>CM052709.1:96582384-96660948 GCA_028551405.1 Uromys caudimaculatus | reverse complement strand
ATTGTTTTTAATAGCTGAGTAGTACTCCATTGTGTAGATGTACCACATTTTCTGTATCCATTCCTCTGATGAGGGACATCTGGGTTGTTTCCAGCTTCTGGCTATTATAAATATGGCTGCTATGAACATAGTGGAGCATGTGTCTTTATTACATGTTGGAGCATCTTCTGGGTATATGCCCAGGAGAGGTATAGCTGGTCCTCAGATAGTATTATGTCCATTTTTCTGAGGGTCCGCCAAACTGATTTCCAGAGTGGTTGTACAACTTGCAGTCCCACCAACAGTGGAGGAGTGTTCCTCTTATCATTAATCTCTTATTGTGTCTCACTGTGACGAAATAGTTGGGAGAAGCAATTTGAGGGAGGAAGCATTTATTTTATGTCACAGGTGCAACGGACACTGTCCACTATGATGGGGGGAGGGTGGCATGTTGACTGGAGTGGTTTTTTAGTCTATGGTGGGAACTTGCAACAGTAGCCTCACATGGTGCCAACATGGCAGAGACAGGACAGAAGCAAGAGGCCTACTTCTTGGAACAAGGCCTTACCTCATAAAGATTCACAACCTCCAAATACAGTATCTGGAAACTCAATGCTCAAAACTTGAGTCCACTGGGACAGTCTAAATTCAAACCATCACACACACACACACACACACACACACACACACACACACACACACACACACACACACACACGAAATAGGGTATATGGGTTCTGTCATGTGTGTAGATTCAGGCATCTGTGATAAGTCTCATCCCATGTAGAAAAGATGGGGAGAGACTGACATACATCATGGGTAGGAAAAAAGTTTCTAAATGAGAAGTTAGTAGAGATTTCTATTAAGAAGAATGCCAACATTGTTGGTCCCCATGGATCTGGGAATGTGAGACAAAAGGAATTTTGCTAGGAAATTCAAGAAGAAAATTAGGTTCAACCAGGGAGAACTGAATACCAACCAGGGAATTATAGAAGGAGCTGGATGTTCGGTGAAAATAAAGCTGTGAAGAGTAGAGTGTTTTCTGGTCTCCTTTAAAAAGTTTATTAATGTGTGTGTGTGTGTGTGTGTGTGTGTGTGTGTGTGTGTGTGTGTGTGTGTGTGTTTATGCCACACAGAGTTACAGACAGTTGTGAGTTGACTACTATGGTTTCTGGGGACCATATTCAGGTCCTCTGATGGAAGAAGAAGTATTCTTAACTGTGGAGCCATCTTTCCAGTCCCTGCTGATCCCTCATTTACCCAGCTCCACCTGCCTGTGTGAATATACTTTATGTCTGAATATTCCACGGCGTGCAGGCTCTCTGACTACTGTGACTGTGTGTCAGTCTGAGAAAAGAAAAGGAGAAAGATAGGTATGAAGGTCTCCTTCTTTGAGAAATACTTGAACACAAAGCAGATCTTTTTCTTTAGCCTCCCAAGCTCTGGAATTAAAGATCTGAACTACCATGCCTGGATTCCCATGAGTGTATTTCTTTTCCTTATTCTCTTTCCTACTTTCCTTTCCCCTTCCTCCTCTCTTCCCTCCCTTCCTCTCTCCTTTCTTTCTTTCTTTTTTTTTTTTTTTTTTTGAGACAGGGTCCGTCTATGTAGCTTAGGCTAACCTGGAATTCACTGTGTAACATATGCTGGTGTCAAACTTGTGGTAATCCTTCTGCTTCTTAAATTATGATTACAGGTATGAGCTAATGTGCCCACCCTCTCATGTAGATGTGATGGAGGTGGATTCCTTTGTGCGTTCTCGATGGTTACACCCACAGAAGTGCCCTGTGGTCCCTGATACATGTGTTGCTTCACTTCTGGAGGGCAAGAATCATATTTTCAATGAAGTCAAGGAAAATGCTTGGCTGGTTGACAGGGGCTCCTTGGAGTCTGTCAGGAGGGTGAGGGCGGCTGTTGTGTGATGCGCGTCTGGACCTAAGTGGCTTTTAATTTTTCTACCTGCTTCTCGAAGAAGGAGCAAATTTGAAGGAGATGCAGCCATGGATGAATAAAAGCTCAGCAATGGCAGTGGAGCCAAAGGCACACCTGACAGTACCTGGGAGGATGACTTGGACCCCTGGAAAGTGACTTAGGCACAGAATTTTGAAGGTTCTCTCCTGGCTGTCTAGTTGGTAGAAGGAAAAGGGGTGACATTACAGATTTTAGGGGTGACAGCACAGCTTTCTGTCATCCTTGTGATACTCTGAACTTGGGAAGCTGTAATTTTGTCGAATATAATTCACAAAGAAATGGGGCACAAAACCTTTATGAAGTTGGACTGTTTAATGACTTAATTCAGCAGACAACTGCCAGGTACCCACAATGGGCACATGATGGGTAGTACCCTCCTTTAAATCAATTATATGAATATATATTTGCCAATAATGATAAGAGGCCTAATGAATACGTATAAGTAAATTCAAATCTCTGCCTGGCCCTAAATAAGAATTGAAAGCTGCAGTATCACTTAACCTCTTACCAAGTTCTTCCACCTTGTTCTGTCTACCCATCTCCAGCTATTTACGGAAGACACCAATCAGCGCTCACCTATGACTCGGAAGTATGGGTTCTAAGAACCCATCAGTGTAATCAGTAATCAGTCAGCACTACTAAGTCAAGATCTGGAAAGATGGAGTAGAATTCCAACAAAATGTCAATGGAGCTAGAAATAACTGTGCCAGTCAGCACTGTAACTTCTGCCATTATCCAGGAAGTCAGGAAATACCTGAGCACTGGCACCTATTCAGTTTGCAGAGATCATGTACTGGGTCCTGCAGGGCTCTGCCATTATAAAACAGCAGCGCAGAAACTGAGGACTCAGTATGTGGTATAGATAGGAAGAGGGGATTCCCCGCATGTGGTATCGATAACAAGTAGGGTTCCTTGCCGAGCTGCACATGGTCTTACCATGTTGGGCTTCCTGATCTTTAACTTGAAGCTTAGCACAGAGCAATGCTCAGTGGTTCCCAGTCTGATTGATTAGACAGTACAGTCAACCTCTGTAGCTACAGGTTCTGTATCCTTTGAACCTTCTGGATGAGGATTAAACAATATTTGGTAAAAGAGAATGTTCCTCTTGAGCAAGAACTTTTCTTGTCATTATATGCTGTATTAATTATGTGTCTCTGTGTAGATATGTATGTGTTTGTGAGTGCGGGTGCCCTCACAAGCCTGAAGCTTCAGATCCTTGGTTTACAGGTGGAGTTACAGGTAGGTTTGAGCTGCGAGGTTCTGGGAATAGAACTCAAGTCCTCTACAGGAGCTCTCTGCACTCTTCACCTCCGATCCATTCCTCCAGCCAATGCCATTATTTCCTAAGCACTAAAGTACAGCTGTGCTTACAGAACATTTGTCTTGTTTTATTTGTGGTGCTGGGGATTGAACCTAGGGCCTTATGGATGTGTGCATGTGCTCTCTCCCTGAGCTACACCTCTAGCTGTCCAATATATTTGCACCGTATTAGGTACTTTGTATTCTAACCATCTAGAGATGCTGGAGCAAATGTGTAGGTTATTTGGTAATAACCACTATCTTATAGAAGGAATTTGGGCATCTGTGGGCTTGTTGGTCTTGAGAACAGAGGGATAACACTATTTGGCATATGTCTTTCCTTTTATTTCTATATCTGCCAGGCCTAGTTAACACCAGAATCAGAAACAAAGTGGAGACTGAGGTACACTCCCCTGTCTCTGAAATCTAAAGAGTCAGTGCAGGTTAGAATTTGGTTTCCTCTCTAAACCAACACTCAAGCAGAAGTATAGATCCACTAAGAGTGCTGTTTTCTGGCAGCCTCTGAGAAGCCCAGGTCACCTGCTCAACTGTGTGGTAGAGGGAGTGATTCTCCCTGTGTCCTTGAGTTTGGGACAAACGGCTGAGCATGTGGATGGATCCGTGCTTATCTATGAATAAATATCCCACGGCTCTCCATTTTATATCAGGAAAGACCAACTACCGCTCACATGTGCTGCTCTCATCTTATATTTACAGAAAAGAGAGGACACTTAGAGAAGATGGTAAGAAAGGCTTTTGGACCTTGGCTCCTTTTTGGTAAGCCAAAAGCCTCACCTGCCCCTGTGGATTTCCAAGGAGGAGGGACTTCATTACTTTTGTCCTACTCACTGTAGAAGGAATCTCTCTCTCTCTCTCTCTCTCTCTCTCTCTCTCTCTCTCTTAAAAAACACCACCACCACCACCACCACCAAAACCTTGACAAAAAGAGGCAGGAATTATAGAGTTTATAGAGACTAACCCAAATGTTTCTACATAGTTCCCAGGAAATCTATCAGAACTTTTTTTTTAAAGACAGGTATATAGTTCTGGCTATCCTAGAACTCACTATGTAGATCAAGCTGGTCTTGAACTCAGAGACCTGTCTCTATCAGAGTGTTGGAATTAAAGGCACAAATCACCATTCCCTGCCTCCACGTATGTTTTTTTTTTTTTTTTTTTTTTTTTTTTTTTTTTTTTTTTTTTTTTTTTTTTTTAAATATCTGGTGCAGACATCAAGGTTCTAAGCTCCGAGAACACAGTAGTAAGAGAAGTTCACCCAATAGGACCGACATGGCACATGCAACTTCAGGAAGTGTCTGAAGGGACAGGAGGTAATGTGAGTGGGACTCCAGGTAGACCTGGGAATGGGGGTGTTGGGAGCTGGGAGGACTGTAGACATAAGAGACAGCATTGTCAGAGCTTTGGAGACCTGGGTGGGGGTGGGGAAGCTTGCTGGGTCCGGGAAGGTCAGAACTGCAGCTCTGATCTTCCTGTTACAGGTGTCCTAGGGAGACACAAACTCAGGAAGAAGGCAGGGATGGGCACTTATAACAGTAGGCTGGGGAGGCAGGGTGGGTGAGGGGCAGCAAGAGGCCAATATACTTGGAAGAGGAGGCCCCAGAAACATGTCAGAGAGCTCAAAGAGGCGAGAGGGGTACAAAGGACCTGGCCCGGCAAGGGCTTGGTCCTTGTACAAATACGATGACCTCAGCTGCAAAGGGCGCCCAGCCAATGTGAAAGGAAGCAAACCAAGGAAGCATCGCCTGGCTCATTTAAATCTGTTAAGACATTGCTAACTGGAGATGATAAAAGCCAGAATAAAAGCTGGAGCAGATGCCCTTCCCCCTCTCTCCCTCCCTCCCTCCCTCCCTCCCTCCCTCCCTCCCTCCCTCATACAATGATTCCAGTGACAGCTGCTTTTTATTACAGATGTGAATCAGATCCTACAAATGATAATCTCTCTCTCTCTCTCTCTCTCTCTCTCTCTCTCTCTCTCTCTCTCTCATACACACACACACACATACACACACACACACACACACACCCAGGTGAACCAGCCTGTTCATGGAATGTTTATGCCAAGTGGGTCCATGGGAACAGAGAAGCAATATAAAAAAAAGTAAAAACAGCCACCCATATTTGACCAAGGCTGAGACTATTTATATGTTAACTCCCTGAAAGTGGTCTCATTACCTGCAAACACAGTGGGCCAGGCAGTGGCTGGGAATAAGACATAAATCCATCTGATTGTGATTATGTGACTTTAGGATGGGGAGTGAGGGTGGGCTCTTGGGAGGGAGGTGCCAGGTCAGGCCAGACAGCTCTCCCTCTCCTCCTGACACCAAAGATCCATATGTTGCAGGCTTAGCCCAGCCCTGAGGTGGTCGGAAGCTTTAAGAGGAGGGGCCTAGTTGGATGATGCTAGGTACTGGTGGTATGGGATTGGGACACCCCTTTCTCCCTGAGTCTCTTTTTATTTTCCAGTTGGCATACAGTGAACAGATCCCTTGAAATCCTTGCTACAATGTACTGGGTTGTTGTCTGCCCAAAGGCCATGTGAGCACACACAGAAGCAGTGAGTCAAAGTAAACCTTTCCACTGATGAAGCTGATTACCCCAGGCATTTTGGTATAGTGGCAGAAAGCTGCTATGATAGGAATATACACAGAGGAATTTACACACACACACACACACACACACACACACACACACACACACACACACACACACACACATTTACACACACACATATATACAGAAAAGAATATATATAGCAATATGTATTCTACTGCTCATGTCTGTAGTAGATTCAACCAAGTAAACCCTGTTATCTGGCCTAAATGTTACTTACCAAATAATAACGTATGCACAACTTGGATAGAACTTATACTGCATTAGGTATAAGTAAGTCAGACTTAAATGAAAGTGTATCTGAAGGCATGCATAGCTTACATGTAAATATGATGTCGTATAAGGTAAGGGACTTGAACATACTCCTTGAGTGGGTGGTTACTGGGGTAGTGTTGGTGCTAGAATCAGTCCCCACAATACCTAATGTACAGAGACCACAGTATATGATATGGATCTGAACAATCTATGGCTCACAGGGACTGAGGGAGGGGCATGGCCAGTTAAGGGATAGAAGTTTGGTTTCTAACAGGCTCTGCTCTAACCATTGAGGCTGCAAAGCCAGGATGAACATTTACCAAACAGGTTTCCCTGCACTTCACACACCCTCAGTTCCTCTTGAAAATGGGCCCATTTTTATTTCTAGATTTTCTGGGATGCCCTGGTCCATGGCGAAGTTTATACTAGAAGATATTATGGGTGGGGACAGAGCTGGACTCGTGGAGCCCAGGACTGTGTTGGCTGTGGGACTTATGCTCTCAGCTGCTCACTGTCTTTAGTGTGAACCTCTCTTCTATAAAGACCACCAGAATCTGTTGTACTTGGAATGGGTCCTTAAGCCCCAGCCACTGCAAAGTCTTACCAGGGTCCTTGTGTCTCCTGGTTTTCTACTCCTTAGTCCCCAAAGAGTTCTCCTGAAATATCTGATGTTGTCATTAAACCTTCATATTAAAAGCTGATATCTGCATGATGGGATTTTTTCCCCCCAATAGCCAATGAGCTCTGATTTAAGCAGGCTTGCTAAACAGAACCAGAAGAGGCAAATCTAGGCACAGGGGGCAGAATCTGGAGCACAGTCAGGCTTAATTTGGAATCCGGACAATTTTCCTTTCCTCCAATCCACAACTGTAGCAGCTGGGCTAGTGTTATCCACCTGTGATTGACTGAGTCCCTGAATGTCTTTGACAGGACCTGAAGACAGTAGAAAAGAGAGAGATGAGGGCAATTCTGATGGAAGATGATGGGGTTGAGGTCTGTGAACACAGTATTCAGGGAACAGGTACTTCAGACGCAACTGGGAAGATTCAGCAAACCAGAGGACGAAGGTCTGGCTTAAAACAGGAGTGAGTAAATGTTACAGTGGCTTGTTCTTGGTTAGAATTGTGAGTATGTGTAATTGCCTCTTGGGATGAAATCAGGTGTATGGTGTCGGGGTAGCTTTGGAGAGATCTGGAGTAATCAGCAAGCAGTTGGCTTACACCTATGCTCACACCTTCATTCTTAGAACGAAGGCTTTGCTTTGAGCCCTGGCCCCGCTCCCCACTGTAGCTCGTACCACATAATAAGCATTTGGTACTTCACCATCAACTGTGTTGTGTGGCATTTGTGTGATGCCAAGTTGTGCTACCTGTAGAATGTCTGGTGCGCTGCAGATGTTCAGCGGGTGGCCATGGTTTGACTGTCTTGCAGAAGGCTCAGAACTGATATTTTAAGTCAGTCATCAGTTACTTGTCTGAGTCTATCCTTGAGCATCTGACATATGTGGAAACAGAAAATGAATGCATGGGAAATCAAAGATGATGGCGACTCTGAAGGTGACTGCATTTTGAATCAAATGGGAAACCAAAGGCATCCAGCATCTAGCCCCTGTGCTCAAATGCCCAGCTGGTGTGGAGGCATTGTAATGCCCAAAGTAGCTTCTCAGAGAAGATTTTATTTTTAATTATATGTATGTATGTTAATATGCATGAGAGGATGTGTGCGTGAATGCAGGTGCCTGTAATGCCAGCGGGGTTGGATTCTCCTGAAACTGGAGTTACAGGCAGCTGTGAGCTCTCTCTCCAGCCCCTTAATACATTACAAAAGATGCATTATTTTGATATGTTTGAGGGGAAAAGGGTATGTATGTCAATAATAAATATAATTTGAGAGTATCACTTCAGGCCCACACCTTCCTTGCCCCTTGGAGAGATGGCTCAGCAATTAAGAGAATGTACTATTCTTTCAGAGGCTCCACATTCAGTCCCCAGGACCCATGTCAGGCAGAACACAGCTTGGTACCAGTGCTGCCGGGCTGTGGAATCAGTAAGGTGTGTAGCCTACTGGGAAGCTTTCGTTCACTGATAGTCTCAAGGGGAACTCTGGACCTTAAGCCATTTTCCTCTTCTCTTTTACTTTCTGAAAACACAGGTGGCCTACACTGTCATAGCATAGCATGGTCACGGATCTCTGTAATTGCTTGGGGAGCTTTGCCAGCTGAAACACTGGTAAACCCAAGAACATGTCTCTGAGAACCTTACTTTTGTCAGAGCAGGAACCACAAAGATCTGGATTCACCTTTCCAAGACACCGTGGGCTGGCTTGATGTCGCTTTAACCCTTTGTCACAAGCTCCATTCTCTGGGAAGCCACCTGCAACTGTGGTTTGTAAATCAGCTGCTCCTGACATCTAAAGAGAAAATCTCCCAAATCCACAAAACCTCAACAGCTGGCACCATGAGAGTCAAGGAGGGCAAAGAAAGGATGTTTTAAAAATGGTGTTTATGCTTAATCGCTTTGCTTCCAATGTGGCTTCGTATCCAGAAGCCCTGATTAGTGGAGATGAGAAAGATTTCAAAACCTGTCTGCTTATACCTACCAGCAACCTAGGCTTGTGATCAGAATGAATGATCCCAAGAAACTACTTGGCCAAGTTTGTTTTTGTTGTCCTGGATTCGAGATGTGCATTCTTCTTCCCTCTGAGACTGTTGATGTGTGAGTGTGAAGAAGCTACAGAAACAATCTCAGATTTTCACTGTAGCTCTCCCTTTGCCCACATTGTAGAGTTTCAGATTGTTCACTGATAGTGCTTCTTTAGTAAGGATGTGTTAAAGTATAGCGGCCTTTTAAAAAGATTATGCAGTTCTCTATTTATTGTGCTGTGCCTGGTCCTAAGTGCAGCCAGTTAAACAAGTTTTATATGTATTTTTCCAGTGTCAAATCTCATACCTATGCCCTTTGGAAACTTCCATCCTGAACAATGAATAGAAGAGGCCATATAAATTGCCTCCTTATCCTTAAGATTTCACTATCTTTATGTTAAGAGTAATGTGTAATTATTAAAATCTATGAAAAATAAAAAGTGGATTTAAATGAAAAAAAAAAGAGGTGTTTATGCATGGCAGCGCTTATCTCTAAGCACTTGGGGTGCAGAAGCAGGAGGATTGTAAGCTTGAGGCCAGATGAGGCTTCCTGACAAGACCCTGTCTCAAACCAATAGGATGGAATTACTTGTGTCAGCCCTCCCCAAAGAGGGCTCCTCTTAAAGCCAAGAGGTCATGAAAACATGGTTCTATGCATGAACACCTGGCACTAACTGTGTTCTGGCCTTGGCCTCTAGTTGCATTTTGCTTATTGTGCAGACAGACATATTCCACCTCAAGGTGGAGGTGCTAAAACAGAACATGGGAGATGGTAACAGGCCGGTTCTCAATCAGAGTGCAGAAGCAATGAACCCCAAATAAATGGGAATTTCCCTAGGAATCTCACACTGGGAAAAAGGCCAGCTCTGGGAAGGAGGTTTTACAGTTCCAACATCTTGTTGGACCACTCTCTATAGGAAGAGCTGGAAGTCCAGTGAATGAAAGTCCGAGTCAGTGGCGGGCAGGACCACACCTTGACCAGGACCACTTAGATGTGTGTATCCTTGGCTCTCTAGTGTTACTCCTGGACCTTAAAGATGAAGACAACATTTGCCAGAGTCATTGGACTCCTTTGTCCTTCTTCCCAATGTGGACACATTGAAGAAATCTTTTTTTTTTCTGCTTTATACTATTAATTTTTTTTATTATCTTAGAATCCTAGTAGTTAAGAGAAACAACAACAAAGCAAGTAAGTTTCTAGAGGGTGAATTTAATTACGCTTTCCAGGCACCAAACTTAAGAGACCTTAGTTAGTCATGAGTATGAAAACGCTTCTCCTCTTCTTCCTCCTCCTCTTCCTTCTGCTCCTCTTCTTCCTCTGCCTTCTCCTCTTCCTCCTTTTTTCTCTTCCTCCTCTTCCTCCTCCTTTTCTCCTCCTCTTCCTCCTCCTTTTTCTTCTCCTTCTCCTCCTCCTTCCTTCTGCTCCTCTTCTTCCTCTTCCTCTTCTTCCTCCTTTCCTCCTCCTCTTCCTCCTCCTTTTTCTTCTCCTTCTCTTCCCCCTTCTCCTCCTCCTTCCTTCTGCTTCTCTTCTTCCTCTTCCTCTTCCTCCTCCTCTTTTCCTCCTCCTCCTCCTCCTGATCTTCTTCTGTGTTGTATACTGAACCTAGCTCTTGGAGCATGTAAAACATGTGCTCCGTGAACTTCATTTAGGCAGGCAGAATGTGGACACTGATCTTTATGATAATGAAATGGGTCTGTATCTCGACTGCATGGTGGTTATGGGAATCCACACTAGTGATAAAATGTGAATTCCTCATTCCCACTGCACCAATATCACTGTCCTACTTTGGTACTGCAGAACTATCTAGGTTCATAAAATGTTACTGATGGAGGACACTAGGAAAAGTTATAAGAGATCTCGGTGCTTTTTGCAATTTCCTATAGATCCACAGTCTGTCTGTCTGTCTCTCTCTTTCTCCCTCTCCCTCTCTCTCTTCTTCTTCCTTCCCTCCCTCCCTCTCTCCATCCCACCCTTCTTTTTCAGGTCAAGTTTAGCTGTGTAGTTCAGACTCATCTAGAACTTGCTGGTCTCCAACTGTCAATCCTCCTGCCTCAATACCATGACTGCTAGGAGTACGAGAATACATCATCATACCAAGTCCAGTTTATGTCTAAATAAAAAGTTTAATACAAAAGAGGACAGAAAGAAGCTCTATAAAAATAATAAAAGCAAACATTTAAAGTCTCATTATGATTCGCTGGCCACAACTGATATTTTAGAGGACAGAATAAACTTTCTCTTAAAATGTACTGGGGTGGGTGGGTGGGTGGGTTATATAACAGAATTACAGAAAGTGGATGAAAAAGAAACCCAAGGTTTGTCTTAAAGAGACAGGGTGTTAATCCTATCCAGGATTTCAGATGACCCTCTGTGCTAACGAGATTCAATCCATACCCAAATCAACAACTGGTTAAGCAGACTGATGATACAATCGTATGTCTCCCTGAAGTCATAAAATACTCTAGGCACAAAAATTAAAATTTGACAGTGTGTTGTATTTTTAGAGATAAATTGAACTAGTTATTATGCTCTGTCACTTAAACTAGAAATGACTGGAATTAGTATTATTAGAATTTGCCAGGAATGCTGATAACCAGAAGGAAGAGGCATAAAAGCAGTGAACATGGCAACAGGTATCAGCAGAGAGCAAAGGAGCACCTCAGAGCACCCGTGGCCACACAGACATTTAATCGTCATTAAAATAAACACAGGAGCGTTTCATGTGACAAGAGGTCAGAGACCCCGTGCTGCTCATTTTGGTTTGCCCTGTTTTCAGTCAAGGCCATCGAAAACTGCGAGGCTCACCTAAAGCTGACTGAGAGTCACCTTGGGAGGAGTAACAGAAATTCAAAACCTCAGGCCTTGATTTCACCACCTGGAGCTACATACACTGCTATCAAAGGGGCTTTAGAGTGCTCTTTAATATTAGCACTAATTATAGGTGTGGTTCCCAACCGAACTACCTTGGTACATTTGCTAAAACTTATTTTGGATTCGAACGGTCCAATCTGAACTGAGTGACTGTGGACTGACTCTCTCTCTCTCTCTCTTTCTCTCTCTCTCTCTCTCTCTCCATCCATTCATCATCTGTCTGTCTATCCATCATCCATCATCTATCTACCTATCTATCTATCTATCCATCATCTATCTATCCATCCATCATCTGTCTGTCTGTCAATCTATCCACCCACTATCTATCTATCTATCTATCTATCTATCTATCTATCTATCTATCTATCTATCTATCTATCTATCCATCCATCCATTTATCAACCTACCTACCTATTTATCTATCATCTATCTTTGAGAGTTGAGGAGAAAGTTATTTATTTTAAAAATAATTTGAAGTGATACAAAGTAATGAGTTTCAAACTGCATTTTCATAAAATGCATCGTACTTCATTCTTCAGCCCCTCTGCCCTGTCTCCTGCTCTCACTTCTTGCCTGTCCCTTGTATGAAGGTTTTTTTAAAAAATCTTTTTCTGAGAACTGACTTATAGACAGTTAGTAGAGTATCTGCCCAGCATGTACAAGGCCCTAAATCTGGTCCTAAGCACCCCATAAGTGCTGTGTTGATGCCTGTACCCCCAGCAATCTAGAGGTGGCATTAAGATCATAAATCATCCTTGGCTACATAGTACATTCGAGGCCAGCCTGGGCTACAATGAGACCCTGTCCCCGCCTTTCCAAAAAAGCTTCTTTTATTTTAAAATGATGTCTAGAGATATATAAAAGTAAAATGGTGAGATTTTAGGTGCTATATTTTCAAATTACTATTTCTTTTTTTTTATTTAGAAATTGTCTGTCTGACAAATTATCACACTGAAGTCTCTAATGTACTAATTTGTGCTGTCGGACTTTGTTACTGGCTCATCTTGTATCTTTGCTTTCTAGCTCCGTAAAGAGACCCATCATGTCAGGATGGAATTACTACAAGATATTTTCTCTCTTACTAACACTAGGGCAGAGAGACCCTTGGCTTTTTCATCAGCCACAGAGCAGCACTTGCCACCTGCTTGGTTTACATACTCGTTGGCAGAAATTCCTTTTTCCCAGTCTGTGCTGCCCGGCAGCACTGTGGCTAGGCAGGGATTGGGCATTTGATCTTAAATCCATCCTACTATCAACACAACAAAATACAATAGGAAATTTTAAACCCAGAGGGTTTTTTATTTTTATAGACGGTTTCTTTATTCATTTAAAAATTTCTTTTTTTTTAAACACCTTTAACTTAAACTTTAAAAGCCATTTCTCAGGCGAAGCAACATGAGACACTGTGGCAATAATATGTGGGCAAACATTTTCTTTTTGTTTTGTTTTTCAAGACAGCATCTTAATATGTAGCTCTGGCTATCCTGAAACTCACTCTACAGACCCATAGAAATCTGCTTGAAATATTTTCTCTATCAAAGAAAGGGTTTCAGAAAATCTTAAGAAAAATTCCGTTTTCAAATGTGGCAGGAGCTAAATGAATATTTATGAAGAACAAATAAGGAGAAATCTCCCGGGTGTCTCGTTATAGAAACAGACTTAGTTACTTCATAGTATGCTTTTAAAAATATTTATAGATGGGTATAGAAATCATCTGAGGGCCTTCATTGTCACTTGCCATCCATGAAACTTGGTCAAGGTGTATAAACTCTTAATTTTCTTAAAACTCTAACATTTTATTTATTTACTAATTTTAATAATAGTGTGTGTGTGTGTGTGTGTGTGTGTGTAAGTGCCCTGAGGTCTGCCCATGGGGGCTAGAGGACGACTTTGTGGAGTTGCTTCTCATGGTCCACCTTTAAGTGGGTTCCAGGGATTGAACTCAGATCTTCAGGGCTTCATGCTTTTTTAACAAACTACTACCTGCTGAGCCATCTCTCTCACCCTTATTCTTTTTAACTGTATTATCAGGGAACCCTGCTATTAAGATCACAGTCCCCCATGACTAGACAGCACTCTGAGCTTGATGCAAAATGGACTACTCCCTTTCTCAGTGGGGGATCCCTTTCTCTGCCTGTCTGGAGTGCGTCCCTGAACACAGGTACCTGGCCTTATCTGAAGAACGACCTTGTGCAGACCTGCTTAACTCAGCACCTGCTCTGGCTTCCTGCCCACATGATAATTAGGAACTGTACTATGACCAATTAGCCCTTTCCACCTGTACCCTAAAAACCCTTATATACCCTATTCCTGGAACAATAAAGTTGAGCTGTCTACTGAAGCTGATCCTATAAGTTAATCTGTTGGTACTCATGGCCTTTGGAACCCTGCCTGGCCTCTGTTCCCTTTGTCCTCACAGGCCTGTGGCTGACAGTCCCCTAGGAGAAGGGAGATCCACACTGTATGATAAAAGTAATATCACACACCCTTTCCAACTTGGGCCCGGCAGAATGGCTCCCGGCGAGAAGAAAGGCCTTTCTGCCATTAACGAGGAGGTGACCCGAGAATACACCATCAGCATGCACAAGCGCATCCATGGAGTGGGCTTCAAGAAGCGTGCTCCTCGGGCACTCAAAGAAATTCGGAAGTTTGCCATGAAGGAAATGGGGACGATGTGCGCATTGACACCAGGCTCAATAAAGCCGTCTGGGCCAAGGGAATAAGAAATGTTCCGTATCGCATCTAAGTACGTTTGTCCAGAAAATGTAACAAGGATGAGGATTCACCAAACAAGCTCTGTACACTGGTAACTTACGTGCCTGTTACCACATTAAAAAATCTACAGACGGTCACTGTGGATGAGACCCAACCTGCTGAATGTCAAATAAAGTTGCAGAACTGCCCCCCCCCAAAAAAACCAAAAAACCAGACACATATGCGCGCGCGTGCGCGCGCGCGCACACACACAAACACACACACACACACACACACACACACACACACACACACACACACACACACACACACACACCATAGGTATTTGTAGTGGGTTTGGCCTAATGTTGCTTATATTCTTATGTTATTTTGGGTCCCCCAAATTTGTTTGCACAAGGGGGTTCACAGGTAAGACACTGAGGGGCCCTGTCCCCAGTTAATTCTAATTGAGAAATAAAGATGCCAACAGCTGGGGAGGAGATACTTAGGTGAGGTTTAGGTTTCCCAGGCTAGAAACCAAGAGGAGGAAGAGGGGAGCCGGATGCCTTAGAAGAATGTGCAGAGGGGCGGGGACAACCAGAACCGCCTTGTAAAAAGGGCCAAGAGAACATAGCCCAGAGAGCTACTCAGTTGGGTCAAGAGCAGCCAAGATGGAACATAGAAATTAGTAAGTAGTAACCCAGAGTTATCGGTGGGAAGTAGATTCTAACAGCATAGAGGTTAGGCCGTTGCCCAGCTATTGTGCTGTTTAAGGCATATTAAAATATAAATGCTGGGGGCTGGAGAGATGGCTCAGTGGTTAAGAGCACCACAAATCCCAGCAATCACATGATGGCTCACAACCATCTGTAATGAGACCTGATGCCCTCTTCTGGGGTGTCTGAAGACAGCTACAGTGAGTGGGGCCGGAGCAGGAAGAAAAAGTGTCTGAAGACAGCTACATTATACTTACATATAATAAATGAATAAATCTTAAAAAAAAAAAGGCTGTGAATGTGTCTTTCATTTGGGAACGTGTCAAAGGTGGGAAGGAACCCTGTGCCGGGATTAATTAAAATATTCTTACTATAGGTATTCACTGGGATTTCATGACATAATTATGCATAATTAATTCACAATGCTTGTGTCAAGGAGCATGTGCACAAAAGTTAACTTTGGTCGTTATTAATAAACTAAACCAGATCGAGGGCTTTGAAATCAAAGCCCGGGCAGAGGCCTTCTGATGTGTAATTTGCATAGTGCTCCCTGACTAATCTCCATGGAGCCTCGCTTCACTTCCGGTCACTCCAGAAGCCCTGTGGAGCCCTTCACTATTTGCCCAGGGCAGTCCTTCCTGAGCAAAGGTGCATTCTTGCCTGGCTATACAAGGCATGGGCGCTCCCCTCTCAGGAGAGGACTTAGACACTTTACCCAGGTGAGATGAGAACATCTGGTTCTCTTCAGATTTTAACTTATGCTTGGTGTCAGCCAGGATGTTTGCACTTTCGTGATTTTTTAATATTACAGAGGAGTCTCATCTCGGGTGCTCCAGAGACAAAGGGAAGTCAATGTGAACTCTTCTAAGACTCACCATGTCAATTTTCTTAGATATACAATACACCAGGATGGTTATCACACAAGTGGAGTCGGCTGCCCCAGAAATTTTTCTCCTTTTCCTTTCTTTTTGCCTAAGTTTTCCGAGGTGGGTGTGGGTATTGTGTGGAGGGATTCAAAGACAGAAACGCCATTAGCAGAGAATGAGGAACCCGGCCAGCAATATCCAAACATTTATTACTTGATTTTATCTTGAACAAAGGGCCTTGTTCGGAAGGCTTCTGCTTGATATCTGGCCCTGTGCTTCTGAACTTTCCCTCAATGCTTTATTAAAAGTTTATTAATTGACTTAGTGCCTGGCAGGAAAAAGTGAGCTCTGAGATCTGAGACTTCAGTAAGTTTGGTGTGAGTAGCTGCATCCTAATCTCATTTTACATACAAAGAGATTCACATTAAATTTATAGTCATGCAATAAATCCTTTGTAGAGCAGGGACCTGAAGGTGCAGAGAGCTATATTCTGAAGACCTAGATATAGTATCCTGATTTTGTGTCCACCTGGAGCCCTAATGCTTGCTGCTGTCACTTGTTCCTCCTCTTCCCTTGGAACAAGGTCTTCTATGTAGCCCAGCCTGGTCTTGAACTTGTAATCCTGTCTTAGCCTTTGAGGTGCTCAGATTACGCGTATGTTCCAGTACTGATTTTTCTTTGTCTTTCTCCACACTTATCACCGTGTTTCTGTTCTTGCCATGCAACCACATACGGCTGTGATGTTCTATTTTTCTCTATTCAGGCTCCTGGCGTCATCGAAAGTCAGTCTGCACTCAGACACCGAGCATCTGCCTGGATGTCATCTTGCCTAGCTAAATAAAAAGAAGACCTGCTCTTAAATGCACATCACCCCATTGGTGTAGCCCGTAAGAAGTAGGCTTAGTCTGTCACTCTGTGGAGATGCTGGGGTTTATTTGGATCATCAAGCTCTGCTGTTACCAGGAGTATTCGGGTGAATGAGGGAAGAGTGCTTGTTTTTCTCAGACATGAAGCTGACCATCTTACTTTTTTCCATTTTACTTTCCTATCATAGCTCTGATCTTAACCAACCTCGTATAAAACCCTGGGCAGGTTTATTCCTCTCAGCCCAGGCTTCCCACTGTTCCAGTCTCTACATCCGTGAGATCCAACTTCTTTAGACTCCATATATGGGTGTGATCATCTGATATCTATCTATTTATGTTTGGCTTGTTTCACTTAACACAGGCAGGAGGGGAAAGTTCTAAAGCCCCAGAGCACAGCAGGCCACCTGTAACATAAAACAGGTATTGTGTACTTCAAAACTGGTGGAATACTGCTTTTGTTGTTGTTGTTGTTTTTGAGACAGAGTTTCTCTGTGTAGCCCTGGCTGTCCCACAGCTTGCTTTATAGACCAAGTTAGCCTTGAACTCAGAGATCTCTCTGCCTCTATTTCCTACGTGCTGGGATTAAAGGTGTGCGCCACCATGCCTACTTCAGAGGAATATTCTTATCACAAAGAAAAAAATGCTTCATGGGGGAGGGTGGTGGATACATTAATTGTCATAACTGATACAATATGCATTTGTATCAAAGTGCAGAATTATTAAAAATGTATCCAATCTATTGGATTGAGAGTGGTCTGGGTGACTGAGGTCATTATGGGCTCAGAGAATATTTGATTCTTTCACAGACAAACTAGCAAGCCAACAAATCAGCGGAAGCCTAAAGATCAGAACTCCCTGATGTACTGTGATCCGAGCAGCTGGTCTCTCTCACCACCTCATTGCATCTTGAAGGTCCTTATAGCTGTTACCATGGGTCTCTTCTGCACAGCTCTTCTATGCGGCCTAAGAACCTTTGGACTTTTTGGTTTGGTTCAGCAAATATACACATAAAGGGCAAGGCTGGAAGAGAAAGCATCAACAGAACGTTTTGTTGGACATGTTAAGTGTTGAAATGGACAGAGATACAAATAAGGTCTTCGCCCGTAGACTGCTGTTTGGAAAAATGCCGTCGGTTCCTAATAGCCAATGACACATATGAAGCCTTTCTTCCCAACGGAGGATGTGCGGCCAAAATGGACCTTGTTGTGAGTGTCCAGGAGTAAAGAGTAAAGGAAGACAAGTCAGAAATCTCTATTATGCTAACTAACCCTCGAGTGGGCTGACAGTATGCAGGAGAACCACCTCAGAGCAAAATCACTCCCGATAACCACAGGCGACATACTACAGAACGTTAGCAAATCCTATGAGAACAGATTTTTTTTTTTTAAACAGGAAATTGTATTTGCTTCATTGTGAGAAATATGCTACTAGTAAAACTCCAAAGGAGGAATCTCTAATCTGCTAGTGCTTACTGAGAAAAGAGAAGGACATGGGAGGTAGGGAGGTAGGGGAGGGCCTGGGCAAAGAACCTTATAATGTAAATTACAGATTCCTTTCAGAAAGGATAGAGAGAACATGAAATGTAACACCAGCACATATTGGATAGATTTACTCAGAATCTACTGTAATGGTTTTCTTGAAGCTGTTTATTTTTCCGTAATGTTTAGTTAATGCTGAGCCGATGATTGAGAGCGAAGCCAACAGCTGCCTGGTGTGAAAATCTGGCATAGTACACATGATACACATCTCTCCCTCACCCAGACTGACTCACAGAGCATGGAGCCTTCCCAGGCACACAGCTGCAGGTGGATGTTGCCTGCATTTAGGACGGGTGAGGCAGTACAGCAGTCTCTGTGGTTTTCACTCACTCTTCCTGTTCTGGGAAGTCTCCCATACAGACCCTCCTGTTAAAGCTCCCAGCGTCAACTCAGAGCCCCAGTGGGACAACAGGAGACACCCTCCTAGGCAACACTCATCTAATAGTCTTGTTGGATTCTAGTGAAGACTCAAAACACTGCCATAGTATAGGTATTTCCATACAAAGCAGGAAGAGATAGATAAACTCATGGTCTTTAAAACATCAGGACCATCAAATACCAGACTAGACCACAGGCCAGAATGTCATGTATTGCAGTTCCTTACGACCAAGCTAAACCTAGCAGGGTTTGAGATGGGTACACAGTGTCAAAGGGGAAGTCAACTGCTACCAAGGGAAAACCTCACACCATGAAATGTCCCCACTGGCCCTTCAGTACCAGTTTAGACACCCCACAACCTGCCTAGCAGAATCTCAGAATTTGTGCCAAGCTGACCAATAGTCACTAATGATAGAGGTCACACAGCTGATCAATGAATTATCAGCTTCCACTGGGTGGTGGGGATATCGCCCCTGACCTGTGGGTTATAATAACATCTAGGTTACTTCTCAGAAATGGAGAGCCTGCTTTTGCTAAAAGCATTGACTCTTTCCTACAGTCATGGCTACCTGATTTCTAATGATTAAATTCTAATATTAAAATGGTGTAAAAGGCCTGACTCCTTGTCTCCATATCCTGTCTGTTCCTTTGTTGCTGCAACCTTTGAGTCCTCTGCTCAGGTCTGTATTGATCCTTTGGGAAATGTTCTGTCCAAAACCATAACACAGGGTGAATCTTGTCTACCTCTCTCTGGAGTGGATATGTTTATCCTCTCCTGCCCTTCTGAAAATCCTAGCACTCTTATGATTAGTCCCAAGCATGAGATATATAAATGCAGGATGTTATGCCAATAGCAGTAGTAATTGCAGCTTTAATTCTCTTCCTGATAGTTTGCAAATCCCAAGGGCAGAACAATTTGCACATAAAAAGGAAAATATTCATCAAAACCACACCCATAACCAAGCTCACTAAGCCTTAGCCCACTCTAAAAACATTAACAAAAGTCTGACGCTTCCTTTGTTCAAGCAAACTGCCCGGTCATCTCTGGGCCATCTGGTTGAAGTCGGCCAATATGAGTTGAAGTCCTGACACTTAGCCTTGCCTGTTCTGTTAAAGTCTGTGGTTCAATCTCATTTTCACTGGTCACATGTCACAAGATCTCAGGGTCTGACTTCCTTCTCTGTCCAATGTTTGGGTTTCTTATAAAATTTCTATCTACCTGGAATTAACTGGGAAGCCTGGATTTTATTTGTCAACTTTGTTGTCTGAACTCTGGAGGGTTTCCAGAGAGAGGGAGTCAGCAAGGTGTCTGCAGATCTGAGAAGGATGTGGAGAGTGCAAATCCCCGGCTGCTAGTGACAAAAGCTACAAACTGTTCTTCCAGGTGAGCAAGCCAATGCCAGTCAGAGTCTCCTTGCTACTTTGTGTCAGCAAACCAGAGAACCTCTCCTTCTACAGTTCTTCCCTGGCCCAAGGAGACCAAGCTCTGAATTATTTGAATTTAAGGAATGAATAGCGGGCAGGTGATGTTAGAAATGGACCCAACACTAGGAAAAGGTTGTTTGGGGGTGGGGGTGGGGGTGGGGGTATGGGGAACACCAGCAGACATACACTATGAGCTGTAGGGAAGCAGACCTTCAAAACCACACATGTAAGGCATGACGTTACACATATAGACTGTGCAGTGAGTGATTTTTAAGAGACATTATTTGGAACAAATCACCTTTATTTCATTGATGGATATTGTCTGACACTGCTCTTGGAGAATTTCCTATCAAGTAAGGTATGTGTACCCCACTATCTTCTGTCTGGACATGAATGGCCAGGGTCACAGTGCTGAACTTGCTGCTAAGATATTTATGCTAGAAGCATTTTTTCAGTTTGGCATGACCAAAAAAAAAAAAAAAAAAAAAAACCCAAAAAAAACAAAACCCCAAAAAACCAAAAAACCAAAAAAAAACCCCCAACTTTGTCTTTTATTTACCAATTTATTATTTATCAATCATTTATTGATACCATGTCCTGGTGTGTTTCTAACTCATTCATCACTACTTATCTTGACCCTTAAGTTTGATGTTGTCTTCATAGAATTACTTTATTGGAGTTAGGCTGAATTTAATCATAAAGTTAAACCCCGTTAAGAGGGAGGGCTTTTCTTCTTGACCTTCAGTTGTTGTATAGTTACACATAACTCAAGCTGTATCACTATGCAGGTTCTGTACCATGGAAGCTAGTTAAGCTTTCCATACTTTTGCATCTAGAATCTGGCCATAAAAATACACATCCTCTGCAAAAAACCATTGTTTAGAGGGAGAAACTGTTTATATATGACAGGTTTTAAACTAACGAAATAAATCTGCTTTTGTTGTAATAAAAGGCATAAGTGCCTAGTCAATATTACTCTTCCATCTACCCCTTTCCCCCTTTTAATTTATTTATTTTTAAAAATTTTAACAGGATATTTTTAGGTCTCCTGGAAGAGTCACATCATGGCCATCTTGGCATAAAGGAATAAAGTTGACTCCAAGAAACAGGTGTTTTTAATCCCAGCCCAGAGCTTGCTTATTGAGAATCTGAGTAGGGTGAGATCAACCAGAGGATGTTGGGCTGACTCTCCCCGACCATAGCAGCAGTTATTCCTGTGGATTCTCACATAATGGTGGAGGGAAGGACAGGTGGGCATGGCGGGAGTCATGGTTAGAGTCCGGTATGGAACCTGTCTTGTTGTGTGAGACATAGGTGGCATTTGTTACTGTTAACCACGTGACTACACCAAGGACACCCATTTCCTCAACAGCTGTGTGCAGCTGCGGTCAGGCTGGAGCTCCTAGGCTCACTCACCGGTGCTGCTCTGGATGGTCCTCACGGTGGTGGTTGTGCGTGGAGGGGAGGACGACCTCAGCGACACGCACTCGTCGTCCTGGGAGCAGCCCTTCTCGATGGCCCGCACGTAGCTGTGGCTCCGCATGCGGAAGCAGCCAGGCATGGGCAAGTCCAGGGCTTCCACCGCCTGCGACTCCAGCTCGCTGAACACAGATTCGCACACGGATTCGAACTGTCCGTTCACTTCCATCTCACTCACCTGCGGGAAGACACAGGATGGTAAACACCTGGCCTGCAGTTCCCCACCAACATCTCTCACCCAGCACCCAGACACTTCATTCCCCAGAAGAGCAGCACTGTTTATATATCATTCCAATATGTATCTGTCTTGGTCAGGGTTTCTATTCCTGAACAAAACATCATGACCAAGAAGCAAGTTGGGGAGGAAAGGGTTTATTCAGCTTACACTTCCACATTGCTGTTCATCATCAAAGGAAATCAGGACTGGAACTCAAGCAGGTCAGGAAGCAGGAGCTGATGCAGAGGCCACGGAGGGATGTTATTTACTAGCTTACTTCCCCTGGCTTGCTCTCAGCTTGCTTTCTTATAGAACCCAAGACTACCAGCCCAGGGATGGCACCACCCACAATGGGCTAGGCCCTCCTCCCTTGATCACTAATTGAGAAAATGCCTTACAGCTGGATCTCATGGAGGCACTTCCTCAAGGGAGGCTCCTTTCTCTGTGATAACTCCAGCTTGTGTCAAGTTGACACAGAAAACCAGCCAGGACAGTATCATTTCCTTTATGTCACAGATGATAAGTGAATGGCATCTAGTTCAAAAAAAAAAAAAAAAAAAAAAAAAAAAAAAAAAAAAAAAAAAAAAAAAAAAAAAAAAAAAAAAAAAAAAAAAAGAAAAGAAAAGAAAAAAAAAGATGACATTTTCAAGGAAGAGAGGAGCTTTGGGGCTGGAAAGATATCTTAGTTGCTTGTAGCAGAAGCATTGGGCAACTCAGGTGGCAGAGACAGGCAAATCCTGATAGCTCATTGGCCAGCCAGCCTAGCCAACCAGGAAGCTCCAGTTTCAGCTTTTAAAAAAAAAAAAAAAAAAAGTGGAGAGCAACAGAAGATTCCTACCCCTTGGTCTGGAACACACATCTTCATACTTGGGTGCATGTACCTTCTACCTCCTTCCCAGAGGAGAGCTTTGTTTCTAGAACAGTGAAGAAATGCAGGCTGGGAAGGAAGCTTTGCCCAATGCATTCTTGATAACTCTATTTACGGTTTCCAGTTAGCTTATGTTTATTTTGCACGACTGGAGATGGAACTCACAGTCTCTTCTGGGTAAGTATTTTACCCCTAGGCTCAGTTCTCTAGCCCCTCCTTATTGATAAATGGGAGTTTTAAGAGCAATGTTCATTGGCTTGTGGTCAGAGTTCATGTATTTCAGTGTAACTTTTTAGCAACTACCATTTTGTAAACTGTTTTAGTATGCCTCTTGAAGTGACTAGTTCATCAAATAATTTCAAGGTTGACTGAAGCTGACTGCACAGTATGAAACATACATTTTTAATTTTATTTTGTTTTGCAGGATATATTCTGTGCTAAAATAGGTCAAATCCAGATATGTCAAAATCTTAAAAAGCACTATCAAGATTTCAAACTATTGTCAGGTTTCACTATTCATAAAATAGTCCACAAATTTATCTTCCTTATTAATTAATTAATTAATTAATTAATTAGTTGGCACTTTATGTAGTCCTGACTGTCCAGGAGCTCTCTATGTAGACTAGACTGGCCTTGAACTCAAAGAAATCCTCCTGCCTCTGCCTCTGGAATGCTGGGATTAAAGATATGTTCCACCAGGCCTGACCTCATTCACAAACTTTTTATTTATGAAGATCTTTTTATAAATCAAATAATTAAACAACCACCACCACCACCACCACCACCACCACCACCACCACCACCATCACCACCAACAACAGATTTTAGCCTAATATGATGGTGAATACCTTAGGTAGAGGCAGGTGAGTTCAAAGCTACATACTGAGTTTTCTGCCTATTCCTTTGAGGCAGGGTCTCTCTCTAAACCTAGTACTAGCATCTCCTTGCCACAGCAAGGACCAGCTCTTCTTTGTTTTCTCAGTTCAGAGCTGGGGTTAGAGACACATGCAGATTGCATAGCTTGTTACATGGGTGTTGGGATTCGAACTCTGGTCCTTACAATTGAATATCCTGTACTCCTAAAGTAGAAGTATAAAGCCTGAATCTTACAGCAAACATAATTCTGTAACATGCTTTTATTTTGCTGAATCATCTAGGCTAAACACACATTCTTAATAGGATTGTCTCTTTTTCTACACAGGCATAAAACAAAACAAAACAAGGAAATAAATGTCTAACTTAACGAATAATAATGACCAAATATCCTTGGAAATACTAAAAAAAAATCAAGAAAGAACATTTCCAAGCTACTTTACAGCCCTCTGCATGCCTCATCTTAACAGCAAACCATTTCTAATTTATATGTTATCCACTTTTAAAAGTTTTGTTCACCCAAGTGTGAATCCCTGGGCCCTAACGTTTATTCATCAAAAACAATCTGATACAGAGGTTTCGAAGGGATCAAAACTCAGGGCCTCCTGTATGCTAGGCAAACAGCATTATTGGAGGCACCCCCAGCCTCTCATTCATCATTTATTTAAAAAAATTAAGTTACATTTATGTTTGCATGTATTTATGTACACGTATGTGTATACATGTTATGTGTTTGGGGGTGTGTGCCAGAGTATGCACATGCTCAGAAGACATCTTGGGGGAGTCAGTATGTAAGTATCCAATTAGCATATCTTTAGATCGTATTGTGTTAAGAAGGTTTTATTTTAAATACTGTCATGTGAGTTTCATAAATTGCTAAATGTTTTTTTGGGTTGCAACTGGTACACTTTGAAAAGTGACGTTACCCCTGCTGTTTATTCTTTATATCTGTGTGAAGTAGCATTCTCAGCACTGATGGTAGCTCGCTCTGAAAAACACCTGCCATACTCTCAGCACTGCTATCAAATATCCAGCCAAGGTCTTTAGCAGGGCAATTTGCTTTCATCTTTAATAAGTGGTACTAGATGTATACTAAAGAATTGGTTTAAAACAAATTTATGCTTTATCATAAGTAAGTCTGTACATCTGTTTTATATCCTCAGATGCCTGGAGTTGCATGAGGAAAAATTTCAAGCATAAAGGGCTCATATGGTTGAAAAGTTTAATTAGGAGTCCACTTGAGTCTAATTCCTAGGTTTATAAAATTTTATTTGGATCCTTTTTCGGAGTCTTTGGTGAATAATGTCAGATTTTAAATAGGAACAGAGTACAGTGTGCTTAAGTTCAACACTATTCTTCTATTTATATATATTAATATGTATGTAACACTACATGAGAGAATAACTCTCACCAAAGAAACTCCATTTTGAAAAGTCAATATTTATGGTTCAGTGACTTTGGAGAAGAAACTGTCCTCTGAATAATGACAATGTTTTAGCTGTAACAGGAAGTTTGAAATTGTCCTTAAAGATAATGTGTTATTTGAAAGTTGAAGATGGTGCTGGAAAAATGATGTGTCGTTCGGACTCCATTAAGGATGGTTATTCTTTCTGCTTTTTACTTAAGGCCAAATGACTACCCCATGAAATTTCAGCACTTGACCCAAAGACGGTATTAGTCTTTCCCATACCTGATATCTTAGTAAGCTGTGATTGGGAAGCAATGTCCCAAGGAAGGTCATATCCACAGCATAGAGACCTGAAGCGGCCAGCTGAACAGTGCAGTGTCCTGCTGGGGGACATGACATGTTCCCCTGTCCTGAACACATTAAAGTTATAAATGTGTATACATTTTTTTCACAATTTTATTTATTTATTTATTTTTTGAGACAGGGTTTTATCATCTAACCCCGACTGGCCTGGAACTCACTATGTAGACCAGGCTGGCCTTGAACTCATAGAGATCTCTCTGCCTCTGACTCCTGAGTGTGGGATTAAATGCATTGTTACCATACAGAGCTTTACAAAAAATTTAAACTCACAGATGTATTCTGTGTGCAAGTCTTGCCTTGATGACCTTTTCTAAACTGTAACACTTTTATGATTAAAGTTTTGTCAGTGATGTCTTCCCTGGCATGGCCCCTCAAGCAACATTGCAGGTAAAGCCTTCTCCATGAAAACCATCCTGGAAACTGGCTGGTACCTACCTGACAGGTTATGAATTTCCAAGGATTCCCTCCTTGTGCCTGACCGACCTGCAAAGGGCCCCTCTTCTCCTAGACCAGGCTTGCCGGGGAAGAACACGTGGCCCACCTGCAGCATCTGGCTGCACTTTTTGGGATTCCACCAATGGTCTATGCGTCGTGACCACCTCCGCACCCTCTCTGTTCTCCCTGATAACAAGGTGTGGCTACGGAGGCTCTGAAGGCTCTCACCTGGCTAATGGTGCTCATGGCTCGCATGTAACTCTCATTTCTGGAGCGGAACTTTGGTGACGTGAGCAAGCCTGCAGGGTCCAGGCTGTCCAGGCTTCTGTTGATGGAGACTTCGCTTACTGCCCTCAGGTAGCTGTGACTCCGGATCTGGAGTTTGGGGGAGTGTTCATTGGAGATCCTGGAAGAGAACAATGGAATCGTTTGGTTGAATATTCACCAGAGGTCCTGGAAGGGACAGACTCAGTGCGGACAGTGATAAGCCGTGGTTGTCCTTTGTGCAGGACTCTGAACACCAGGGCAACCACTACTGATTTCTGATTGTAAAGTTCAATATGGTGGCTCAGGAGAAAAAAAAATCTTTAGTTTCTATTCTTGTTTTCTTTTAAATTAAAATTTGTATTAATTGACACATAGTAATTTTATGTAATAAATGGGGCTCATGGTATGATATTTTAGTGTATGTATTTAATATATGATGATTAGATAAAAATAACTTATATAACCATAACCTCAAACATTTATAATTTCCTTGTGCTGGGAACATTCAAAATCCTCTCTCCTCAGTACTTTAAATGTACATTTTATGGTTGTCAAACATAAGCACCTGACTATCCCACAGGACATTAGAAGTTACTCTTCCTATTTAACTATACCTATGTGTGCCTTAGTCATCCTGTCTTATTTCCCTACCCACTCCCTTGACCTTCTGACCTTATATTCATGACTTCTATGAAGTCGACTTTCTAGGCATCCATACTCAAGAGAGAGCAGGTTCCATCCATGTAGTCACAAATGATATTCTTCAGTTCCTTTATAACAGCTGACTAATATTTCATTATGTATATGCACTGTGTGTTTTCCTTGTCCAAAATTCTTCAGTTTATTAACTGACATCTAGGTGGATTCTAGATGTTAGCTATTTTGAATGAAGCCACAAAGAACATTAGAAGGTTGATGTCTTCTCAACATAATAATTTTATTTTCTTTGCATATACATAAGCAGTTGTGAAACTACTGGGTCATCTGGTAACTTTATCTCTACTCTGGTGAGGGGCTACCATATTGTTTTCTGTGATGGCTGGATGATGATTAAACATTCTCACCAACAGAGTGTGAGACTTTCACTTTTATTCACAAAAGAAAATCTTTCCCCCCTTTTAAGACAGGGCATTATGAAGCCCAGGTTAGCCCCTAGATGGTCATATAGCTGAGGCTGGTCTTTGACTCATGATTCTCCACTCTCCGCTTCCCAAATGCTAGGATTTCAGATATGTGTTATGACACCCAACTTAGAAGGAAATCTTGTTTCAGGAAGTCATTAAGATTTGATGACAGAGAACAATCAAAAGTCTCCTTAACCATGAAGAATTTCCTCTATTAATGCTCAGGCAACCAGAGGAGGAAAAAAATAACAGTGGCTGATCTATTTCAGAATGCTATGCTTTGCAATGTATCAGATTGTCCTTCGTATGCATTTGTTTCCATTTTGTGTCTTTGTTCATTAGTAACAGCAAGTATTTACACATTAGTAACAGCAAGTAGGTCTGTATCTATACCTGTCTACACATTCATTGTCTTTCTTTCACTCAATAAATCAATTGTCTATCTGACCTTTAATCCCTCACATAATTGAGATTGAACTTAGGGGAAAAAAAACCCTGAAATCCTAGCTGTTGAAAATGCACATGCCTAAATCTGATCTATAAAGACAACTCTTCCTATACTTTGTACCCTATAGATTTGCCCTAAATGCACAACAGGAGCTTAGAAATTATGAAATTCTTGTTGAAAACATCAAGCCAGGGATGGGGAGATGGCTTAGTTGATCAAGTGTCTGCCAAACAAGCATGGGGCCTTGAGTTTGGATCCCTAGAACTCACATAGAAATCTAGGCCTGATTCACAGAGTCAAAGGTGCTACGAAGGCTACTGTGGGAAAAACGTTATTAATAGACTTACCCAACAGTGGGCCTTGCATGCTACAATGCTGACTTGCCAGGTAAGATATACCTACTGGTAAAATAGTGGCACCATTACTGGGACAACCAACCACTCTCTGGTTGGCTTTGAGGACTGCTTCATAAGAGAAAATCATGCTTGACTAATAGTTCTTGGATGGTGGTGGGGTGGGCATAAACTCGAGGGCAGGAAAACCTAGAGTGTTGTTTCACTAAATGGACTTGTTGCTAAACTGCCTTCTAAATAGTTTTGTTTATACTCAGAAAGCGATGCTACTCTCATCCTTGGCCAGAGACAGTTGTTTGTGCAGTGGGCAGCTCTCAATGCAGAGACTCTTCGCTTGTCGAAGCGCTGTAAGTAAGTGACTGATGAATTCTCAGCCCTAAGTGGGACATTTGTACCATACTCTCGAAGATTCAGTGAACATTATGGAAGAGGGGACAGGAAGAATGTCAGGGTCAGAGGATGGGAAGGGATGCTATGAAATGCTGTGTGCTGCATACGACATGGCAGGTGCTTTTGTGAACTCATAGTGGTTGTGATTTCCTGCACACACCTGAAGAAAAATCAAGTCAGTGAACATTCTAGTACAGATCAGAGAGAGGCCCTGAGGCACTACGTCTGTTTGGGGAGCTATTGGCTGCTGGTGAGTTGATCATGGTCCACTGGATGGTCTCATACACACAAGCATTCAAATTAGCAGAGATCAACTATTTACTAGTGACATTAAAAGCAGCTGAATATCCATCTTAGGAAAAACATATTACTGCTATCCATGCAGATCAAAAATCTTAGAAGCGTCTTCAGTAGCATCTGGATAAAAATCAGATCTAGTCAACTCAGCAAAATGGCTAAGTAGAGCTCATCAAATGAAAATAAATATGAACGTTCACAGGAAAATTGGTTCGTGTGCTACCAGTGCAGTCTCACTGGAAACCAGGAAACTGCTGACTAAAAAAAAAAAAAATGATGCATGTTTACACAGTACATTCCTGAGCACCCGTGGAAGGTGAGAACATTCCAAATGTTAGATGGCACTGTGTAGGATCACACCGACTCATAAAGCTTACATGAAGCTGCTTAACAACAGCTGAGAAACACATTCCCCATAATATCGAAACCCCAGGAATTGATTAGCAGCTGCTTTTTTTTCCTATCACTTGTACACACAAAGAAATGAAAACAGATGTAGGATAACGTGCCCAAAGGAAACGCTGTATTTTATTCTTACAAGAAAGAAACAGACCGTTCTAGAAACCTGTCCTATGGGTTTTCTGGGCAGCTCTCAAGCATGAAGACACCTTTGCAGGACAAGTGGATATTTTCTACATGCTACATGCTATTCTGCTGATTTATACCAGATCACTTTACAATGGCCATGACAGAAATTCTTTTTTTTTTTTTTTGGTTTTTCAAGACAGGGTTCAGAAATTCTACCAAACCAGCAAACTTCAATTCATTTTCTCTAGGATCTTTTTTGCAAAGATGGTTTTAAGCATTTATTAGCTAAAGTTTGCCTCTGCTTAGAACATGATCACATGATGACAACTGTGTTTCTTTGGCTATTTTGCAAAATGCCCCAGAGCTATGACACTTCCCAACATAAATGATGAAGCCATTGTGTATAGTCATCAGGGAACAATGGGGGCGGGCCTTCATAAACAGAATATATTCAAAAGAAGAAACAAAGTCCTTTTTTTTTTTTTTGAAAAGTAAGTCTCTGTTGGCTGAGATGGGAAAATGAAGCATTGTTGTGGCAATCACCCTGGCCACTTGTTAAAAAATAAGGCTTCATTCCAAAATATTAAAGTGGGGGAAAAATCGTCAAGAAGGAACTGAATAGCTCTGTTTCAGTGAGTCATTTCCGATAAAAACAAGGCATACCTTAGCAACCCACATGAGAGGAAATGAACTTTATCTAGAAGGTAGAGGCTGCAGCTATCCACACAGAGAGGACAGGACACTCTGGACTTGCACTTCCTGGGGCGGAAGAGCCCAGTAAGAAATTCCAACACATAATGTGCTCATTGCCGTTCCCCTCCTCCCGTGACAATGGATCTTCTCTGAAGGGAGGTGTACACACTCAGAAATGTTATCGACATTAATTACTTTTCCATGTTGGCTTCTTGAAATGAGTCATTCTTTCTCCACTGTCCTTCCTGAGTCACCTCTGAGACTTATCTTTTTGAAGTGCATCCAAACTGGAGTGGGATTTGGGTCTTGCTGGGCCAGAGAACTCCATTCACTATTGTAGTCACTTAAGAGACAACCCTTTTCTGTGTCCATTCCTCTGATGAGGGACATCTGGGTTCTTTCCAGCTTCTGGCTATTATAAATAAGGCTGCTATGAACATTGTGGAGCATGTGTCCTTGTTATATGTTGGAGCATCTTTTGGGTATATGCCCAGGGGTGGTATAGCTGGGTCCTCAGATAGTTCTATGTTCAGTTTTCTGAGGAACCACCAGACTGATTTCTACAGTGGTTGTACCAGCTTGCAATCCCACCAGCAATGGAGGAGTGTTACTCTTTGTCCACATCCTTGCCAGCATCTGCTGTCACCTGAGTTTTTGATCTTCGCCATTCTGACTGGTGTGAGGTACAATCTCAGGGCTGTTTTGATTTGCATTTTCCTGATGACTAAGGATGTTGAACATTTCTTTAGGTGCTTCTCAGCCATTTGGTATTCCTCTGTTGAGAATTCTTTGTTTAGCTCTGTACCCCATTTTTTAATAAGGTTATTTGGTTCTCTGGAGTCTAACTTCTTGAGTTCTTTGTATATGTTGGATATTCGCCCTCTATTGGATGGAGGGTTGGTAAAGATCTTTTCCCAATCTGTTGGTTATCATTTTGTCCTATTGACAGTATTCTTTACCTTACAGAAGCTTTGAAATTTTATGAGGTTCCCATTTGTCAACTCTTGATCTTAGAGCATAAGCCATTGGTGTTCTGTTCAGAAAAATTTCCCCTGTGTCCATGTATTTGAGTCTCTTCCCCACTTTAAATGTACATTTACACAATGGAATACTACTTAGCTATTAAAAACAATGAATTCATGAAATTCTTAGGCAAATGGATGGAATTAGAAAATATCATTCTGAGTGAGGTAACCAGGTCATAAAAGAACACACATGGTATGCACTCATTGATAAGTGGATATTAGCCTAAAAGTTCAGAATACCCAAGATACAGTCACAGATCATGTGAAGCTCAAGAAGAAGGAAGACCAAAGTGTGGATGCTTCAGTCCTTCTTCGAAGGGGGACCAAAATACTCACAAGAGGAAATATGCAAAGTATGAAGCAGAGACTGAAGGAAAGGCCATCCGGAGACTGCCCCACCTGGGGATCCATCCCATATGCAGACACCAAACCCAGACACTATTGCGGATGCCAAGAAGTGCTTGCTGACAGGAGTCTGATACAGCTGTCTCCTGAGAGGCTCTGCCAGAGCCTGACAAATACAGAGGCAGATGCTCACCACAGTCAACCAGTGGACTGAGCTCAGGGTCCCCAATGTAGGAGTTAGAGAAAGGACTGAAGGAGCTGAAGGAGTTTACAACTCCACAGAAAGAACAACAATACCAACCAACCAGAGCCCCCCCAGAACTCCCAGGAACTGAACCACCAACCAAAGAGTACACATGGAGGGTCCCATGGCTCCAGCTGCATATGTAGCAGAGGATGGCCTTGTCTGGCATCAATGGGAGGAGAGGCCCTTGGTTCTGTGAAGGCTCGATGCCCCAGTGTAGGGGAATGCCAGGGCAATGAGGTGGGAGTGGATGGGTGGGAGGGAGAGCACCTTCATAGAAGCAGGGAGAGGGAGGATGGGATGGGGGTTTCTTAAGGGGAAAGCGGGAAATGGGATAACATCTGAAGTGTAAATAAATAAAATATCCAATAAAATAAAAGAGACAACCGTTAAGGAAGCTCTGGGGTGGATCTTGAGGCTGTGATTGCAAAGAAGATTCTAGAAGGCTCAGACCATGAAGTTTCAAACCAATGTCTCAACTTTGTAATATAGAACTAAAAATGATTTCAGATGATTGGTGGTAGTGGTTGTTCTTCTTCCTCTTCTCATCATCATCTTCTTCTTCCTCCTCTTCTTTTTCTTCTCCTCCTCCTCTTCTTCCTCTTCCTCTTCTTCTTCCTTGTCATTCTCTTCTCCTCCTCCTCTTCCTCCCCCTTTATTTCTTGCAGAGAATCGATACCAGATGACTGCATCTAATGGAAGAGCCTTGGGAGGGGAAGGGTCATCTTTTGTCCTTTTTTTCACCTCATCTTGACTCTGCCTCCTACAACATCTGGTACATAAACTGATTCCACATGACACAGAGGAAATGTCTGGCTTTGTACTATTCTGAAAATGAAGACATTTGATCTTGGCCATGACATCCTTATTAAATTATGCTCACATTTATAGCTTAAGTGGAAAGGTGCCAATTCATTGGGCTTCAGGTAGAAAATGGTGCTTTAGTGAGTGACTATACTTGACTACTAGTTTTTGAGACTCTTAGTAGTAAAACTTCAGTAAAACTGAGGCTAATTTTCTTTTCCTCATCTTGTGTGTTATGCCTTGATGGTCTATTTTTTGATCAAGCTGTTTCTTGGACAGGCACCTCTTTAATGATTTCAACCTGACATTTGTTACTTTTGTTAGACACCTAGGTATTACTAATATTCTGCTATGTAGGAGTCTACATAGTGTTAAGTTAATTAGTTTACTTATTATAAAAATTTGATATTGAGACAGGGTCTCATTAATCTATCCAAGGCTATCCTTGAACTTGAAAGCCTTCTGCCTAAGCTTCCTTCTTGCTGGTATTATGGGCAGGTGCCACCAAGCACAACATGTAGAAAGCAATTTAAATAGAACCTTTCATTTCTGACTTCTCCACTGAGGTGTTTTGAATAATAATGGCCCCCATAGGCTCATATAGTTGAATATAGTGAAACTCTTTGATAGAATTAGAAGGATTAGGAGGTGTGGCCTTGCTGGAGGAAGTGTGTCACTGGGGGGGGGGGGTCTTTGAGGTTTCACAAGCCCATGCCTAGCTCAGAGTCTCTCTCCCTGCCTATGGATCAGGATGTAGTTCTCAGCTACTTCTCCAGTACCATGCCTGCCTGCTGCCACACTCTCACCATGATGATAATGGATTAAACCTCTTAAAACTGCCCTCAATTAGCGCTTTCTTTATAAGTGTTGCCTTGGTGATGGTGTCTCTTAACAGCAATTGAACAGCGACTGAGAATTCCATCTTTATTCCCTTTTCTTCTATTTCTCAGAAACTCTTGTTCATTAGTGTTGTTTCTCAAACTTGACCTTAAATGCTTTTTCTCCTATGACATTCTAATTGTTTATTTTCTTTTTAAAATTTTATCACCACACCATCATTACTGTCTATTTTCTCTTTTTAGTCTACCTTTTTTCATTGGACAACTTAATCTGACTCTATTCTTGATTTTACACTAACCCTTTCTTCATCTATTTGTAGTATACAGCTCCATCCTAGACCTGGACATTAACCTTTCCATTAGCTATTGTGCTGTTTTCCCTGATGCTTCACCAGCACCAGAACTCATTGTGACCCCCAAATAATACACATCTCTCCCCTCAAAATGTCTTGTTCTCCTTTAGTTTACATTCCAACGAATGCACTAAAGCCTACACAATTAAGCAAATTGGAAACCCAGGAGCTTTCTCTGTCTCCTCTTAAAGGTCAAAACCCAGTTGGTCATCACACTTCTTCAGCTTTGCTTCCTACATACATTTACAATTGGCATCTCTCCCCATTTCTTCTCCCACTACATGCTCAGTTCAGCCTTCATCGTGATTCTCCTAACCAAGTCCCCTGCCACTAGCCTACACCCTCTGAGGCCTCTGTGTCTCTTCTTATTTGACACACTCCAGTTAAAACTGTCTGTAGAAGCCTCATGAAGTGGAAGCTTCTGGTTTCTTTGGAGAGTTAATTATGTCAAATGATGTTTTGCTGGGGCACACATGTGAAAGGATGTTTTGCTACAGCAAACACATGAAAGGACTCAAGATGTCTAGAAGGAATATAAATATGACCCCACAGACAGTGGGAGCTTGAACATTGATTTGCTTTGATCTGCCTCGCTATTCTTCACTAACAACAGGAATGTATTTGTTCGTCTTACATTGTGTTGCTGAGCTCTGCTTTGTAGGGAGCGGTTAGAGTATTCGCCATTACAAGATGGCGCTGACTTCCGCTGTCGCTCTAAGGAAACTTACGGATAGCGTGGGAAAACCCCGAAGCGCTTGCGCATTAAGGGTGTACATGACTAATCACCGCCCACTCCCGGGGCGCGCCAATCAGTGGAGGACACGCTGCCTCAGGGCTATATAAGCAGCGCCATTTTGGGGCCCGGGGTCTTCCTCTTCATGATGCAATAAGCGCATTGCTGCAGAAGGATCCGTGTGTCCGCGTGGGTTCTTGCTGGTGAGACCAAACAGCGCGCGGGACACTGCTTGTGGTGACACCATAGTGAGAAACTTTCCAAAGAACTTCTCGAGAGGTTCCTGCAGCTTCTTGCCGCTTCTGCAGCCTCAGACTGGTTGGTGAGCCTTGTGGTTTCTTCTAGATTGAACTGCCCTTGCTGGTTTGTGTGTGCTGACTGCCAAGTGGACTGGACTCAGCTGCTGGTTTGTGTGTGGTGTTTGCTACTGGACCGAACTGCTGATATCCTGACAATGAAGATTAGATTTGCCTCCAAAGAACTATTTCTAAACAGGTCTACTTCTCCTATGTCCTAATAACTTTTCTTTTCTACTACCCCTGGTGAGTGATGAGCTAGAGGGAGGTTGGACCCTTATTAAAGTAGGTTGGAAAAAATTTATGCCTACAGCCTCCTTTGCTCTCCCTCAGCTGCAGAAAGACTCCCTCTGTGAGTGCTTTTTCTCTTTGCCTCTTGCATCAGTTTCCCATCTTTACAGCTATTTTCATTTCCATTTCATTTCATTTCATTTCATTTCATTTCATTTCATTTCATTTCATTTCATTTCATTTCATTTTACATGCTCATATAATCTTCAGGTTCTTAAGATCTCAGATGGCAGAATCAGTATTGCATTCATTTTGTTACATGGTAGCCTGCTATATGGGATTCTTTATTGAAAAAGAGTCTTAGTATGTAGGCCAGGTTAGCCTTTAACATGTGACCTCCAGCTTCCTCAGTGCTGAGAATACAGGCACTACCACAGGCAGGGGGTTTTAATCTTAAAAGCACTAAGAGGAATAGCTAGTAGTTGTTAGAGATTCTGTTATGTCAGGGGCTGCATTTGGATGGTCTCATGAAATGAATGATGTATAACAAATAAGGAGAACGACATAATTATTGTCACTCTGGACCACAGTTTACTTTGGAACTTTTCTTCACTTACTAAGATCTCATAAATGGTTTTTATTTATGATGTAGGTTAACTGCTCAGGGAAGGCTTCTTCATGGCATTTTCACATACACACACACACAAACAGTCCTTCATTGAGCTCTATCTGGTACTGTCTGTATGTCCTCTCTCCCTTCCAGCCTCCTAGTAGTAGTCCACCTGCTTCATGCTTAAAAAAACTTCTGTATTGTCTGGAAGACAATGTATAGTGTTTGTCCTTGTGAGTCTGGATTATTTTTCTTATCACGGTGACCCTTATTTCCATTCATCTTACTGCAAATCACATGATTTCGTACTTCATTCTGACCGAATGCTACTTCATTACGTACATACACCACATTTGCTTTATCCATTCATTTGTTGGTGGGTGTCTAGGCTAATTGTTTGACTTGGCTATGCGAATAGTCACAAAGAATTTGAAAAATGCCTTGTGATATAATTCATACTTAAAAGTCTGTGGTTCAATGGTTCTTAGCATATTTATAGAATTGAATAAGCATAGCTGCTATATAAACCTCGTTTAAACCTCATTACAGGAGTGCTACTGAGTATCATCAGCCAATAGATATTTAGAGAAGACAGCAGGATTCCTTCATTTCAGGCACTTACATTGCCAGGCACTGAAAGTCTTTTCAAACTTCACTCTCTTTGTGATGCCATATTGTTTCTTTAACATTAAATTTCCTTTTGTTTTATAGAAATGAAATTTCAGAACAGGATGCATTCAGCCAATGCTCAGCCCCTTGGAAAAGCAACGGCTTATATACAAAGGCAACTTCTAAAGAATAAGTACCACTTTAAGAAGACTCCTATAGGTCCATGCTACATTCTTTGTTGAATTTCCTCTGTAAATGTTTGATGTGGTAGATAAATGTCAGCATTATTTGCAACACACCACAACTGTCAAGTGCTATAGACATTCCTATTTCCCAAAGGCCCCAGGGCTCTGCTCAAAGACAGTTAAGGGAATGTTTTGTAGAGTCATTTAATGCTGCAGTATTTCATTTGCTCTATTAACTTTTCTCTGTAGAAAAAAAAAAAAGACATATTAAGTTGAAATTATCTGACTGCTTAACTGTGGGCACTGCTGGAGAGCCAAAAGCCCAGTATTTGTGAAGCTATATGCTAGACACTGGGAAAATTAATTTAGTTGTAAGGTGAGACTCATCCAAACTGCAGATGCTACACTGTTCATGGCAAACCATCTCATGTATAGAAATTATCAATAGCAAATGGAAAATGTCCTGTGTATCCATCACATTTAGGTTCTTATGATTCTTAGAATTCAAATGTCCTCCTCAGACTTTTAGATTATACAGCATGGAATATGAAGCAATTATGTCATATGTCAGCTGTACATAGGGCTTTTGTTGGTTGTAGTAGAGAACAGTTGAATACTGCCTACAAAAACTTCAGTTTTTAGATTGAGGCAAACATGCAGAACCGACTTCAAGAGAATCTTTGTTAAGCTTTTACCAGCTTTCAAAGAAGCCACAATGGGAATAGGAAAAGAAGAGACTCAACTAGGTGTGGAAGACAGCTTCAGAGAGACAGGAACTTTGAGTTAGAACCTGAATGATAAGATTTCCCACTGGGAAAATTGCATCAGACACAAGGAATTCCTGACCAGGGTGCTATAGGGCAAAGGCTTGACAGTAGAGTAGCTGAAACCTAGAATGCTGGGTTGTGTGGGTGAGAGGGCTCTATGCGTTGTAACTGCCTGTGGTCAGTCTGTATCATGAAACTGTAGGTTCCCAAAAGATGGCAGCCCCTGTAAGAGGATGAAAACATCCCATTGTCTTCCCAAGCTCAGCCCAGGCCTGACTCATTTAAGGTCTACTCAAATAATTGTTGACTAGCATGAGAGGGAGAGGGTGGTAGAATGTGAAGACCCAGTCAGACACTGGGACAAGAGGCCCTGAGAGGCCATGAGGTCATGAAGTGAACCAAAGAACCAACGAAGCCCAGCAAGGATGTGCAGATATACTCGAAGAAGAGGCAGTGACCCAGGGAGCTGTCCAGCATCCTGGATGGGTGAAGGAAAGCATATGGTGACACTTTCCCCACTATGAAGAACACAGGTCCAAGGGAATCTGGTTCTCTCTTTAGGAAAAATAAGTAGCCCTTCTTAATACTTGAAGGCACCCAGCAGAGTATGGGGTTAGTTGACAGAACAGGGGTTATGCAAAGATCTATGTTTTTGAAAAAAATCACATGGAGGTCTTTCCTGGCTACAGTCAGCTTTCAAAGGACATGGTGCATAAACGTTTGGGCAAGCCACAGGAATCACTACTCATAATTGAACCACAACTGAAGCAGAGTGAGACCTCTCTCTGCTTGTTTTTTTTTACCTGTTCCACATTGTCTCTTTTATGAAAATCATCATATACTATCTCTAACACCCGAAATTACCTTTGCTTAAGTTTGCATAGGACCAAACTGAGCACCGAATCAATGGAAATAATCCAGTGAGCAATGCCTTGGAGGGCAGGCATCTTTAACACAAAAAGCCTTATACTTGGCAGCTCATTCTGAGAGCGTGGCTCTGAATGTTGATAAGCCTGAGACCTTCAATGTAAGGACTGTTGAATCTATAGAATTGGATGAGCCTCATTTTTTACAAAATAAGTAAAAATAATATCCACCTTCTAGGACCCAGAGGATTTACTGAATCATAAGCAACTTTCCCCCCTCTTACTGTGGAGAAAATACACACAACATAAAGTTCACTGTCTTCATGAAAGTAAAAGTGAACCTGCATCGGGAAACAGAGTTGCTAATGGGAAGGAGAGGAGAGAAGGGAAGGCAGGAGGTGAAGGGTAGAACAGATTAAATGTACATTATATACATTCATGAATGTGTCCTCTGATATCAGAGACAATATGCACAATGAAAAGTTAAAAATCACCATTGTAACTCTGTTTCTGTAAACAGTTCAGTGGAACTAAGCACGTTGTATCACTGTACCACCTTCTGGAATCATCCTCCAGAATGCTTCTCTCCTCCACCTGACCTCCTGGATACCAGTGCTCCCCCTCCTCCTCCTGTAGCCTCTGGCAACCATCATTCTACTTCCTGTCTCCTAGTCCCACCACTCTAGGCACCTCCCGTAAGTGGAGCAAAGCAGTATCTTTCTGTGTCTGGCTCTTGATCCTAGCAATGTCCTTAAGGCTCAGTCACATTAGCACATGATCCCAATTCTGTCCTCCATGGCTAAATACTATCCGGTTGAATACACCTTGCATACCCATCCGTAGATGGGCGCTTGAGTTGCTCCCTACCTCTCGGGTATTGTGTAATGCTGCTATGAACACTTATCTTCTTGAGTCCCTGCTTTCAATTCTTTTGATTATACACCCAGAACTATGAACCTCTCCTTAACAGAAGGACTTAGTTCTTTTCAATTTCATTTCCTATCAGTTTTGCTACCAACACATTTGAGAACCAATGCAATAAAAACAAGTTATCACTTTCCCCTGAGGAGTCACTCCATAGATCATTTATTACAAGTTAAGAATGTTAAATAATATAGTAGTTTTTCACAAAGGATTATTGCTATGGTGAAAACAGAAAATGATACTTCTATTCTTAGGGACAGAACAATCATCCCTGGATGTCTGAAGAAGATTGGCTGCAGTGTCCTGCAGGCACCAGAACCTGCAGATCCTTGTAAACGCTCTCTCTCTCTCTCTCTCTCTCTCTCTCTCTCTCTCTCTCTCTCTCTCTCTCTCTCACACACACACACACACACACACACACGGCCTCTCTCTTACCTTCAATCATGTCTAAGCTTTTCATATTACCAAGTAAAATGAAAATGCAGTGTAAATAGCCACTCCCTTTTACTTTTAAGGAAATAATGACAAGAAAGATGCTGGTACTTTCCCAGCAAAAAACATGTAGAAAATATTTCTGGTCCACAGCTCATTGAATCTGTGCATGAAGAACCCATGAATGACAGTTTCGTAAATAAACTGAGTATAATTTTACTGTTCTAGCAATTGAAAAGTAATAATGTAACTAAAACAATATGATATTATCAAAGGTATATTGTCATGGTTAAGACATCAAACAAGCAAACAAAACCCCACCAATCCCATAAGCAACTAGAGACTTCCATGGGACTGTGGACAATCATGTTAGTTAATGGACCGGTTACAAATCAAGTCACTTCCTGTGCACCAGGTAATGGGTACCCAAGTGATAATTCTTGGCAGGGGTTAGGGTTAGAGAAAGTGACCCAGATGCTATTTTGTGTTGACTATAGAGAGGTTTTTCTTTCCTAGTTTAAACATGTCAGAGTAAACATTTACAGAGCTTGATGGTTCCTTGTTACTTTGACAAAATACCCAACAAAAGCAACTTCTGGAAGAAGAATCTATTTCACTCATGATTTGAGAGGGGTACAGTCTGTCATGGTGGACAGGCCTATGGCAGGACTGTGAAGGGGTGTCGATTCTGTTTACACAGTCAGGAAGCAGAGGGGTAAGTGCTTTTATTTCCTCTGGGAGCCCAGCCAATCACAGGGTGATGCCCCCATTCAGAGTGGGTTTCTAGCCTCAGTTTACCCTCTCTGGAAATAGACTCACGTTCTCTAAGCCCAGAGGTTCGTCTCCTAGGCAATTCTCAATCCTGTCTAGTTGACAGCTACCACAGATGTGCTGACACTGGCTAGGGACTCTTTGGAACTCTTTGGATAGGTTTGGATGAATGGTTTCACGCACTAAGTTCACTTTACAAACTAGAGATGGTTAAGTCACCCTCTCAATGATAATTTCCTTCTAATCCCCATTGTCAAACATGTACTCACTCACAGTATGACAAAAGGTCTTGTGGAACACGGGTGTCTGTGTGATGTTCTTCAGTTCCTTGCACATGATCCCATGTCTTTACTGAGTGCCTGCCCCGAAAGTCGCAGGTCTTATGCCAAGAACCTGCAGAATTTTCAGGACCTTGGTGTGTCTTCTCTGAAGTTGGCCCAATTTGTTAGTCTGTGTTTATTAGCAGGGCATTCAAAGGCACACTCAGCTGTTCAGATGTGGGCTAATAGGTTCAGGGTGTGGGGCAAACCATGCCTGTATGTGTGATTCTGGGATTTCCACCCTTTGTTCCTGTTAAGTTGAGATTGATGGGTAACTGACATCTTTATGTAACGCATGTGCTATACCACTCACAAAAGATTTATTTATTTTCACTTTTATTTGTGCTATATGTCACGGTATCCCATGTGCGTTCAGTGACTGCAGAGGCCATAAGAGGGCATCAGATTCCTTGGAGCTGGAGTTACAGTTGGCTGTGAGCTGTCGGACAGACATGAGTGTTGGGAACAGAAGTCATGTCCTCTGGAAGAGCAGTAATCACTCTTAACCACTGAATAATGCACTATGAAAATAACTGTAAATATCATTATTCCTGCTTTCTATATCAATCATTCTCAACCTGTGAGTCTCCACCCATTTGGGGGTTGATGGTCCTTCCACAGGGGTGACCCAAGACCATTGGGGAATGCAGATGTTTATATTATGATTCGTAACAGTAGCGAAATTACAGTTATGAAGTAGTGACAAAAACAATTTTATGGTTGGTGGTCTCCACAACATGAGGGACTGTATTAAAAGGTTGCAGCATTAGGAAGGTTGAGAGCCAGTGTTCTATATGAATAAACTGAGACTGGCAAGTGTGTCAGCTCGGAACTGGAAATCGAGTTGAAGTCATTCTTATAGTCTTTGCCATCCAACTTTCACCTTCCCGTCAGCACGGCATCTATTTTCTTACCCAGTTGCTGGTACTTATTGACTCAGATGGGAAGTATCAGTGATGTTCTGATTTGCCTCAGTCCATCAATAATGCTAGGACCACACATAACCCTGTGACTCCTCCCTTGTTTGTCTGCTTTTGATTTTTCCCCCCCTGCAACTTTATGTGATGCACTGTTTCAGACATGGTTCAAAATGCAGTTGCATGCTTAATAGCCTTGTATCCACCATGCCAAAGAAGGAAGTCAAGGCACATTTGACTCGTGACTGAACTTATACTGCCTGCCTCGTTTCTAAGTTGTCACAAACCATCTCTTGGAATTTCCTTTTAGAATCTCCCAAGTCTCCTATTAGGTTAGCTACCTGTGGCTTTTGCAATCTTCTCTTTCCTAATCTCAGATAACGTTTGCATTTTTACTAATGCTAACCGTGCATGTCTGGTCTTAGTTAAGGCTTTTGCTGTTGTAGTAAAATGCCATGGCCACGAACAACTTCAGTTTGAAAGGGTTTAATTTTTGCTTATCATTCTCAGGTCCCAGATTCACAGTTTAAAAAAAAAAAATTTGTTCATTCTTACAGAAATGATCTGATGGTGTGATTTTTATGCTAATGACAGAAACCCTGAGTTTTGTCTTTCAATGTTTACTTAAGTGTATCATAAGTAACATATTTAAAATAGTCTCTCAGTTTTAGTTATTTGAAGCCATATTTCCATTTTGAATAGTTTTAGTAAGACTAGTGCTGTGATAGAATGACCCTTTATGTACTTTAACTTGGCGTCTCATGAAACACGCCCATGCTCCTGTACAAATAAACACTCAACAACGAAACAAAACCATTATGTGGAATACTTTATACATGATATTTCTCACTACACCATAGGAATGTCACATTTCAGTGTGTGTGTCCTGTCTTTTCTGCACCGCCACCTGGGATTCTTAGCCAGTCAACACACACCTTTCAGCTGTTATCATACTTGTCATTCCTATTTAACAAGCCACATCCAACAAGTCACTCGTGTCTGCTAGGTACGCTGATGCACGCTATGAATGCTGTTCTCCTGTAGAAATCTGAGTAGGCAGATAGAATTTGTTTTTTCTGAGGTACACAGGTGGTCTTATGACTCCTCTTCGTGATTTTTTTTCTTTAGGTCACTTGATGTTACATCTTGATTGTCACAAAGGAGCCAAGCCATCTCTGCAGCCCATTAAATGACCTCAAGCTCCCACCATAGAGACTTCCCCAACCATGATGGACCAAACCCTGTGAGCCAAAGCAAACACTTTCTTCTTAAGTTGCTTTGTCAGGGTATTTTTATCACAGCAACAGAAAAGAAAACAGACGTAGGTTACTAACTATCCTTGCAAGCATAGGAACAAATAGCTCAGAATATGCTATGAACAATTAAGAACACATTGTTTCAAATGTTTCATTTGTTTCAAAATGAAAAAAGAAACTGTTCCACCAAATTAATCAGACCATCTTGGCTGATAAATACATATAAAAAGGAATCAAATAGAAATTTCAGAACTGAATAAAAAATTAAGCAACTGAAACCCAAGTCTTAGCAGGTAGCCTCAGCAGCAGAATGGAAATGGAGGGAAAAGAGCCAGCGTCCTGGGAGACAGAGTGGAGGGAATCATCCAGTCTGCACAGACAAAATAAACTAAAACCAAAAGGTTTTGAGATCTCAGACCTGTGGGGCTGTAAGCAAAGACTGACCTTTCTGTCCTTAGAGTTTTGGGAGTATAGCTTGCATTCTTTATGGGAAAGAGACTCTTAGCAGGAGTGGGAGGGACTAGAAGAAGGCAATAGGGTCCTAGGACAAGAATACTCCAGGAAATTGTTAAAAAGAAAAAAAAATTTCTTCAAAAAATTACCTAAAAAGTGTTAAAATGGTTAAACACTCTGAGCTTATCAAGATACAAAACCATAGAAACAAGAAGTTGAGTCAACTTCAAGCAGGACAGTTGTGGAGGAATCTATGTCGCGACATCACAGGTCAGCAGCCCCAACCCAAGGGCAAAGAAAACATGCAGAGACAACCAAAGAAAACTGACACCCTGCTTGAGGGAGAAACCAACTTGAGTGATGTAGATTTGTATTCTGGAGCCATGGCTGTGGGAAGGAAGTGCATACCCATTTTCAAATGCTAAAGAAAAAGAACTGTTGCCCCCAGTTTTTATATCCATAAAAATCTACCCTGGAGAATGAAAAAGAAACAAAGACACTCTCAGGCAAAGGAAAACCAAGTCTTGGTCACAAGCAGATCTACTTTGAAGGGAAAGCTACAGAATGTACACATTTGATAAACCTCTTCAAACTTGACCAATCATCAATCAATCAATCACAAACAGGGCAAGAACTGTCACCGTAGTGTCTGCAGACAGCAACAACCGTAAAGGAACATTAGAAGAGACTGTATGGATGCATGGCTGGCTAAACATTTCAAAATCAATTAGTGTGATCTACTATAATGACAGGACCAAAAAAAGCACACAATTAAATCAACTGATACAGAAAATCTATTTGACAGGATTCAGCATGTAGTCACAAGACCCAGGAATATCACTGCTCATCCTCAGTTTGATACAGAGTATCAAATAAATACTGTTGGCAACTAGCAATGTAGCTGATGGAGAAAGATTTGTCTCATTCCCTGTGCAGACATGAATAGGGTGTAAGGATGCTGATTCAGTTCTTGTTAATTCAGTGCTGGACTTTCTAGACAGTGTGATATGGGAATAAAAGGCTCAGTGGTCGAGTGGAAGAAATAAAACTGAACCCCAGATGACACTATAGCCTACATAGAAAATCCTGAAGACTACCAAAAACCTTGTTAGTGAATTTGGCAAAGTCGCAGGATATCATACCCACATGAAAATGAAGTTGTTTGATCTAGGTATGAACACAGAAATTAAAAAACACAGTTCCATTTACAGTAGCTCAAAAATGAAACACTTAGGTCCAAATCTAGCAAAACAAGTGCAGAGCCATGGGGTAAAATATTGATGAAGAAATGAAAGAGCTAAGTAGATATAAATGCCTGCCATGCTTATGAAATCAGAAATGCCCTCATATTAATGTACAGGTTCAATGGGATCCCTGTCAAACTCCATAAAGACCCCCCCTTCTTTCTTTTGACAATATGTCTCTATTATGAAGCTCTGGGTGTCCTGGAACTCCCTATATAGACCAGACTGGCCTTGAACTCAGAGGTCCACCTGCCTCTGCCTCCCAAGTGCTGGGATTGAAGGCATGTGCCACCATGCCTGGTTGCACATAAAAACTTTTATAAGTGTAAATACAACTATTTTTACATTTCTATGGTAGATAGAGGAACAAGAACATCTAAAACGATTTTTGAAAAGAATACTGTTCTCGTCTATTCAAAGACTCCTACGGGTACAGCCAGCAAGACACAGTCTGTCATGCTAACAATCAAGAGATAGGGATGAGTGAAGTGGAATGAGGAGCCCCAGGAGATGCCAATGCATCTCTAACTGCAAGGGCAGTGTGACAGAGGAGGGGCCACCTTTTGGACAATGGTGCTGGGTATGTTCACAAACACTGGCAGGGAAAATTTTGACCCAAGTTTAACTATTTATATAAAAAACAGACCCTGGGCTTAAATGTAAATCAATGAGAAATAGTGATGAAAATCTTTACAAGGAACTCTGAAGAAGATATCTGGGATTTTACGTGAGATGAGGATGTCTCTAAAGACCCATGGAAGGAGAATAATAAGTCAGAATTGACAAAACCTTCATCCCTGTGTATGACCTGTTTGGAGTGGCACTGCATACTGTGCACAAGCTATCCAGCTGGGGAAGATTCTTTTAAAAGTTACAATTATTAACACATTTGAGTTGGATAGATTAACAGGTCTGGCTGTAACATTTGTTTCCATGCACAAACACGGCATACTTTGATCACATGACTCTTCCCACTGCCCTCCCCATCTCTCTCCTGGTTCCCTCTCTACTGCTCTAGTGGTCCTTTAGGAGAAGTTATTGAAAGTCATGGCTCAGCAAGTTAAAAGCACTGACTGCTCTTCAGAGGTCCTGAGTTCAATCCCCAGCAACCATATGGTAGCCCACAACCATCTGTAATGGGATCTGATGCCCTCTTCTGGTGTGCCTGAAGACAGCAACAATGTACTCATATACATTAAATAAATAAATAAATCTTTAAAAAAAAAAAAAAAAAGGAAGCCATTCATCTCACAATGGATGATGCTCTCAAAACCCAAAGCTAAAAAACACAATTCAATTAAAACGTAGGCAAAGTCACAAAGAGATGCTTCACAAATGAACACAGAAGGGGTTCAATGTTTCACTAAAATGAAAATGAGATTTACACGACACAGCACTGCATCGTTATCAAAATGGATAAAATACATAACAGTGGCAACAACAGATGTGGGTCACTCATAAAATCATATAATGTTAACTAGCTTATTAAAAACGCTAAATGCCCAACCACCGTACAACCTCATCCTTGACCTCCTGGGATTTAGTCTAGACAAAGAACTCAAAACTCTTTACAGGAATGTTTATACGGGTTTGATTTATTAAAGCCCCCAGGTTGGAAACAATCTAGTGATCTGTCCATGACCGAAGTCTGAACGAACTACGGTATCCATAGCATGGAACAAAGGAAAAAGAAGTGGACCTGAGAAAGCTCGACACTGTGTGAGTCTCCTAACCGGAAGATGAAAACTTCAGAGGAACAGAGAAGAGATTAGTGGCTGCCAGAGGAAGAGAGGGGGAGGGGACAGACCGGGAGTTGTGTGGACATCCAGGACAACCTGCATGATCCTGGTGGTGAGGGAAGCAGTTTGCACGTTTCCTATGATGTGAACCCTGTTTATGGTATTCTACTATGGCTTTCCAAAATGGAACTGTGGGAGGCAGGAAGGAAAATCATAGAACTAGGGAAAGGATATATGTCTGTGTTGACACATGCTATGTTTGTAGCTCCGTGTGTTCTACAGTAGGCATGTCGGGACTATAGTACATGTGTTTGAGGACAGCTATGAATAGTACAAAGTGAAAAACACAGAAAATCATCAACTTACTTAAACCCCCCCCCCCCAAGTTGACACAAAGCTGACCATAGGTCTTGCGTGTAAACTTTGTAAACAGTGACATGGTATTGCTATGTGGTTGGATTCATCCAACGGGACAGTATAAGCTGCCAAAACAATCTGACATTGATAATTTTGTGCCAGAGTAAGTAGAATCATGTTACTTTCCAAAATTTTAAACTTTGGTCCTGTGAACCAGGGTCTCTGTGTGTAGCATGGGTGATATTAAGGATCTGCTCTCAGGAGGACGGCCTTGTCAGGCATCAGTGGGAGGAGAGGCCCTTGGTCCTGTGAAGGCTCGATGCCCCAGTGTAGGGGAATGCCAGGGTGGGGAGTCGGGAGTGAATGGGTGAGTGGGGGAACACCCTCATAGAAGCAGGGGGTGGGGGGATGGGATAGAGGGTTTCGGGGGGGGGGGGAAACCAGTAAAGGGGATAACATTTGAAATGTAAATAAAGATCCAAAAAAAAAAAAAAAAAGGTCTGCTCTCAGGAGTGGATTCATGGACCTGGTTAGCTCACTATGCTGTGAATCAGTTTCCTTTACAGAATTGGTCAATGCTGCTGTTGATAGAAGCCAAGGAAGACAGGAGGAGAGAAGACAGGCTGGAATTTCCTGTTTACTCTTCTGGATGTCTTTGGAAAGGCAAGTGACTCTTAATGACCAGACTGAACACTGTTCCTGCCTTGCCCACATGGCACTGGCTGTTAAGACACCCAGAAAGCCGGAGGTGGCCACAGGAAAAGGCATTTGAAAGACACCGTTGAATGTAGCTGAAGGCACACACAGCCATTGTATTTCCCCTCAGCTTCACAGCTGTACACACGTGGAGGTTTTGAAACTCAGAGAAGTAAGATCTCACTCATCTCAGCAACAACAAAACGGTCTCCATGAAATTCGGAGAGTTGTCTACTTTACGGATTCTGAAGTTACTCGAGCTATAACTGCCCATGGTACAAGGCAGGGACACACTTCAAAGCTTTGTGAGCAAAACAAAAATATGATCTGTGAATACACTCTCACTCGAATAGAAACAGTATTTAAATGACCACATGCACTTTGACTGAATCGATTAAGTACAAAGAGAATAATAACTAGTCTCCCTGGCTTTCCCAGTTATGAACTTTGGTGTTGAAAAGATGACTTCTATTCACCTGTGTTAATTTCATGTTGGGGTAAATTATACTAATTTCTTGTGCTTTGGGTCATAGAGAATGGAAAGATAATTGTCTTAGTTAGGGTTTTTATCGCTGTGACAAAACTCCATGACCAAAAGCAGGGTGGAGAGGAAGGGTTTATTTTGATTCCACTTTCACATTATAGTTCATCCTTGAAGGAAGTCAGGACAGGAACTCAAACAGGACAGAAACCTGGGGCAGGATGCTGAGGCCATGGAGGGATGCTTGCTCATTACTGGCTTGCTCTTTATGGCTTACACAGCCTGCTTTTTTTCCATAGCACCCAGGACCCTCCCACATCAATGGTTAATTAAGAAAATGCTTTACAGGGTTGCCTGCAGCCCAAACTTACGGAGGCATTTTCCCGATTGAGAGTCCCTTTTCCCAAACGGACTTCAGCTTGTGTCAAGTTGACCTAAAACTAGCCAGGACAATAATATTCACCTGTTGAATATGGATTAACCTCTCCACAAAGAATCACTGAAGAGCCTTTTTCTAACATATGAAAAGGGACAAAGCCTTCTGGTTAAAATGTTCTCTGCTATGGTAGCAGCAGAATAGACTATACACATCCTGAAGCAGAAAATTCCAAGATCGCAATGAGTAAAGCACATGAAACGCAAGTGCAGTGGGGCCCCGGAGAGAAGACAGAGTTAATACACAAAGCTCCCCTTTCACGTGGGGCAGGCTAGACTATTAAGACTTGCTCTGTCCTTCCCTCTTCTGACCCTGGGAGCCCTCCTCTTCTGCGGGTCTTTATGAACTGGCCTTTGTCTCTTCTCTAATGAAAGAGGCGCTTATGTTCTGTCCTACTCTTTCTGGTGCCCAATGGAAGCTCAGTGGTGGGAAAAATAACAGTAGGTCTAAAGGAAGACTGGAGTGTTTCCAAGGTGACGCACTCTGGTCTGAACAGCATCGCTGGAGTGTCAGTTCCGGGAAGCGCCTGCAGGGGGCGGTGCATACTGAAGAATGAGCAGTGGTTGGTACAGCCACAGAGGGTAATTTTTTCACTCAATTTTAAAAATATTTGTTTCATGGGTGATTTAATGAAAGAGTCAGAGGACGTTAGGAACTTGAGTTTTTGTGGTTATCTTTTCTAAGGCTTCCATTTCTCACGTGAGGAATTAAGCCTTACAGATAAGGAATGAAATCACGAAGTTTTGGGTTTTAAGCAGCGCTGATGCCCGGGCTGAGCTAGGAGGTCCTCTGCTGTACTGCAGAGGACCTCTAACTAGCCGTGGCCAGTTTTGCTGAAAATATAAGCATCCAATGGAAAAACACCCCCACACTCTTTCCCACTCCCGAACTAGCATTTCTATGGTTCAGGACGAAAAAATGGCCAACAGCCTTCAGAGGAAAACACGAAATTGAAAGTATATAGAATTATGAGTGCGGTGCAGTGTTTTGTTGTTTTACTGTGGGGTCTGAAAGCCGCTAAAAGCTAAAAGCAGCAAACAAAGGTTTTCTTATTGCTCTTTGTCTCTCTGTCTCTGTGTCTCTCTCTGTGTCTCTGACTCCCTCCCTCCTCTCTCCCTCCTCCTCCTCTTCCTTCCCCCACCCCCCAACCTGGCTATGTAGCCCTGGTTGGCCTGGCAGTCACTATGCAGACATCCATTGCCTGCCTCAGGGGCTGGGCTTGTAAGCCACCATGCCTGGCTGTTTCTGTCTTTTTGGTTTAAGTTTTGTAGTCATAAATGTCTCAGAATTTATTTACTTCTTCTACATTTTCCAGTTTTGGAAATATGTTTTTAAAGCATTTCCCAACGATACTCTGAGTTTTATTGGATTCTTTTGAAACCCTTTTCATCCTTAATGTCATTAATTTGGGCCTTGTCTTCCCTTGACTAGTTTGGCTAAGGGTCTGTCAGTCTTGTTTTTCTTTCCAAGGGAATGACCTTTTGCCTCACTGATTCTGTGTATTGCTCATGTACGTTCATTTCAGTAATTTCCGTCCTGACCTCCATCATTCCTTGCTGTTTAATACATTTGAGTTTAGCTTGTTCTTGTTTTTCTAGGACATTAACGTACATTGTTAGGTTATTTGAGATAACCCCCATTTTTATTTATATATTTGAGATGAGGTCTTGCCATGTGGCTCTAGCCTGGAACTTACTATGTAGATCAGGCTGGCCTTGAACCTTCAGAGATCTGTTTGTGTTACAGTTCTCAGCTATCCCTGACTTAAAAATATGAATGAGATTAAAATATAATGACATTTCCCCTTCTCTTTCCTCCCTCCAACCTCTTCCATGTGCTTACCCTCTCTCGTTCCTTCTCAAAATTATGTCCTCTTCTTTAGTTGCCATCATTACACACACACTCTCTCTCTTTCTCTACACACACACACACATACACACACACACACACACTCTTTCTCTCTCTCTTTCTACATACACACACACACACACACTCTCTCTCTCTCTCTATACACACACACACACACACACACACACACACACAATTTATATATTTATTTCCTTGACATCTCTTCATTGGCCTACGTACAATTCATTTTTATAGTTTCTAAATATTCACAGATTTTCATATTTCTATTTAATTAAAGTGCAATTCTGTCGATCAGGACATATACACTGTATGTTTTAAATTATATGAATTTATCATATATACATATGTACACACACACATATATAAATACACCCTGCTCAGTCTGTATACTGCTATTTGTGTATGCATGGTTTCAGGACTGACCACTAGTATTGGATCACCTATAGGAGGCTCATCCCTGAAGAAGACTTTCTCCTGCTCTCAGTATTTCTTAGCTGCCTGTTGTTCTTAGTCTCTGGGTGGGGCCCTCTGAGGTTCCCTATGACATACATTTCAGTTGCTGCTGTACTACTTCAGGTCTTATTTAGGCAGCCATGTTGTTTGGGTTCCATGAGTGTAGCTTTCCTGTGGTTCCTTGGAGACACTACGTCACCGCAGTTTTCCTGATCCTCTGGCTCTTGCAATCTTTCCATTCCTTCTCCCACAGTGTTCCCTGAGTCTTAGGTTCAGGAGTTGTGTTGTGGACCTCTATCCTTATATCCACAGATACGTGTAGCTCTCAACCCTCATAAAAATAACTTCTCTTTACATCAGAAGGAAGTCGCTAAGGAAAACCACAACCAGTCAGGATGCAAAGAGCAAGAGTGGTCATAGATACCCAGGCCTCGATGTCAAATCTCCTTAGTGGGCGTGCTGGCATGCAGTCCTAACTCTCCTCTCAGAACGGCCTTATCTGTATTCAGAAAGTTCTGGTGAGTCTTGCCTTCATTTAATTCTAGCAAGTATAACCTTTCCCCCCTGATTTCTTCAAAGCCACACTTGTCTTTCAACAGAGATTGCTCAGTCTACAAGAATTTGTGTAGTGTCTGTTATTTTCCTTGCTATTGACTTCTGGTTTTGTTCCTTTGTCTTTGTTTTAAAATGTCTTTTATTTCACTGTCGACTTTAGATGTCAGCTTTGCTGGATATAGCAGTCTTGGCAATTATTTGCTTCGAGGGCTTGAAATACATTGTTCCACGCTCTCCTGCTTTTAGGGTTGCTGAGAGACCCCATTATTCCAATGTGTTTGCTCCTTAGGTAAGTAGGCTTTTTTTTTTTTTTTTTTTTTTTTTTTTAAGGTTTTGTTTTATTTACGTGTGTGTGGTGCTTATGTGGTGTGTCTCTCTGTGTGTATGGACACGTGTGTATTCGGGACCAGCAATGACCAGCAGAGGTTCCTGTGGAGCTGTAGTTACAGACATTGAAAGGTCATGGAAGGACTTTCCATGTGTGCTGCTAAGTGAAGAAATCGGAAGAGGTTAAACAGCAAATAACATATTCGACTATTTTATTCTAGAGTGGGAAAGACTAGGCAGAAAGTCCAGGTGAGTGATTGGGAAAGACTTGGGGATGAGACACCCAAGAAGGTAGAAAACAGATTTCCAGGGCAGTGAAACTACTTTTTAAATGACTTGACAATTGTTGGATGTGTCATTATTTGCTTGCAAAGCCTTTCGAACACACAAGATGGGGTGTAAGCTGAAATCTGAACCATGGACTTTGAGTGACAATGAGGTCTGTGAGCAGGCCACTGATTCTAATAGTACACCATGCTGTTGGGATGCGGGTGGGGGGGGGGACACAGCAGTGGATGGGGATGAGAGAGAGAGAGAGAGATGGTAATCATTTGTATTTTCTTCTTCAATTTTGTTCTGAACCTATAGCTACATTGAAAAATAAAGTTTACTTTTAAAAACTGGAGAGAGTCTGAAGAGAAACTGGGTCCATTGTTTTGTGAGCCTGGGTAGAAGGTAGTGATGGTCACCCTCACTGTGAGAGAATCCCAGGCTGAACTGGGCCTGTAAGCATGTTAGCCTTTGTCCATCATGGAAACCAGGCAAAGATCTCCGTTCACTCAACAAAACACCTTGTGTATCAGCTCTGTGCCCAGAGCCTGGGACAGTCTCATATATATATAATCAGAGAAGACGTACATGAGAGGGCAGTTAAAATCCCGGGAACAAATGTTAGGACAGTTGTTTGACAGGGTTCCTAGAGCAACTCCATACTGATGATTTGTACGAATGATCTCACCCTCCAGTTTGCTTTTGGGGAAGGTGACAACTAATTAGCTGCTAGAACCCTTCTGCTAAACTCACCACCATTTTCTTAAATAACTTCTTGCCCCACTGATAAAAGTCTTGCCAAATTCAGCTTGAACAGATTGGTAAGTGTTATTTATTTTTAAAGGGTTTTATTCTGTTCTGGGAGCAGCAAAGGCAAGTGATACGCAGAACACGGAGGGAGGCAGACGAAGAGGCTCTGCAATGTTTCCCTGTAGCCCCGACAGCCAGATGTTACAAGTTATAAATTGCCAAGTTTAAAAGTCACAGGGAGAACCAAAATACACTTTTTCTGTGATTGGGACTCCAAGCCAAGAGATGAGACTCGGTTGCTTAGTCCTTCTCCCCCAAATTAGGCAGCTTTCCTTCCCTGCCATCTCCTGGCAGCTGTTACCCCGCCTCCTCCCTCCCACTTATTAGAAATGGTCTCAGCAGCTGTTTGAGTTGGTGCAGCAACTGCCAGCCTCAGAGTTTTTGTGCATCTGTAAGCTGTTCAAAGAACTCAGTGCCAGAATGTTTCTCTTGGTGAGTGCTAGGGCACAAAAATTCAGACTTTCCGTTTAAGTCGTAAGAAATTCCCAGTCAATAGCTTGAGATTTCCAGTGCCCATAGTATCTTCTCTTCCTCCTCATTCCCCTTTAAAATACAGATTCTCATGAAGCTCAAGGCCATGCAGCTCTGGATGACCTGGAACCCACCATGTAGACTACCATGCTGATCTTGAACTCACCTAGATCTACCTGCCCCTATGTCCTGAGTGATGGGATTAAAGGTGTGTACCACAATGCCCAGCTCTTCGTTTAAAGAAAGACTTTATTTTAACTTAAATTTATGAGTATGTGTGTCTATGGGACTGTATGCGCACATGAGTGCAGGTGCTCTGCAGGGCGTATGGGTGGAAGTTGGAGCTTAGCCAAGTCTTCTTAGTGACAAGCCAACTTTTCAGGAAGGATTTGCAGTGGTCATTGGTCACCAGGGAGTTTGGCAAGCTAGAACACTGAGAAGTCATGTGCACGGTGCTCACCACATGACGTGGATGGATGGATGGATGGATGGATGGATGGATGGATGGATGGAATATCCACAAGGATTTTATGTTTTTCCTCTTTGCTATACTGGAGATCCAACACATGGCTTTGGGCTGTCTAGACAAGTGATCTATTACTAAGCCACATCTCCAGCCTCTTGTGGTGATGTTCTTTGTACACACGGATGTTCGGTGTATGCATGTTTGTAGAGGCAAGGCTGCCCATACGCCATTTGCATGAGACCAGAGGCTGATGTATGCATGTGTATGCATGTTTGTAGGGGTGTTGTTGCCCATATGCACATATGTGGAGATCGGAGGTTGACGATTGGTGCCTTCCTCAACTGCTTTCCACTTGAGTCAGGGTCTCTCACCAAATATAGAGCTCATCCTTTAGGCTAACCTGTCTGGCAAGGAGGCCACAGAGATCTGTCTGTCTCTGCCTCCCAGTGCTGAGGTCTACAGGTGCATGCTTCAACATGTGGCTTTTACATGGGTACAGGGCTCGAAGCTCAGATCCCCAAGCTTATATACAAGTACTGTACCCGCTGAGCCATCTTTAAATCATTATTGAGGGTGGTGATATCATTTCATAACTTATTTAGGATAGCCTGTGTCTGGGATGGTTAAGGAAGTTTCATTCCTGATAGCTTGAGCTACACAGTGGGAAGAGACAGCTCACCATGGTAGAAGGGCCTGTCTTGAGAATCTCTGGTTTTCTTCTGGCTTCTGAGAGAAGATATTGGTCATGAAAGGGAAATGTCCTCTTGTTTTAACCTGCCCTGATGTCTTTATAAGCCTCTTAAGGAAAGGGAGAGAGTAGAACACCAGTGATGTGACACGGGAAAGGGGAATAATGGAAGAGAAGCATTAAGTAGGGACATGGATGGAAGGTAGGGGAGAGGACAGCATGGGAGGAGGGACAGCTAACATTGCAAGATATTTGAAAAAGCCATATGAAAAGCATACTATTCTATAAGATCCCTACATATGTGTGCATGATCGTTCATATGAAAGAGTCTAATTGGAGTGACCCTGCACAGGGATGAAGCTCCTCCCAGAAGACACAGGTTACAGAATAAGAAGCCCAGTGCCAGGAATGAGATACCTCCCTGTATTGGCTGGTTTTGTGAGTCAACTTGACACAAGCTGGAGTTATCACAGAGAAAGGAGCCTCCCTTGAGGAAATGCCTCCTTGAGATCCAGCTGTAAGGCATTTTCTCAATTAGTGATCATGGGTGGGAGGGCTCATTGTGGGTGGTGCCATCCCTGGGCTGGTAGTCCTGGGTTCTATAAGAAAGCAAGTTGAGTAAGCCAGGGGAAGCAAACCAGTAAGAACATCACTCCATGGCCTCTGCATCAGCTTCTGCCTCCAAGTTCCTGCCCTGTGTCAGTTCCTGTTCTGATTTCCTTTGGTGATGAATAGCAATGTGGAAGTGTAGGCTGAATAAACCCTTTCCTTCCCAACTTGCCTCTTGGTCATGATGTTTTGTGCAGGAACAGAAACCCTGACTAAGACACTCCCCTAGAGTTATTAGTCAAAGGTGCCCCAGAGCCCCCCAAACAATACAGGGTACTACTATTACTATTGGATGCCTACTAGCACTGGATGGCAGTACTCTGCTGTTAAAGATACTATGCATTTTAGATGTAGAATATGTAAAGATCCAAGTTGGTACTGACCAAGAAGCTTTCAAGCAGAAAGTGTTATGCGGACTTCCTGGAGGGAGAAAAGTCAATGATTGTCTTACTCAGCTGTGAACCCTGTGAGCTACTATAGTGACCAGTGTGGCAAGATATGCCCATAGGTTGCACCAATAGGTGCAATAGTGTCATGAATGGTATGGGGGAAACCAAATGCTTTCTGATAGGATCTGAAGCCTGTCCCATAGGAGGAAATACATAACTAATGACATAAATATGGCTAAGAATCCATGGGATTCACAGGGAGCTCACAGGCCCCAGGGGTGAATCTACTGCTATTATTTTGCTAAAATGGACATAGTATCAAATTACCAAATAAATTCATGTCTCTATATTCACTTATTAGTGAAGCTCTCAGATCTCATCAAAGAAGCTTCTTTGGGATGGTAATTAGCAGAGAAACTTACAACTGGCCAATGTTCAGAGAGCACTGTGGCATGCTCAGCCACAGTGGGGCCATACTCTCTCCTTCCAAGAGTCAGAGGACAACGCAGAAGAGGGGGAGGAACGCTGTAAGAGTCAGATGTCAGGGAGAATGTGACCCAAAGATGCCTCTTGATGGGAAAGAATTGCTGTGCTCATGAACTCACCGCAGTTGTGGTTTTGAGCAGAAGATCAAGGCAGTTCCCATTTCACCACCAAGTGTGATCCATGACCCCTAACCTCTAACTTGTGAGTATATAAATATCATGTGCTTTGACTCCATAACAGTCCCTACACCTGACTGTTCTACACTGAAGGTAAGCACAAAAATAGATCGCTTCCCCTCAGTCTCTGGATCTCCCCCAAAACACAAAAATAGATCGCTTCCCCTCAGTCTCTGGGTATCCCCCCCCAACCCCCTGCCCTGAGGCTTTTATGTCATGTAAGACTTCGACTAAATAAAACCTAACAGGCTTTCCTCTTGTTAACCTGTCTTTTGTTGTAGGGTGTCAGTCTTGGGTGGGAGAATGGCTCATTAGTGAAGAACAGATACTCTTCTTTTAGAGGAGTAATTCTGGGGGCTGGAGAGATGGCTCAGCGGTTAAGAGCACTGACTGCTCTTCCAGAGGTCCTGAGTTCAATTCCCAGCAACCACACATGGTGGCTCTCAACCATCTGTAAAGGAATCTGATGCCCTCTTCTAGTGTGTCTGAAGACAGCTACAGTATATTCATCATATAAATAAAATAAATTTTTAGAGGAGTAATTCCCAGCATTCATATCAAGCAACCTACAATTTCCTGTAACTCCAGCTTCTGCACACATGTGTAAATATACACGCAGAGACTATAATGCACACATAATTTAAAATAATAAAATTTATCTTTGGGAAAAATAAGACATGTAAGTCATGACCCTTAATGATGGGGAGAGAAAAGGAATCTCTGGGTTCTGCTCATTCCTGTGCACTTATCAAAATTTATTCTGTTGTTGGTAGACATTTCCCACTTAGAAGTTGTTAAAAGCCACACTGCAGTGACTATTTTACACATTTGTGGTGCCGCTGTGTGTATATTTCAGTCATGTCTGTATCTAGAATGAAGCTGTTGGTTCTGTGACCATCCACTCTGGACTTCTGCCATCCTTTCGTCCTTTCTAGCCATGTCTAGTCACAGATAATTTAGCCATTATCGAAGCTGGTCATACAGAAGCTGATCAAGCCAGAGCACTGCATGTGACTGCTGCTCACAGCTCAGGGGAGGGGACAGACTTACTGCGGGTGACAAATGGTGCCAAGCCCTAAACCATGTGCTCTTCAGTGTTACGGTCTTCTGTGTTAGTGTCTCTTCCTGGGGTCCAGAGAACTTGGAAGTCAGAACGTGGAGAGACATGCCAATGCGCCTGCTGTTTGCTGTGCTGTAAGTCAAGACTTTCACAGGTGGGCCAACCAAAACTAAATACGTATGAAAACACAGTAGGAAACTTGCTTTTTAATAAGCCAATGAAACACACACACACACACACACACACACACACACACACACACACACACACACACACACACACACAAACCCAGCTTTGCTCTGACTCATGATACTCCATAGACTCCTGGCCAGTCACGATCTTGTGTAGGGGGCTGTCTTTTAAATTTTTTGGCACTGTGGTTTGGACCCAGGGCTTTGTGCATATTAGGCAAATGTTCTACCTTTGAGCCGCACCTCCTTTCTCTGACACATAACGTGAGTTCTTTCCTTTGTCCCTTCCCTTGATCTTCTTTTTTGCTAACTTTTTTAATAGAGTCTTGCTATGTAGCCCAAGCTGGCTTGGAAGTCAGCATGTACCTGAGGCTGGTTTTGAACTCCTGGTGTCCTGTCTCCACCTCCAAAGTGCTGGGACTGTAGGTGTGTGTCACCATCCTCCACTGATACTTGGAAGGCAGAGCTAAATAGCTTCCCAAAGTAGCACATGGGATTCTCACCGCCATTCTGGTCCTTGCTACACCTGATACTTGATTGGCTAATACATACGTACATCTTGGCTTCAAATTCTCAGATGCAGCAGTTCCTACAATTCTGCAGAGTAAAATTTATTCTTACAGAGGACCAATGACAGAGAATTAAAGACACACTTAATTTCATATAAACATGGTAACAACATTCACCATGTTGCATGGCAGTCATCACCTACGTCATATCAGACCCTGTGGCTGGTGTTTTCCATGTGAACTGCTTCATCATGGTGCACTGAGGCAAGTGCTGGCTATTACTCTTCATGAGTGAGTCCACACGTGACGTCTGTTGATGTTAACTAAGCTGTCCACGGTCACTTAACAGTGAGTGACAGAAAGTGACTGCCCTCCAAACCTAAGCATACTTCTGCCTCCATCACATGCCTTAGCATGTGGTGAGTGGAAGGGGCACAGGATGAGCTCATGCTCTTGGAATCTAGGACAAATGCGATTTTGCTGTACATTTGCCCAAGAAAACTTAACTCTCAATGGTGGGTTTCCCCATCTCACTGGGCACATAAGGAAGGGCCACATATCAGTCAGAGACAAAGAGGGAGGAGAGTGGAAGGTTTGCCTAATTCTTATATGGGGTCATTGGCCTCAGAGTATCAGATTCAGCGACTGAACATAAAACTCAGGAAGAGCATATAAGACCTCAGGCTTTCTGAGAGACGATATGACCCATTAAAAAGCAAATGCTAAGTGTGGCTGAGAATGGTTCCCCGCATCACAGGTGTAACCAGGAGTTTGCCACTCCTGAAATTCAGGAGGAGACACTTCAGTCTGGAGTACATACACGGAATGGATCCTCATAGAGGCAGCTACGTCCTGTGCTCCCTCATTGATCATGTTAAGGGGCCTTCAACCTAGATATAAGACATGAGTTTCAAAGGGCCCTCATGTAAGATGTAAGTTTCTGGGGCAAACAAACACAGGTAAACTTTTTCTAGTGCTCCAGTTTTCAGCTCCCCTGCTCACAGACGCTGGCTGCTCTTGGGATGGTGCCTACTGCTCTTGTTCACCACAGCCTGCCTTGAACCAGTGCCAGCCTGGATTTTTGAGTACTTTACAGCTCAGTGACCCTCTTTGAAAAAAAGTCATAGGTCATTAGAAACATGATATTATTTCTGTGTTTTTAAAATAATTTTCAAAATTATACGCACTAAAAAAATTAGTATTTAAGTGATAGTTCAAAGTTTCCACCCAAAGATGTGGCTGGGATATTTGGAGAGAGTAGGGAAGAAGTTTAAATGGACATTTAGAGAGAGAGAGCGAGAGAGCTGATATTTAGAGAGAAAGCTGAACTCTCCAATGAAATCAACCTTAAAAGAGATGTGTCATTCAAGTATCAGCAGGTGTGTTCCAAAGTGGAAAACTTCAGGAAATACACATTAAAAAAAAATACACTGGAACCAAGAAGAGGGGTTAGAGTCAAGACTGTGGTTAAGAAAACTTGCTGTTCTTGCAGAGGGTCTAAGTTATATTCCTAGCAGCTCACAACCACCTATAACTCTGGTTCTTGTGGCCACCACGAACCCACAAACACCACCATAAACATACACACACACACACACACACACACACACACACACACACACACACACACACACACACACATACACACACACACACTCACCCTCAAAAACAAAATGAGGAAGGAAATGAAGAGGAAAAAAAGTGAGGGTGATTACACCACGGGAGAGGTGGCAGAAGAATGTGTATTTGTGGTGGGGGACATGGGACATGGGTTATACAAGCTTTTATCTCAAACTAAATTTCTTGAGTCCTGTCAAATGGGTCAATGCATCAAAATCTTGCATTTCAGTGTTATTAAGTACTATGCAACCAAGTCAGCAGTTGGTTCCCAGGCCCTATGGGAAAGAGTTGACCTATGGGAAAAGATGCTCTTCTGATTGGGTATATGAGCCCTGGAGGGATGGTTATCTTCAAAGATGGAAGGGTGGCTAGTGCATGAAAATATGTCTGTGGAATCTTTCCGAGGTACTCAGCCTCTCTTTGCTTTTTTTTTACTACCCCCTTTATTACATTATTATCAATGAGACTTACCTCTGAAAAATTTCCGATTAAAGACATTACATGTATAAGATAAAATTTAATTGTGCGTATCAGAGTTTCGAACTCATTAGCATTTATGGTACATATCAAAAGCAGGTCATGGCTCTCATTAAAGCAGATGACTTTAGGAAAGAAAAGACTTTCTGATGGAAAGTAGGTTCTAGGTTAGTGATAGAGACAGATTCTTGTGACACAGGGTGTCAGTGTCTAATGGTTACTTACTTAGGTGGCTGGGGATCTCTTTAGTCAGGAGAGAGAGAGAGAGAGAGAGAGAGAGAGGTGTTGCACAATGGGTTCATAAAAGAGGCGCAAGTGTAAGACATCAGAGGCAAGTAAAATGAGAAGGAATGCTAGAATAGTTTGGACGGCTGTGATGGAATGCTCACAGTGGGGAGGTCCTGCCATGGACCTATGCCTTTGCTGGGTCCCACAAAGCTGTAAAGCCTTGTCAATCACACTGATCCCACTGCTCATGTGACATCTACTCAGGAGACTGCTGTGTCCCAGCCTGCCCCCATGCAGACTTAGTTTTACGTTGACAGGCTGACTTCATTGCTTGGGTTTAGCTGGTCCCGACCAACCCAGCCAGAGCTAAGCTTCACGATGACTCCCTCCCACGTTCCCATCTGGATTCTGCTCCCTCCTTGTCTTCTGTCCTCAGGCAGAGCCCCGGTAGTATGCTCTTAGTCTCCCTCGAGCTCCTTGCACTGAAGGATTAATCTCTAGAGACAATGTAATCCTTTTTTTCCCCATCTGAGTCTGAAGCAGTCCATTCACATCCTCTGGGGTCAGACCTGAGCACCTGCTCAGGCTGAATGTCTCACATTTTGCTGAACACTACACGGGACGATTGTGTGTCTGTCATTAGGTCTGCCTTGCTCCTTCTTTCTTGCTGTTCCTCATTTTGATCTCCCTGTATTTTGCTTGCATGCCAGTATTGGTCATTATGTTTCATCACAGCAATAGGAACCCTAACTAGGACAATTATCTTGTGGTTCTGGAGATAAGAAGTATAAAATTGATGTCTCTGGTCTAAAATCAAAAGTTTCATAGTGTGTTCTTTTCTGGAGTCTGTAGGGAAGAATCTACTTGTTGGCCTTTTCCAGATTCAAGACTACATACATCCCTTGATCCTTCTTACATTTTCAAAACTAGTAATGGCATTTGAATATGTCATGCCAAACAACTTCACTTACAAGGCCCCTTGTATATTCACTGAGAACTTCTGGGTATTCAAGATTACATACATACATATATACATACACACACACATATTATACACATTAATTCACACACTCACTTACTCCGTTCTATAGGCTGGCTTCAAATGCCTTAGATCAAGTGATCCCTCTGTCTTAGCTTCTTGGGTAGCTGCTAACATATCCACCATAATCTCTTTTAAAAATAACTACCTTAAATTTATCTGCAACTTTAATTACCCTTTGCCATATAGATAACATATCACAAGTTTCGGTATTATGGAGATCTTTGGGGGATTTGGAAGATATTTTTTTTCCTCAATTACAGGCTTATTCTATCTACTCTTCCTATTTTATACCTGTCAATATGAAAAGAAAGTTATCTATTTTAATATATGACTTTTTAAAGTATACTATATCACACATACAATACTCCATTTCTCTGCAGTGCTGTGGGTGGAGGTATGTATTTTATAGGTGTTCTATCATTGAGCTATACCAACAGTCCCATACCTTGTTTGTAATAAATAATTCATCTTATGCATCTTCAATATCAGTTCACTGAGAAGCCCTCACTGTTTCTGATCGTTTCAGTGAATTCCATGGGATAGATGTCTCCTTGTTGCTGAAGTCATAGGACATGGAGGAGTCAAGCAGGTACTGGCCAGAAAGCTTCCTTCCTGATGGCTAGCTTTATTAAGTAACAGAAGGTGCTATGCATGCTTGTGGAGGGAACGACATTAAAGATCTTACCCAGGATCCTGTGAGCTCTAATAACCAACATTGCAGGAGACTCTCATAGGTACAACAGTGGCATAAACATTATAGGGAAAACCAACTTCTTTTTGGCTGGATTTAAAGTACACTTCACAGAGAGAAACACATAGCTGTTCTTTTAAACCTGGCAAAGGACCCATGGCTTGGAGCCCATAGATACTAGTGGTAATTCTACTACTTTATTTTGCTAAATGGACATAGTATTAAACTCCTCTCTAAATTTGTATCTATATACCCACAGAATATTGATGTAGCTCTTACACTATCAGTTTGTACAATTTTTAAAGTTTCTTTTTCTGGTGAATGACAGTTAATGAGAAAAATTCACCAGTGGTGAAGTCCAGAGAATAAGTGTATGTGGGTTGGTCAGCCACAAATGGGACACTGATAGCATTTTTTGTCCACTCAAGGCTCAGGACCATTGCAGAAAATGGGACAGAAATGTTTTAAGAGCCAGAGTCAGGGAGGACCAGATCCAATGTCTTCTTGACATGACAGGACTACTATTATGATCTCATGGCACCTGAGGTTACCTAACAAGACATGGACAATATCAATTCCATCATGGAGGAGGGAGGGGCTCATAAACCAGTTAGGGTAGAAATACCAGCCCTTGAGGCACAATGTGCTACTGGGCTGTGCCCTGGGTTCCTGGAGGTGGCTTGTGGCCTAGTTTTAGGCACCTGTATGGGATATGCTACCTGGACAATTTCCTCTTGAATTCCTTCAATCTTGGGGCCCCTTTAGCTAGAAACAAGAAGCCAGTGGACATGCAACCCTCTTCTGGGAAGGACTGTTTCTTTAATGGTTTCTCCATTGACAGGCAGTGCCATGGGTGGCAAGCTAAGCTACTTGTGTACCTTGCTCTTGTGAATGATGGATGGAAACACAGACAGGAGGACTAAGTTTTAGTGTTCTGAGTTGACCATGGCTCACAATAACCTACTACATATTTTATAACATTCTGGAACAGAGGAAACAATAAAGAGATGGCAACGTCTACCACCCCAACTTGACCCTTATGTGCTGTATGCATTTGTCATTACCTCATTGCACCCTATCAATATTCACAATTAATTCACATCAGTTAAAAAAGCTTGGCCTCCATTTTTTCTTTTTCTTTCTCCTTTCTTTTTTCCCCCTCAAGCTGTTACAGTCCTGGGAGAGATTTGAGACTGCCTTATGTTTTTTAGAAAAATCTATTTTTATTCATATGTTCAGGTGTCCAAATGATGAAGTCTCTTTCTCTCTCCCAATCAGTGACAACCCACCCACAATGTCAGTGTGTTCTCTACTTTGGCTTCTTAATGACAGGCCGGATTCCTGCCCAGCTCTGCCGCCTGCGAGGCTCTGCAGGGCGCCCACACCAAGCTGCTGCTGAGGGAAAAAGTCTTTTTGGAAGGACTGCTGTGCAGCTAATGCACGGAGCAAGAGGCTTGGTATAGAGAGCTGGCAATGCTTTATTTTACTAAAAAGTCTATCAGGAGCCTCTAAAGCACCCCTTTAGGACAAAGCTGATAAAATTGTATTGTGTTAAGATGTCCTTCAGTGTAGATTTTTCTGCCCTTGTTACACAGTATAACTGTTTGAGCAGGTAGACAGGCTTATCTGCTTCACCATGGTAACAATTGTATCATCTGTATGTGCCTCAAAACATCATGTTGTAAAACCGAGGTATATACAATGTGATGAATTTTAAAATATACATCATGAAATTAGAAACAAAGATTTGAGGGTGTAGCTCATTTGGCAGAGAACTTGCCTAGCAAGCACAAACTGGGTGTCATGGTACATGCCTGGAACCCCAGCATGTGGGAGGCACAGGCAGGAGGGCTAGAAATGAAAGGTCATCCTTGGCTACATAATCAGTTCCTGGCCAACCAGAGCTACATTGTTTCAAAATGGAAGTCATTAATGAGCTGTAGGAGTTGGCAAACTCATGGATCTGCAAGCGATGGCCCTCATCTCCCTGTACTCACCCAGCACACTAGCTTGCTTTCATTGTTGTTTGTCAGTGCTCCATTCATGCCAACAGGCCATTTCTGGATTTATGAGCAGCAATCACGTAAAGCAAAATCTATCCTACTTTATGGCCTGAGCAATGCCAGGTGCTTCTCTTCCCTCCGTCTTATGTCTGTACTACGTTCTTCCTGATAGAAATCACGACAAACCAGAGTTGTTTTAGCTCTCTGTTGCTGTTGTAGTGACACCATAAATTCAGAGGCTTACCACACCCACCCGTTTATTCTCACTCTTGAGAGGCAAGTATGAAATGGGTCTTTTGGGGTTATCCCTCAGGAATGATATGTCTCCTGGCCATTGTAGAGGCAGGCTGTGTTCCTTGGTTTGCAGACTTAGCCTGTATGTCTAAAGCTGGAAACTTAGCATCCTCCAATTCTTCCTTCTCTCTGTGACCTCTCTACTTTGTTGTCTTTTCCTGACTCACTCTCCCCTGCCTCCCTTTCCTACAATCACCTGTGATCACACCGGTCCTACCAGGAACTTTAATCGTGCCTGTAAAGTCCTTTTTCTCCTATAAGGAAACACTTTCACAAAGTCTGGGGATTAAGATGTAAATATCTCTTTAGAGGCTAGAGCCGAGTTAATGAGAATAATTATGGCCAACATACAATTCCGATGACCACAGTCACGTATTCAATATTAAAAGTGGAGACATAGTCATTAAAAATAGAAACAAAGCTAGGAGAAATGTCAGGCATACACTGTAGTGTTTTCTAAGCTATAGGAAAACCAGCTGATGCTTGCTGGATAGGTTTCACGGCACAGTGAGCTCTCTAATTATTGAGGTTTGAAGTCACACAAATACCAACTTATAAAAAAGCAGGGCATGGGGCTATATTTCCTAGAAGTGTTTAGATTAAAAATTACTTAATTATTATTGTTATTGTCTTTGTAAGAGGATGGGGACATACATGCCTGTGCTTGCAGCCCGAAAGACAGTGTTTAAGAATTCTGGGGATAGAACCTAAGTTGTCAGGTTCGGGTGGCAGGCACTTTTACCCTCCATTCCATCTTATCTACCCTAAGATTTGGTTTGTTGTATGTGGCAGTTAAAACAGATAATGAGGAAAATGAGTAAAATATTACCACAAGGCAGATATGAGTTAGTAAGTAAATCTCATTGTAGTTGGCGGCATTCACAGCTTGGTAAGTCTGTTGATGACTCTGTTGAGTGCCTTCGTACCCCCTACTAGCATTATGAAAGCTATCTGGAAGGGAGAAAGCTTCCCCATAAGAACTAGCTTTCATGTCCTATGACTAAAGTAAGTGCTGTCCTCAGCAATAGGATCTTGTCAACAGGCTCTGATTGGCCATCTAGAACAATGACAAGAGCCTTTTTTTTTTTTTTTTTTTTTTGAGTCTTTGAGACTCCCTTGATCAACAGCAATGAATATTTCACATACCTTCCCTGGTCTTTTGTGTTTAATACCAGATGATTTCTGGGAGAAACAATGTTTGCCTGGGTAGGATAACTCCAATTAATGTTTTGTTTTTAGATTGTATTTCTTAGGAAGTTTATTAGATAGTATGTTTCTAAATGTTTTTTTCAAACACCTTTCATGTTACTTATCCTTCACCCTCTGTCTTCTGTCCTCCTTCCTATCCTCTCCCCACTTGAACTGTCCCCTCATTTTCCCCTCCCCCCTTCATATCTGTGGTCTACAATCCCTTTCCCTAGCCAGTAGTGATACCTTTCTTTCTTTCTGGCTTCAACACACCCGCTCCAAATTCAACTCAACTCTAAATATTTGAAATTAGGTTTTACCCACGAGAAAGGACATTTAACATTTTTCTTTCTGTGTCTGTTTCTGTGATGGGTAGTTTTACATCAAATTAACACAAGCTAGAGTTGTTTGAGGAGAGGGAACTTCATTTGTGATGATATTCCCACCAGACTGGCCTGTGAATGAGCCTAGGATGCATTTTCTTGATTGGTGATTGATATGGGAGGGCCCAGACCATTGTGGGTGGTGCCATCTTGGCAGGTGGTTCTGTAGTGTGTAACAAAGCAGGCTGAGAAAACCTGGAGAAGCAAGCCAGTAGCAGAACTTTTCTATGGCCTCTGCACAAATAGGTTCCTGAGTTCAAGTTCCTGCTTTGAGTTCCTGCCTTGACTTTCCTAGATGATGGACTGATTACAAAGGTGTAAGATGAAATAAACCACCTTACTCCAAAAATTACCACAAGCAAACATGAGTCAGTAAGTGAATCTCTTCCTGAAAACAGACATTTTCTCCAGTGGAAAAGGTCATCAGTAGCTGTGTATCCTCAGGCTTAGACTAGATGGATGGCTTGTCACCAGACCGACTGTATGTCTTTGATTCCACTGAGGAAACCTCAGCATTTGGGTAGTCACCTGCCAACCTGAGTAAAGACAAAGACTCATTTCTCTTCTAAGCTAAGGCAATGGGATCTTAGGCTGGACCAGTGCTACTTCTGCTGTGAGCTGTGTGGTGCTATGCCTCCTGGTGAATGAGGCTTGTGAGTTCAATGATGTCTTATGCAGTCATGAAAGTTTGATTTTCATGGTCAAAGACCAGAGAAAAATGAATGTCTGTCAATGGGAAAGGAACTATAAAGTGAGACTAGGTGGAGTATACTGTGCATTTTCCCACAACCATAAATGAAGATACTAGGTCAACAACAAATTGTGAATTTTGAGGCTAAAAGGGAAAATAGGCATTTTTTTTCCCTCATGTAATTGCTGGTTGAGTACTGAAAGTAAGCTCAGGAAAATTCTAGTCAAATTATGAACATCATACAGCAGATATGTCATCTCTTGGGCATAGATATATTATTACATTAAAGTAAACAGGAGGAGGCCAGGCACGGTGGTGCATAATTTTAATCCCATCACTCGGGGCAGAAGTAGGAAGACCTCTAAATATTTGAGGCCAGCCTGGTCTAGAAAGCAAGTTCCAGGCCAGCTAAGGTTATACTGTAAGACCCCCATCTCAAAACAACAACAAAAGCAAATGAGGAAAATGAACTTATATTCAAGATTTCATGAGGTTGATGTTATTTAGCTCCAAGTCATATTAATATAATATTACCACAAGAACAAGTGTGATGTCACCATTTTCCTAATGTTTCTTCCAATTCTGGTAGATTTTTTTTTTAATGACTAGCAACCCTCCCAAAGTTCTGTGACCCCTTTGATTCCAAACTTCTCCCAGTCACAGGCCACCCCAGACAGGACTGAGGCAGCTCAGGGATGCATGGGCTCTTGAGCTGCTTTCTCCTTTCTCAGCTATTGTCTGAGAAATGAGACATGGGGTCTGGGCAAGCTCTACAGGCTCCTGTTTATATTGAAATGTTATCATTTTAGGCAAAGACTGTACTGTATGAGAGAAAAATAGAGTTAACTTTTAACCTTTCTTTTTGATTCTTTGTTTATATATGTAGTATGGGTGCATGTGTATGTGTCTTCACATGTGGCTGTGTGTGCATGCATGTCCACATGTATGTGGAGGCTTGAATTTGACATGGGATATCTTCATTTTCTAATTTATTTGTAGAGCCAGGGTCCCACAATGAGCTTAGAGCTCACTCATTCCTGCTAATCCAGCTAGTCAGCTTGCTCTGAGGATTCCCTCTCTCTGCTTCATCAGGATCAGGACTGCAGATGCCTACCCAGCATTCACATGGGTTCTGGAGACCCAGACTCTGACCCTCATTCTTATCCACTGAGCCATCTTCACAGCCCAGGAAGGAACTTTTAAAAGATGATAATAGTTGACTCCAAAGCACAATGGAAGCTCAGTGTTTTTGTCTTGCCTGCCCTGCTAAGTCTTTCAAACCTTGATGACTGAGAAAGGTAAGTAATCATTAGCCGGCCATCCCTTCAGAGGAAGACACAAAGGGAAGCAAGTTATTTCTATCCTACCAGCATATTGCAAGCCTGTAAAATACTAAACTCAGTTTCTACCGCACAACACCCTTTGAGGATGGCAAACAACTATGATTATGTTCATTTGGCAAATGAGAAAATTTGCTCTTTGAGTTAAGTAGCTTTTCAAAGTTGTTACACTTTGGCTGAAGCCTCTGACACTCAGCTTTGCATCTCAGACATAATCCTCACAAGACCGGGTTTGGCAGTCCCACCTTGGTTGTTCTGGAAAGACCTTTGTCATAGAATTCAGCCGCCATAAAGGATGGTAACAGAGCCCTTATAAGCATACGGCTAGATTGTTATAAATCAACATTACAGGCAAAAGAAATCAGAACACAAAATCATATGTTCTTTGTGACTGGGACTGCCTAACAGTGTACAGTGACGGTCAAAACACTGGAAAGTCTTGGTAAAAATATAGGTCTTATTTTCAGTCCAGCCCAGAGATTCCTTTACTAGAAAAAGGAACGTCAGAACATCATGATGACTCCATGAAAATATTCCATAACAAGGCTCTCTAAAAGCACCCGATGATGAAGAGTTTATTAGAGATCTCGTAGAGGGCACAATCAACAGACATTACTAGCCTATTGAGATAGGAGTGGAGGGAAGGCAGGCAGCTGCTGAAACATGGGAACAGGGAAGATCCCCATTGGGACTAGGTCAGACCTAAGGTCTGATGACTCAGCCAGAGGGCGCAGGAAGCTTCTAGAAGATGTGGTGGTCAGGTAGACCAGAACTGAAGAAGTGGATTTGGGAGCCTGAGGCAAACAGAAGATAGATGAATCAGCAAGGTTGAGATGAGCTTGCCTTATGAGATTATTGAATGAGAAGGACCGAAGTGCGATGACACAGCACATCGGAATCTAAAGGGACAGTGGAGAATGGGACTCCTCTGAGAGATGAGACCAAGGACAAGAGCGTATCATGCATATCAGCAGAAGAATCTAAGGAGATAGGATCAACAGTGTAAAGAATTACAGGAATAAAAAAAAAAAAGACAAGAAGTCAGAAATATCCCTTGATTGTGAAGAGTGACAGAGATCCAAGAAGTAATGAGAAATGGAAAGAGATTAAAAAAAAATAGTATATAGTCATATGACTATATATATATTATATACTTACATATTTATATATAGTATATACTGATAATATATAGTATTTATATAGTATTTATAGTATATAAATATGTATATCATATATAGTCACATATAGAGACATATAGTCATATAGTCATATGCCTATATATATGACTATATGATGATATATGACTATATATACCACTATATATCTGTATACAATGAGATATTTTATATTATATTAATTATATAAGAATACAATGTATATTATATATACATTATATCTATATCTATATATAATGAGAAAAAAATATATTACATGAAACAGGCTTAAAAGAATTAAAAGCAAGCAACAACAACTAAAAGAACTGCTAGAATTTAGGTACTATACTAGCAACAACAATCTCACACCACAAATGCTATCTTTGGGTAATACTGTGAGCCACACCCCTGGCACACACATTATTGCAGAATCTAAGGAAAACTCCTTTAGCTTACACATGGGCACATGTTTGTGGGTTAGGTCTTCATGGCTTTGGAATACCAGCTCAGTTCTGTCAGCTTTTAGTTTGCAAAGTTGCTCTTTGGTCTTCAGAGGATATACTAGAATAAGCAAGGGTTTAATTCTTGTTTCTGTAAAGATTGTAGAACGAATGACCTTCTCTGTTTAGCTGTCAAACAGCTGTTGAATGGATGACTGGGACACATCTTTGTATGGAGAGTTTCACTGTCCTCCTCCACATTCTGTATCCTCCTCTGCTCTCCTCTCATTGACCCCTCCTTCTCTTCCCTTACAGCCCTTCTCTTTCCCCCTTGGTTTTCCTTCCCATCCTCCCTTCCTTTTTCTTTGTGTCAGGGTCTCACTATGTAGCTCAGGCTAGCCTCAAATTCACAGTCCTCCAGCTTCAGCACCCGGAGTTCAGGGTCTGTGGGTGTGAACCTTCACTCCCAGCTGTTTTGTTTCTTCAGTCTCTGAACGGAGGAACTAGGATTTGGTTTTGTTTTCATTTTCTGATTTACTCAAGTGTAATATGACACACACATTACTTTGACAGAAAAAGGAGTCTTGCTTGGTTGCTGTTCTGTATGGTACATCTCAAAAGAGTTTGTGGAGTGAAGCATTTGGGAGCTCGATGCCATTTTTTCCACAGAAGGAAGTGGGACAGGTTCCTCTGAAGGAGTTGTGAGAAGGGCCTGGCAGGTCTTCAGCACTCGTCACCAGGGACCCTGGATTAATGAGCTTCTCAGAAGGACCTGATCTTGCTCTCAGCTCAAGCTAATTCACTGCCACTTTGCAGACTAACACGGAAGCTACTTTTGCTTCACTAAAACAAAGCACCAGCCAGGTTCCTGCAGATGTAGTCTCTGTCTCTTACAAATGACAGAATCAATTAGTGTAGGGTCATCTCAGCTGTGTGCCATGAGCATGACTTTGGGCTGAGAGAATAAAGACCTGTCAGCTGTGATGATGTTCTTGAGAACAGTGGGGATCAGGTGACAGCTTGTCAGGATATGAAAAATGGTGTCTCGGAAAAGAAGGTGCAGGCAGTGTGACGATCCACTCAGCAGATGCCTTGCCTTACTTAAAATTTCCAGATGTGATATAATTACAAACGTGGATTGGCTCAATACGGTAGAATCCAGTAGTGAAGGGAAAGTAGAGAATAGCATTCCTCCTTTAATATCATCCATATATGTTATTACAATGGGGTCATAATACTCTGAGTGGCTTATGGGAAAAAAACAAGCTCTAGATTCATGCAGTTGGCTTGAATTCAGGGCAGCTAACATTTCATCTGTGTTGCATGGTTTCATTTATTGAAGCAAGGTTGTATGTGTGTGTATGTGTGTGTGTGTGAGAGAGAGAGAGAGAGAGGGAGAAAGAGAGAGAGAGAAAATTCTCTCATTCATACAAAATGAATAAATATTGACTGAAGAGTCACTGATAATCATTAGCTATTATGGGTTACTATTCATATCTACATATTTTAATGTGAATTAAATTACATCATCCCAGCACTTGGGCAGCAGAGACAGGCAGATTTCTGAGTTCGAGGCCAGCCTGGTCTACAGAGTGAGTTCCAGGACAGCCAGGGCTATACAGAGAAATCCTGTCTTGAAAAACCAGAAAAAAAAAAATTACATCATCCCGTCACTGCAGAAACAAAACACAGTTTTAAAGGGCAAATGAGGAGTGGGTGGGGGAGATGGCTCAGCTGGCAAAGGGCTTGCTGTGCAAGCAAGAAGACCTGAGTTCAATCTCCAGAACTGACGTTAATAAAAACAAGCTAGCTGTGGTGGCCTGCTTGTAATCCTCCTGCTCACAGGCTGACAGACTTCCCTATTTGCTGAGTTCTAGGACAATAAAGGACCCTGCCTCAAACAACGAGATGGGTAGCGTCTGACAGAGTGATAGCTGAGGCTGACCTCTGATCTCCATAACCATGTATTCATGCACATGCACCCTCCCACATGACGCACATACATGAACATATATGTACACACATTAGAAAAGTGCAAATGGGCAGTTCATCAAATCAAACAGAAAGCCATGGTCAATCCCTATCTGTTTTCTATCTACACATTAAGGCTCTTTACCTGGAGCTGGCCAGCTGGTGCTCTGCCCTAGGGCATATCTACCTTAGCAGTATCTCTTCTCTCTACTCTAGCCTCAAAAATGGTTGGTCCTAGACAATCATAGAGTTGCAATCACTATGAAGACACTCGCTGGAGACAAGATACTCTGCTTTGAGGCCATGCTGGTCTCCCTGATGGTGTTCATGTCCGTTGCTACAAACTTTCCCCCCCTTTTCTTTCAACTCTTTCCACCCTAGAGGTAGGGCCTCACATCTCCACAGGAGGGTTCAGTGTCCATGGTGGACCAGAAGGAAGTGGAGGATTCAGCTAACTGGACAGCCTGTCTCACCACTGTTTGTAGCTGACCCCCATAACACATCACCTAGACCAACATCAGGGAGAGTCCAGACTGAGCCTCAGTTGGCTGAACCGTTGAGATGACATACTGGATTGAGTTTATACACCTCTCTGATCCTCTTGGTCTTGCCTGACTCTGTAGCTTGGATATCTGCCCTGTTTTCTGAACTGAGAGCAGCCTCAGGATGGCTCATGCCACTCACTGCTAGTTGAACAGTCTTCTCCTGTTGTCCTCATGCCCTGGGCACTGAACATTTCCTCAGGATGGAGGCTCCACTTTACCCATTCCCCAGGAAGCACGTGGGACCATGGAAGCTCAGGCTTCCTGAGGAAGTGTGGCACCACCGCCATCCTGTTTGTAAGTTTGGAAAAAGTAGAGAGATGCTTGAAGGAACCAACGTGCATGTTTCTAGCCCTTCTCTGGTAGACAGGTCTGCACTAGCTCCACATGGCTTACCCAGTGGTATCACATGTGATCAAATGGGTAGCTATGTTTGCCTCCAACACTGGTCAGCCTGGTAATGTCCCACTGGCTATTTGCTTATCTGGCCTCCATTCTCCTCAGTTCTTCTTGAGAATCTAACATGGAGGATTTAGCCCTTTCTGGGGATTGGATTATGATTGACAACATGACTTTCAGAGAATAGTGCCCTTGTGCAAGGACAGTCCATCACAGGCAGAGCATCCTAAGATAGGTCTGCCCATTCACAGACTCTACTATGATCCTTGCTGGTCCGCTGCTGACAAGCCTAGTTCACACCTTACTTATGTTGAAAAGATGGGTGGATTCTTGGACATTTTGGTCATTGCTATGTGTGGTCAGATGCTCTAGAGACTGGGCCAAGGAGAGAAATTTTGGCTTAATAGTTGTAATATCTGGCAATTCAAAGTAGACTATGTGCTCAGGCCTGGGGAGGGTCGACACTAATTTTGGTGTTTGTTCTTCTAGAACAGAGGCTTCACAGGGCAAAGGTTGCTGACTGCATTATTTCAAGTCCTAGAATAGTCTGGTACCCAGGACATCTTCAACCCTTGCTGAACACATGGATTAATAAGCATGTCATGCACACAGAAGCACTTTATATGTATCTAGATGGGTTCCCCCTTTTCTCCTTTGCTTGGAGAGATTTGGCTGGCACCCATCCCAGACTGTTGGTTAGACTGGCTTGCCATCACACTCCCTAGGTGGTGACATTTCCACCTTCAGTCATCTTCTAACCTCCATAGCACTGATGGTGAGAGAACTTGTCACCTGGGACCTAACATAAATAAGAGAGTCCGTGCAAACAACAACACGAATGAGTGTACCACATGTTCAATGTTCACTTTAATTCCAGGCAGTGATTTCTTTTTATCTTCCCGACTTCAGAATTCAAAATGCCAAACAAAACAAAACAAACAAAAAACCCCCAACCAAACAAAACAACAATAACTTGTTTCTGATATCTTGTTGTCTTGCTTAGGGTTTTATTGCTGTGAAGAAACACCATGACCGAGGCAACTCTTACAAAGGAAAACATTTAATTGGAGCTGGTTTAGAGTTTCAGAGGTTTAGTCCATTATCCTCATGGTGGGGAGCATGGCAACATGCAGGCAGACATGATGCTGGAGCTGAGAGTTCTACATCTTGATCCACAGTCAGCAGAAAGAGACTGGGTATCATACTAGGTATGGCTTGAGTATACAAGACCTCAAAGCCCGCCTACACAATGACACACTTCCTCCAACATGGCCACACCTCCTACTAGTGCTACTTTCTATGGTCAAGCATTCAAACAGAAGTCTTTATGGAGGCTATATGTATTCAAACCACTACACTTGCTGAACATGACTTAGGATGATGAGAACTGTCTTGTGGGGTAAGAATGTGAGTAACGAACTGGAAGTCTGCTTTGCACTTTTTTCTGATGCAAGTAGCAAGTTTCTCTGTGTATAAAGGGATTTTCTAACAGTTGAGATTTTAAGGTACAGGAAAGGTTGGCACAAGAGATTTGGGGTTCAACCATCCTCCCTCCCTGGCCAACTCATACAAAGGTATGGCTTAGCGAACTGCCTCCGGAGGGCTGATGGAGGAAGCCAGCAGGTGACTGCTTAATTACCCAGATGGCTGTGTGGCCATAACCCATATGGGCAGAGAGGATGGTGTGCATTTTTCGCACAGGACATGGCTGATTCCTAACATATGGTGAGGGATAGGTGTGCCAGTGTTTTACCCTCCATTGCCACTAGCGCTGACTTCTGCCGGCTGCTGCATGTTAGTCTCCCTCATAAAATCATACACCTTCATTCCTCTGCCACTGTGTCTTAGAGCTTGTGGAATACATTAGCGAAAACTCATTTACTGTTGAAAGGGAAATTCATTTTGGCCAATTTTCCTTGTGAGTTGGCCACTTATTACCAAAATGGCATGGCCCCAGTATTACATACATATTCTGGCAAGCAAAAGGAAGGTCATGGGACCAAATAATGAATGTCAGAGAATAGGAACTTTGGATGCCATAAAAGCAAGGAAAAAGCTTGGCTTGAAATACATAAGGAGATTCCCCGCCCCCTCCTCTGCCCTCTCCCTCTTTTCTCTCTCCTTTCTATTTTTGAGTAGTAGTTGTCAAAATATTTTAAATATTTTCTGATATAAAAGGTACCTTGGAGCGCTATTATCAGCTAACATAAATATGACAAGGGGATTTTCTTACTGGAGGTTAAGGTAGGCCCATTAAATAAATATATTTTGTCCATTGTTTTCTTATGGTTTTATGGCTTGTAGAATACAAATCACTGCAGTGAAGCACAAATATTCTTTTTTTCCCCATAAAACCCACAGTGAAATTCAGGATCTTTCCATAGTATCTCATTGGCATCTGTCAGTGTTGCAAGGCTGAGTTGTGGGATTAGCAGAGCCAGAGGAGTTGGTCAATCATGGGGAGGTATTGTCTGACAGTCAAAGGCGTTACTGGACTAGGGAGCTAAGACTCCCAGGGGTTCTTGCCAGATGATGCCAGGTTTCCCCAGCAACCTCAGGTTAACATCACTGACACTGAGACATCTCGCCTCTGAGTCTGTCCTACAAAGCCTTGATGCAGAGACAGAGGGAGGAAATGTATTTGTCATTATGATGGGTATAGCACCTAGAACTCCAGATCCAAGGCTGCCTGGAAAATCTTTCATAGCAAATATGGAGGGGAAACAAGTCTCATTTTCCTCTTCTTCAAAATCACCTCCCTTGCCTTCTTCTGGCACTTAGTGTGATGGAAAACATACTGGTGGTGGGGCTACACCCCAGTTTGGCTCATTATCTGACTTATATGTTTGGGATTCTTAATTCTCACCGAAGACCCACTTAGCAAAATCTTGGTGTTCTACTTGGTCCTGCTGGGATGTGGCAGAACCTTTAAGGTGTTGAAGAGGAATCTTCAGGTCACTGGGCACACACTTCACAGGGAGATCAGGATACCATCCCTTTCCTTTTTTTCCCCTCATTTTCTGAGTCACTTCATTGTGTGCTCCTACTGTGAGATGTCTTGTTTTAAGCTTAAAAACAACAGGGCTAATCAAATGCTAACTGGAACCCATGAAATGGAGCCAAACATAAACCTTTCCTTTCTATAAATATATTCTTTATCGGTATTGTACGTATTTCCTACAGTAATAGAAAGCTGACTAATGCAATATGCAATCTATCACTGTGAAACCAATACTCCTGAATAAAAGAGGGTTGTTTAACTATCAAGTGAGCAGCAAATGATAAACCTTTACAACCGCAGAAAGTACACAATCGTGACACACTTCTAGCTATTGCATATAGAGAGCATCTTCTTATACCTCAATACTCTATGAGCAGGCAAGACTTTGGCATCATATTCTGTTAAAAAACCAGGAAGAGAGGGGTCAACGTACTGATTTATAGCTTATCCAAGAGATTCTAGGAGAATAAAGACCTGTATCACCTGAGCCAGGTTCACAAATGTGCTACAGACCCATAGGTCACAACTGCTCAGTCAGGAAGCTAAGCACTGATATTGGCATGAGATGAGACCTACTGGGTTCCAGCATGTCACCAAAGCACATTTCACAACTAGGGGCCACTGGTACCTGAAGAATGCATTGGATAATATGTCTGTTTCCCGGAATGTAACAACATTTTTTCTTACAGACAAAATGTCAGGCTCTGTGAAACAAAATGTGTTCCTTCCACTTTAGCCTTACATCCAAAGAGAAGGATTCTGGAGGGGAGGCCTTTGAATGGAGTGAGTGAGTTTAGATAATGTCATGAGGGTGGGGCCTTCACGATGGGATTAATGTCTTTATAAGAAAGATTATTCAGTGCTTCTTCAACCTCTTGGTTTGTGAAGGGAGAAGGTTGCACAAAGTCTCCCACCAGCATCTGATTGTAATGGCATCTTGCTCTCAGACTTCCAATCTTCAGAACTGGAAGAAAGTAGGTTTCTGTGGTTTGAACCACATTGTCTGTGGTGTCTTGTCATGGAAGTCTAAGCACACAGAGTCCCAAGAGCAGACTGTAGCATAAAAATAAATGCAATGAGTGAAGAAAGCCTTCTACAGTCCATGAAAGGGTAGAGAGCACACACACAGTGTATCCTTAATGTTTTCACTTGCTTTTGCTCAGAGAGACCTGTGGTTTACCCAAATTAGACAAATGTAACAAGAATTCAGTGTCACAGTGTATCACAGTGTGTTATAGTGTGCCACGTGTGTTACAGTGTGTCACTAGAACAAAGGATCTAAAGAATGTTGGCCCAAGTCACCTATTCATTCATTTCCTAAAAGCACAGTAAAGGTGCCAGGTTAGAAAAACACTGGTTTTATTTGTCCATCTATCAGTTATTAGGGGGAAATGATAGATCCGCAATCAGAGGGCAAAACTCGACAAGGCTGGAAAAGAAGGTCACTCCATGTTCTGCCATTTAAGCCTCGGGTTGGCAAGAGAAAGATTCCCCTTCTGGGAACAAGGGGCAAAGGGAAAGAGTAGCATTAGAGGGAGGCTAGCCCAGCCTAGAAGAATCCTCTAGACTGACTTGAGCAGACTGGTCCACAGGGAGGAGATTTATAGGGCCAGGGGGATCTCCATGGTTGTACCAGGCATATTGTGGTATACATGGGGTTGCAGTGGGGAAGATCTAGTCTTTATAAATAAATGTATGTTTAGGGTTTTCCAGTTATCCATTTTCATGGTTTTGTTTTATATTTTATTTTAAATTATATGCAAAGGTGTGCATCCATGTGTGTCGGTTTGTGCATGTGAGTGTGGTGTTCATGGAAGCAAGAGGATACACTTGGGCCACTGGAGCTAGAGTTACAAGTGGTTGGGAGCTGCCCAATGTAGGTACGAGCAGCCAAATTCTGATCCTCTCTCTTCAAGAGCAGTATGCTCTTTAACGGTCAAGTGGTTTCTTCCCTCACTAAAGTTGTGTGTTTCAAAGTAAAATTTGTTTCTGGTACACAGATGACACAATGCATCCTTACAGCATGTTCTAGGTTATTAACTAAACCTTCATTAGCAAATTTAATTTTCACAAATATTTACATAAGGATAGCTAATTAGGCCAGTTCTACATGTAAAGTAAAACCTGTGAGAAACAAAGTATTTCAAAGAAGGTGGCAGAGTAGAAAGGTTCACCTATGTATCCATAGCTGCCTTCCCTAATTTTGCAGAGTACTTTCCCTGGCAAACAGTCAGCCTGAGGAGTACAGCCAGTGGAACACAGACCCTTGAGTCTACCATGAAGGGTAAGGGGAGCAGAGGAAGTTCTGAGCTCTTGTACCTTCTGCCCGAGATTCCTCTCCTATATCTGACAGGACTGGGGATGATCAGTGGACTCAACCATAGCAGCTATCATTTTATATCCTTCCTAAAATAGTGTTCTTAAAAATATAAAGAGCAGAACCCACTGTTATATGTTTAAAATATTATTTACATTTTAATGTAGTTAACTCAAGGGTCCAGAGACTAATTGAAGCTAAGACAGAAGAAGCTTGTCAAGCTGTTTCTACAATACCCAACTCTGCTTCTTAAGATGTGGGTGGTTGCTACAGGCAACTACTTAAATAAACTCAGGGAGGCTGGGGGCAGTGAGCCCTGAAGAGCACAAGGATTTAATGAATTTACCTGATTTTGGAAAATCAAAACAAAAGAGGTGACATGATTTTCCACAAGGGTCGATATTTCCTCCTTGAATATTACCAGGAACTCCCTCTACCTGAGATGAAGGTTTTCCTTCACTTGACAGGTAAAGCAAGATAGGCAAGGGTGGGAGTAGGGGTGTTGTTTTCCAAGCAGCCCGGTCTCAAAATCTACAGGAAGGAAAGATGCTAGAACTTTTCATACATTTTTGTTTTTGTTTTTAAAGTTTTTAAGTATTTGAAAAAATGCCATTAGGATTGTGAGCATTAAAAGGAAAACCAAACAACAAATCCAATGACTGGCCCCTTGGTTGTTTTCTGGTGATAGATTACTTATGTCTACTTGCAAGTGGCAGGGTCTTAGTCCAGTCCTGCCCGCTGGGAATAGAAGAGTTAGGCTTCTGTGATCAGCATGTCTCATTTTAGCCATTAGGAACACATCTTGCTGTATGTCAGACTTTATGTTTTATTCCTCTTGCTTTCAAAATGACTCAGTGCTCATAGGTTTTATGCTATTATGTTTATAGCAATTACTTTTTAACGCTCACTTCCTTCCTGTATTCTCATCCAAGGATTACAGTCTCATGACCATTTTGATTTGATATGAATATCTCATTTTCCTAAACTTAGGCCTCCCATAACTTTGAATACAAACATTCCCCAAAGAGGAAAATGGTTGCATAGATCATGGTACGTGGACATAATGCAGTGCCCAGAAATTGTGAAGAAGCATGCAGTCTGGGGTTGGAGAGATGGCTCAGTGGTTAAAGTACTTGTCACAAAGTATTAAGTGGAGTTTGGGTTCCCAGAATCCATGTAATTCTCTCTCTGTGTGTAAACATGGGTGAGATTCTAGTTTCCTTTGGAAGACGGAGATAGGGAACCGTTAGAAGAAGCTGGCTAGAGAGACTGGTCATATTGGTGAGATTTGGGTTTTCTGGGAGACCCTACTTCAATAAATAAGGTGGAAGGGGGATTAAGGATGATTGGTGACATCAACTTCAGGCCCCCCCCCACATGTACCCTCACACATGCAAACATGCATGCACACACATACACATGACATACATGTGTAGTGAGAATTTGGGTTTCTTTGAAAAACAGAAATATTATGGGAATATATTCTCATTTTAATCCCAGATGTGGAACATGGGGCTGCTTCAGATTGTCCACAGCAGCTGACTATGATTTGCTTCATGCTATATCAGAGGTGTGATTTATTTATTTATTTATTTATTTATTTATTTATTTATTTATTTATTTGAATATTTACTTTATTTACATTTC
>CM052709.1:96533273-96582284 GCA_028551405.1 Uromys caudimaculatus | reverse complement strand
TCCCCTACACTGGGGCATCTAACACCCTCAGGCCCAAGGACCTCTCCTCCCACTGATGGCCAACAAGGCCATCCTCTGCCACATATGTGGCCAGCACCATGGGTCCCTCCATGTGTATTCTTTGGTTGGTGGTCCAGTCTCCGAGAGTTCTGGGGCATCTGGCCAGTTGACATTGTTACTCCCTCCATGGGGCCACAAACCCCCTCAGCTCCTTCAGTCCCTTCTCCAACTCCTCCCCCGAAACCCCACGCTCAGTCCAATGGCTGGCTTCAAGCATGTATCTGCCTCTGTATCAGAGGTGTGATTTTTTCCAGCTGCAGATAGTTTCTGCAAATGTGTTTGGAATTCTGAGGATTCTTCAGAATGTCCTGCTGATTAGGATGACACTGAAGAGGATACTAGTACCTCCACATCTTCTTTCTCTCTGTGCTGCCACTCGGTAAGCACTTTGGTCCTAAAGCCATGTTCTCTACCATGATGCTCAGCCTCACTAGGCCACAAAGCAATGGAACCATCCAACCATGTACTAAGCTCTCAGAAGTCGTGAGCCCAAACACACTCTCTCTTCTTATGCTATGTATATCAGGCACTTTGTCACCATACTGAAAAGCTTAAAAGCTGATTGTGTTGTTTAATTTTGATTGTCTACTTGACTGGATCAATAAATACTTAGAGCATCAGTGGATGGAGCCTCTAGATACAGGGGATTATTGGGAGCAGTCTGGGGACAAGAATAGGGGATATAATAGAAACACATCATGTATGTGTATGAAAATGTAATGATAAACCCATTATTAGGTATAATTAATATATACTAATAAAACATTAGAAAGCCTATCTGGGTGTGTCTCAGATGATATCTGCATAGTCAATGAAATCGTGAGAGATTTGACTTGATGGATGGATTCATTCGCTGATAGACAGATTCAAAATCTGATGGCATTACTGGGAGGTCATAATCTGATGGCATTACTGGGAGGTCATAATCTGATGGCATTACTGGGAAGTGAAAAAGGAAGAGACGGGAGGTCTAGTTATAAGATGTATATCTCTGAGGGTGCACTTTGGTGCTGTATCTTATCCTGGCCCTTTCTCTATTTGGCCACCCTCTCTGATTTCTGCCCACCATGGGTCCAGCGTCTTCCTCCTTTTGCCTGTGTGAGGCATTCAGTCCCAACATCAAGAACATAATGAATATACTGTCTAAAAATGGTTAGCTATGCTCATGTCTGGTTTACATCCATCTTAACTCTGATACACTTTTCTTTTAAAATTTTTAAAATTACATTTATTCATTTACTTACTTATTTGTGTATGCGCCACAACATATATGTAGGGAAAAGACTGGGAGAGTAGGTTCTGCCTTCCATTATATGGGTCTTGGGTCAGGTTCTCAGGCTTGACAAGTATCTTTATCCATTAAGTCATAATAGAACCTTCTTTTACTGAGTAAAGCCAATCAGTGTTCCCAGTTAGCTTTTTAATCTAAGTGTCTGAAGAGATAGGCTCTAGGATAAGCCAAATCTTAGATTCATGTACTATCAGCAGAACAAGAATTTCTGATGTCTGGCCCAGGATGACTCAGGTATGGGCGACTTCATACACAATTGGTAACCTAGATGGATGCCAAGAGCTGTCAGCCATGATTTTTCTGGGAAAGAGAAGTTATCCAAAGAACTGAAGAAGGTTCTAGCCTGAAAGTCAAGAATAATGTCCAGATGGTACAGGCAGTCCCCAGATTGCTTAGGGGAAAAGTCTTCATTGTTCCATGAATTACTGAGAGGAAGAGACATAGAAAGCAAGGGGCTAGCCCTTAAGATACAGGGCAGAGCTAGGAACTGGCTGATAAGGAGAAAACCGGCGAATCTTTTTGTTAAAGCCGACTCTATATTCTTTTTGAGAACATTGAGATCAAACAAGATGCACTGAGAACTCTGAGTAGACTGTTATTTGCAACTATTAATCTTGAGAAGAGAGCCATAGAGGAGAGGGGAAATAGCACTGTTTATCAGCACAAAGGATCAGATGCCTCTACCCTTCTTGGCTTGTGTGGACTCCCAAACACATTTTAAAAGTACTGAGCAGTTAGTGTGGACATTGAAGAAGATCCCCTCTCCAATTCTAAAAGGACTCATTAATTAATCAGAATCTTAGGGATTCCCCAGATAAACTAAAGGAGATATGCCAGCATTCAAAGCGCATGACAGTCCTGGGGATGGCTGTGTAGATATTTTTAACACGATAATGCCTACCTGACAGACTGAGCTCCCAACCTCCAGGTGGGTTGGCTGTGCTAAGCAGGGCTGAGAGGAAACAGCTTTTCAGAGAACTACAGATTCTGAAGCATGAGGCGGCTGAAGAATCTGAGAGATTACAGGTACCCTCGAAAGACTCCTGGCAGAGGCTGAATGGCCATTCACCTCAAGGACTGCAGGTTGATGTCTCTGTGGGAAGCTCTTGTTCAACCTATACTAGACACGCAGGGGTGGAGGCAGCGTAGGGAGCATATATTCAGCATCTGCTTGGGTCCTGTGCCAAAGGCTGCACAGATATTCATACTTACCTTCTCCATGAGGGAGAAATAATTTATGATAGAAAAGGGCACAAGGCTAATTACCTTTGTAAATATTCACCCTGAGAGTTCTCAGGAAAAAGAAATATTGACCATGGGAAAGTGTTTAAGTTTGAGAGGGAGGTTTAGAAGAACTGAAATGTTCATCTGGGCCATTCTTTGTTATTCTAAAGATCCAAAGACAGCACTATGGGATAGTAGTGCTGGGACTATGGGACTTAAAAACAGGGGTGATGATGTCGGCTAAGCTGTAGAGAGCATCTCTCATGTGCTAAGCGCTTCACGAGCTTCATCTTGAAGCTCCATAGTTACTAATCCTAAACCTGCGTCATTGATTCGGAAGCTAAGGCACAGAATCGTCAAATAACTTTCCATATGAGACTTGAAGTGACAGAGCCAAGTGTCTGAACTGAGATATCTAGTCTTAGAGTCTGGGCTGTGTGCTTGGGTGCTTTATGGGAGGAAATGAGGGGCAGCAATGGCAGAGCATAGGAGCTGGGAGGGAAGAGCATGAAGAAGACTTCCAGGTGTGGTGACTGCTGCTAACCAAACAGACCCACTTCTTAGTTTCCTAGGCTTATGGTAGTACAACTCCTTCAAATGCCTCTTTGAAATGAGGTGTGGCCTTGTAGCATGCGTTAGCAGCAAGCTGTGAGTCCTAGCCACGTCTCACTTCTAGGAAACCACTCAATTCATCGCACTCCCTTTGTTACTTGGCAACTGTGGAAGCAGGTACTAAGGTGGAGTGCTGCCCTTCTGAGCATGGGAGTGATGGCAATAAGCAAAGTCTCCTGCTCACTGGCATGCAGAGGAAGAATCAAACTGTGGAATCTGAGAATCAATTATCAGCAGAGGCACAGTTTAACCTGCCATTGCTGGGACATAAGCTGGAATCAGAAATAAGGTGTTCCAGTAACAACAAGAATGGAAAAATCTCGAAGGGTATGCCTGTGGTTTCAGGATGTGTTGGTCATCAGCAAATAATTTTCATTAGAGGCTGGAGAAAGTGTTCATTAATGCTCCCCAGTAAGTGAATCATTTTGCAAACAGTTTTGTATAACCTGGAGGAGAGATGATGTAAGAAATGAACTTGTAACATAGTGTTAATAACATGTTGGTTGCTGTTGGCAACATCTGACAAGCTATTTCATGTTAGGAAGGAAATAAATTCAGAGAAAAGGGAGCTATTCTTTCAAGTAGCAGTGAAAGAATTAAATTGGGCTACACAGTTAAGAGCTTGCTGGACCGGAAGAAGGAACTGGTTTTAAACTAACTTGTAGAAGGTAAAATAAACCCTGAGAAACTTTGATGCTGAAGGAATGTGAGACTCATCTCTTCTGGCAAAGTTCCATTCAAGGACATGCCCTCCCTTTCCCATTGCTTAACCCCCATGAAAGACTCAGAGAAATTAAATTGACACAATGAGCTGAGAGTCTTTAAGATGGAGGCGTGTGGCTAAGAAGGCAAACAAGCCCAGCCTAGATAGTAATTGCATCTATGTGGATTCTGTGAGTATGACAATCAGTTCACCGAGCTCACTGGAGTCAGAGATAAGAGGGTGCCTGCAGGATTATGGGGCTGTACCGTTCAAGGAACCACAGATTAGATCAAAAGACATGTCTCTGAAGGAGTCCTGAAATACCACTTGGGCTCCTAGGGAACAAATGGTCCTCAGAATGCACTACAGATCCAGTTAAGAAGGATAACAGAAATGTCCTTCCAAAGGAGATGCTCAGAGACATGGAGGAGACTCTGAAACATCCTACCCAGAAGGACTTCTGTGAGTCCACATCTACTGTGTCCTATCTTCTTCCTTCTTAATGAGAGTATTGATTAGGGATCTTTATTTGCTCTTACTTAACAATTAGATATATAGGAGGCAGCTCATTTGTCCCTTAGAGCTTCTGACACAAAGACTCTTGTACTCAGTCATGTACTGAAAACTTTGTGAAAGGGTAAATATCTGGGCTGGGGAGGTGCTTAGTGGTTAAGAATTCTTGCTGCTCTTCCAGAGGACCTGAGTTCAGTTCCCAGCACCCACATCAGGTATCTCATAGCCATCCTAACTCCAGAGTCAGGAGATCAGACACGCTGTTTTGGTCTCTGCTGGCATTTGCACTCATGTGCACATACTGTACCTCACACACATACATATAATTAAAAACATCTTTAAAAAGATGTAAACGTCTTCTCTGTGTTCTAATCTGTGTGTTCAAGCTCTCTGTAAAGAGTCTGGACATCTTTTCACATACATTAAACAAACATACACACTTCTTCTCTGAGAGCAAGGTCACTTCACGACAGTTCAATCTATGCAAGTTTCCTTCTAAGATAGACTTTTAAAAGAATAACCATATAGTAAGGTATAGGATAGGGTACAGACCACAACATTCAACAGACTAATACTATCTGAAGGTGGCCTTTCAAATCCTAGGGTTTGGAGCTTGGCCTGCTGATCAGAGGCACTAGTTCTCTGTACCAGAGGCAGTTCTTTGTACTAGCTACGTCCTCTGTTCAGTCAGGCTCACTCCAGCTTGGGTTTAAAAGATCTCTGCCTACAAACAAGTGATAATTTATTTATAAGAAAGAATGATGCTCCTGTTTTTAACATTTTCCAACTCATTATTTTGGAATGTGAGAATGGAGTTGGAGAGGCTGGGGACAGTAAGAGAAGGTATTACTGTCGCCAGGGATATAAATTTACAATGTTATATGTCTGGTTGTCTGATTCTGCCCTCCCTGTGATTGTATGGGGTGCTTGCTAGTTTATGTCACAATTATATTCTGGGGGAAGGTAAGAGAGGAATGGGGAAGGAGTTGGGGGGGAACAGACAACAGAAGAGCAGAGTCATTTCAAAAGCTTAGGAAAAAGATGGGTGATGTATATTGCTATGTTCTTAAATATGGCTCATCTATTTGGTAAAAAAAAATAGCAATGCCCCCATCTCTTCCCTCCTCTTCCTTTTCTGGGAAGAGAAACAACATGAAGAACAGTCGGTGGGTAGGAGAGGCATGTGGAGCGTGAGGAACAATCAGGGACACTGCGTCTAGAAAAAAAAAGAAACTTCTGCAAAGACCAACAAGTCTTTATGCTCTTGATGTAGACCTCCGTTTTAGAATTGATTTAACTTTAGGCATTTCTCAAAGTGCTTTACTCGCCAATATTGTTTCCTCTTGTCTTTAAATAGTGAATAACCATTCCCCCAATACTTTATCTCTACATTTTCTTCATTAGTATCAAGCAGCTCCTCAGGGATCTTTCATGTAGATGAACAATGATATCTACAGACAACAGGGGTCATTGAGTCCAAGATAAGGGAGTCTAATGTTCATCTATCTGTGCTGGGATCTGCTAATGTTGCCTGCTCATCTATCAGTGCTGGGATCTGCTAATGCTGGCTGCCAAAGCCTAGGACTTAGAGCCACATCTTAAAGCTATCATTCATGCTGAAAGTCTGACTTATACAGAGATGCTGAGCCATTAGCCAAAAGGAAAGAGCCACTTAGTGTGTTATCCAGACTGGGCTTGGAATCAGCATGGAGCTACACCTATGGGAATATCTGTATGGATGTTGCCAGAGGGGTTGAAGGGGGGGACGGGACATCCAGGGTAGCACCATCTCATGGAATGGGCTCCTATTCTGAACAAAAGGGAAACAAGGCCAGCTAAGTACAAATATCAGTAACTCTCTGCTTTATGGGCTGTCTAGTTGGAACGAATTCTAGCTGCTATAAACTTTGCCATACCTCCCCACTAGGATGGATCATGACCTTCAAACTGTAAACTAAAACCAGTTATTCCTTCCATGAGTTGCTTTTTGTCACACATTTGGTCACAACATGAGAAGAGTAATTAATTTATCTTTCAACAAGTGAGGAGTTAGGAAATAAATGAAGATGAAGAGGATAAATACATGAAATATAGGATTGGACACAAACTCCTTTGAGGTCATAGGTTAGATACTCTATCTAAACTGCTAAAAGCCTGATTGGTCCCATTGTAAAGGCTGGGGTCCTTCTCAATAATTTTAGAAGACCCCCCCAGGGGAATTTTTTCACCTAATGTTTGGATAAAAGGATTAAACTTATGAAGAAATTTTAAAGCATATTTGCTTTGGGTTACTGGTACTTCAACTTAATTTTAGAATATTTATAATAATAATAGGTTATTATTATTATTATTATTGTTTTCTTGAGGCAAGATCTCATGATGTAGCCTTGGCTGGCCTGAAACTCACTCCATAGACCAGGCTGGCCTTGAACCCACAGAGATTTACCTGCTTCTGCCCCCTGACTGTTGGAATTAAAGCCATGTGCCACTGTACCCAATCCAACTTTAGAATGTTTTAAATGGAGGTTCATCTAGAATCATTTTAGAACATTAATCATTTTAGAACATTCCTGCTAAAGTATATTTGAGTGAAATGAATTCAAGACTAGCTTGGGCCTGATTATAACCAACTGTTGTAGCAGTCCATAGTCAAGCTTTGAAAACAAACAGAATTTTAAAGAATTGAAATAAAGACCGATGTTCTTTTTCAGAGCTAAACCATAGAGATGTGTTGGAAGAAACTCTGACTCCCAAACCTCTCCCTGACCTGCCTGAAAAATTATTATTGAATATTCAGAAGCTTCTCTGAAAACACTGTAATTTTCTGGGGACCAATGCCATTTCAGATGCATTGTTAGCTGAGCACAGAGGAAGGAGACAGTAGTGATAAGGTCAAGGGTCAGTTGTGTGGCGAGGAAGAGGAACATGAGGGATACAGGCTGTCAGACAGGAGTTACTCAGGAGCTCCGCAAGCCAAGTCTTCTCCTGATTCAGAATGTTCACCTGCCTTAGGCTTTGTGTGCCAAAGACTCAGTCTCTAACATTAGGTAGCTGATGCCTAAACAAACTCTCAAGATGCTTTTGGAAAATAAGGAGAAAAACAATAGTGAGGACTGTAAGGAGTGTTCTCTCTGCTTCTTTGAGAAGAGGGGAGCGGAAAGCCTCAGACAAAATGTTGTCCCGGTCCCACTCGACTAATTTTAGTTATCTTGGCTCATGGCTATGACTCATCTCTAAAGCTCTGAATTGTTGAGGAGGAAGGAGGGAAAAAAATTTGACTTAAATGTCAAAGAAGTAGGAACATAAATATAGTTTTCTTTTTTGGGGACTAGAATTCCAGGATCTGGGTATCTTTATCACATGAGGGTTGAAAGCTTCCAACTTCTAGAAAAATCATGACTCTAGTCAAAACATCATCAAGGACTAAGAAGGATTGATTCCAAGTCATGACACTTTTGACTTTTAATTCTTCAACACGGTTAAACTAGATGTCAGTCAATGATTCTATGTGCCTAAGGATGATGGAAATGTAATATGGAGACTGTGGTAAGACTTAGGACTCACGAAACAGGACAGGGAGAAATACATGCTGACAAGCAGACTCAGGAATAATTCTGCGGAACATCGTGGTCACGCAGAGAAGAAAGGCATGATTATACTCTGCTCAGACATTTTCTGGCCTGCCAATGAACAGGAGTCGACACAGAGATGGCCTCATGAAACTCTGTCCTGAGTAATGAAAAATGTTTTTTAATTTGTGGGTAAACTGGTTTTCATTTTGAGTTTCCATTAGTTTGGAGAATAGAAAGAGCCCTCACCTACTCAAATCCAATTTGAGCATTTTACTGAAGTAGACCGTTCTCCTCCAGGAGTGCCTGACCTGTGGCTTGCAGACTACATGTACCTCAGATGAGTGTGGCTCCCAGTCATCTGAGAGTCAAAACCATCAACTTACCTAAAGCATTATGGTTTTTTTTTTTTTTTTGGCCCAATGACACATTTCTCAAGCACGGACTTTGTAGATGACAGCATGCCACAATGTCACAAAGTTGAACACACATGTGAGCAGTTACTATGCTCTTAAAACGTCTAGAGAATAAAAACATGTGGTTGTTTAGATATGGCCCAGGAAATTAGAGATGGAGTATTATGCAGAAGGCAAAGGGGAATTTATTTCAAGGGGTGTGTTCCTGGGCAGAGCAAAACTGTGAACGTTGACCTCAGCACCTGTCTGGTGCCAGCCTTTCCAGAGCTTTCTGCATGATCCTCACAGCTCTTCTCCTGTCTTTTCACTTCATAACTGAGTATTGCTATGAGCAGTCAATATATATCATCACCTAAGACCCAGTGTGTCACTCAGCTGATATGTCCAGCATGTCCAGCATCCTGACAGAATGCTCTGGGGGGTGGCAGGGAGGATGCTAGAAGCTACCCATCCTCACCTCTTCATTTCAGATGAGCTCAAGAACTTGAAGGGCTATGTCACATCTTAACCTCTGCGTGCCTGCACTTGTCTATTTTGACACCGTGACTGTGGCAATTATTATCTCTTGTAGAGAGATATTTTAAGCCCTACAAATTATATATATATGACTGTGTCTCTGGCTTCACAATACCTTGGCTCCCTATCTATTTTACAAAACCAGCCTGCTATTTGACGTTTTGAGCATCTTGCAGGTGTGTCAAAGCTCAACAGAGATTTGTTTATCTTTTTAAATTTCCACAACCTACTTTTATCTTGTAGTCATGTTATAGGTCGAATCATATCCCCCAAATAGATATGCTGCCAGTATTTCTGAATGTTTACAGAAATAACAGCATCTTGCAGATTTAGTCAAGTTAACATGAGGCTAATTAAGGAGGTCCCCAGTGCTATACCTGGTGTAATGAGAGTGATGGGGTAGCCCTATGTAATGTCAGTGAAGGGATGCCAAGTATTTCTGGCTTCAACCAGAATCCAGGAAGAGATGAGGAAGGGCTGACCTCTGCAGGTTTGGGCAGCTGTGCAGCCCCACACCTCTAACTTCCTGTGCTAGGAAGCAATGAATTGGTTGTTTGTGTTAAGATATTGAAGATAGCTCTGAGATCAGCTAACACACAAAGCAAAGTGAGAGAACATAGGAATGGGAGGTGAGAGAGAATGGCTTCCCTCTGTGGGTTATGAAACTAATGTATAAATGTTAATTTTCAATTTAAAAGATTTCAGAGCAATACCATATGGCCCCTTGAAAAGGATCCAAGAGTAGATTTTCCTGTCCAGTTTTTTATGTCCTTCGCTATTTAAATGATTCTTGTTACAGATCAGACAGCTGCTTTTCTTTTTCTTTTTCTTTTTCTTTTTCTTTTTTTTTTTTTTTTTTTTTTTTTTTTTTTTTTTTTTTTTTTTTTTTTTTTTTTTTTTTTTTTTTTTTTTTTTTTTTTTTTTTTGGTTTTTCGAGACAGGATTTCTCTGTGTAGCCCTGACTGTCCTGGAATTCACTCTGTAGACCAGGCTGGCCTCAAACTCAGAAATCCGCTTGTTTCTGCCTCCAGAGTGCTGGGATTAAAGGCGTGCGCCACCACTGCCCAGCAAGAACAACTGCTTTTCAATGTTCTTGATCAGTATTCTGATTTGTATTTTTAATCTAACTGCTTTGTCCTTTTCTGTTTCATTTGCCTCTTAATATTTCACTCTGTAACCTAATGCAAATGCATAAATAGTATTAGTCACATGCATTTTATAAAGAGAGTACTTTAAAAACACTAATTACCTAAAATATATCCTTTAGACCCAAATAGATCTATATTCCAAGGCTCTGATTTACTCTCTATAAAAAATATAAAGAAAAACCAGGTCTGTTTGAAATAATCAGTGTGTGGGCTGGGTGTGGCAGTAATGCCTTTAGTCTTAGCATTCAGGAGGTAGAGGCAGATGGATCTCAAGGCTAGCCTGGACTACATAGTTTGCATCAGGCCAGCCAAGGCAACATAGTGAGAACTTGTCTCAAAAAAAAAAATGAGTTTTACTTGTTTTTGTTGGAGAAAAAAAGTTCTTTTTTTTCCAAATAGGACAACTGTAAACACTTATATTCACATTTTCCCCAAAATAAACAAACAAAAACCCCACGTTTAAGGTCTTAAAAACTATAATATGTATGGAATCCAAATTCAAACATGCATATTAGGACCTATCATGCACTACCCAGTTTCCCAGCATAACCTCATTCTATAAAATTCTCTGATATAACCATTGCCTTCACATTATATAATTTTCTGAAAATCCAAGTCTTCGAAGGAAGAGTTCACTTCTATATTTAGTAGCTGGGAAAAAAAAATGTTCCAAGGTGGGATACTGGACCTTTTCATTGACCAGAAACTTTACTATTTTTTTTTCAAAAGTCATTCTGATTGCTTTTGGGCACCAGCTTTCCCCTGTCTTTGATGACACTGGCATCTACAAATCAAATTCAATGTCAAAATCAACAGGCCGTTCAGTCATGCGCTGGTGTAACTGAAGAACGTTTTCACTACATTCTGTCACCTGTCAGATCCTAGGTGCTAATACCAGGGACGCAGGGAAAGCCAAGATGGAAGATTACTCACTTGAGGGTGGTGAGCTCTGTAAGGGACGGCTGTGTGGCCTTGAGATAGCTTTCTCTTCTTGCAGCCACCTTGGGAGAAGGCTTGGGGCTCGTGTCTGAGTCCCCGCTGTCCTCATCCCCCATGGCTTTGATGTAGCTACCACTGCGCATCCTCCGGCACGGGATTTCGTCGTCTTTCCCGCGAGGCGTGTACCCTGTCCATTCATCCTGGGGAACCTAGTCAGGTAGAAAACAGGCAGTTTAACTTTCAGTGGAATTGAACTTTTAAAAGTTTTTCTTGTCCTCCTCTCTTTTTTTATGACTATGGATTAGGCAATAGAGATAAATTATCTAATCCTTAGACACTGATTTTTTGATATTGACGTTTTACTGCAACCATTTTGAAAATCATTTTAACACATGCACATCCACATTGCAATCGTAGACAAGCACTAAACATCTGAAAGAATGTGAACCGCTGGCTCTGGTAACTTACACCTATCAACTTTCTCGTGCTTTAAAGCTCTTCGGTTTGAACTTTACTCTGACCTTTCTCCATCACTACCTTGGAGTCAGGAGCGTTCCCCGACTCATCCTGGTTTCTCTAACTTCACATCTGTACCACCCCATGTCTGCTTTCTATTTTCTCTAACGTCTGCTCTGTTCCAGCCCCATTGACCGTCCACTCATCCCTTCTTTCTGAGCTCTTAAAACTCCTTGTGGGAGTTTTCCCAGCGAAATTCTCGTAATGGCCAGTCATGTGTTTGCTGCTCTCTCCAGTATGCACACATATCACACACGCCACACCTCCTGACGGTGTCTCCCTTTTGGCATCCTGCTTGCTGTATGACTTGGGATAGTTACCAGCCATGTTTTCCACCTCAAATTTTGTTGGATCCTGTTCTACATTCCTCCTCCCTGTGGACTCCGCACAGGAGGAGGCTGTCAGTGCATTGCCGTCTCATGTTTTCCACAACCATTTCTGTGAAGCTGAGCAGGGCATTGCATATTCTGATTGTCATTTGCTACATTGTGACATTCATTTCAATTCCTTTTCATCTACTTCGGCATGGAGTCAACCTAATTCCTGTTTAGCTTCATTCTTCTCCCACTGGTGAAAGAAACACATACTGATCACTAGCTTTATCCTTCAAGAAGTATAAAGAGCCCACAAAACATGGCTCTGTACAGGGTTTAATCAAAGGAGACAAATTAGGCTGAAGCTGCTTGTACCACTGACATGCATAAACAGGGGAGAGTAGACACATAAACATAGGGACACCTCTAAATCAACATGCTTACAGGTTGAAGATGACATGCCACAAGGGAGTCCTCACTAAAGAGACCCTAGGAGCATGGTCCTGTTAGTAATGAAGATGGTTGAAGAATCTTAACCTGGTCAGGCTTGCAATGAGAAGATAACATGAATAAATATACACATATATCCATGCATACATATGTATGTATGTATATATGTATGTATGTATGTTTTATGTGTGTGTTAGGGTCTCATAGGCAGGCCAGTAACTCACTGGGCCCAAAATGGCTTGTAACTCAATCTACTTGGCTTAGTCTATATTCTGGGATTAGAGGTAGGCATCACCACACCTACTGATAAAACATTGGCCCCTTATATTTTGGAATTATTTAGATGCTGAGTAGCTCCTGCTTATGAAAAGCGATGCAGCCTCTTGACAGCCACATTTAACTATGCTAAATATTTGCTCACCGTAACTTATTTTATCAGCCTGTCTCTGTGCTTTTATTTTATTTTCTGTGATTTTTCAATGAAAACTTGGAGCTCAGAGAGCTGAAGTCACTGGACTAAGGACATGAGGGGATCCCTTGGATTCAAAGTGCTCTGGGTGCCACATTCCAGACAGGCTGCTTGTCTAGGAGTAGTTGGCCAATACAAAACAAACTCCCTGGGATTTCTGTTACACTTCTTCTGACGATTTTTGTCTTATTGTTTTTGTTGTTGTTGCTTGCTTGTCTTGATATTCCTTTTTGTATGTTGTTTTTTAAGAGAGAGAGAGAAACACACACACACACACACACACACACAGAGAGAGAGAGAGAGAGAGAGAGAGAGAGAGAGAGAGAGAGAGAGAGAGAAAGAGAGAGAGAGCACTGACGTTGGGTGGTTAGGGAGGATCTGGAAGGAGTTGAGTTGGGGTTGGGGGAATCAAAATTCTGATCAAAATATATTGCATAAAAAATAGAAAAAAATGACTGCATCTGGAGAAAAATCTTCAAGACATAAAAGACTGCTCCAGTTGAACTGCAAAAATCAGAACATAATGGGTTTTTATGAGCGATAGTCTGTGAATTTGAAACCTAACAGTGTTAAGAAAATTGTCCATGATTACTCTTACCTATATTAGATACAGACCTCTAAATATTATCCACTGTAGAAAGTGAAATTACACATCAACCATCAGAGGCACTGTTCTTTCCTCCTTAAATCACGGACTTCTCTGTGTAATCAAAGTGCCATCAACTGCTAACAGCCCCTGTGCAGGGGTGAGGCCTTGTGAGCCTCTGTTCTGTCCACGCTGGAATGTTCAGTGGTTTGATCTCATGTTGGCATCCAGAGTTCGTGAGTGTGACAGCTTTGCCACATCCAGAGGACACTGTTTATTTCTTAGGAGTCTTCCCCAAGCTCCAGTTCTTATAATCTTTCATTACCCTCTTTCTGGTTGTTCCCTGAGCCACGGGGAAAGGAGTGAAAATATAGATGTTTCCTTTAAGGCCGACGACGTTACAGCCCCTGGCTCTCTACGCTCTGACCCGTTGTGAATCTCTGTGTTAGCTGCCACCTAATGTAAAAAGAAACTTCCCTGAGGAAGGCTGAGAGTTGAACCCTGCAGAAGACAAAGGCAGAAAGTTGTAAGCCAGAGGAGCTGGAGGCCACTGGGAGAGCCAGGCCCTCTGGATCAGCTGGGCACAGCTCCTATGAACTCACGGAGACTGAAGCAGCAGGCTGTTCAGGTCTGCCCCAGGTCCTCTGAGCACAGCTTTCACTTTGGTATGTTTGTGGAGCTCCTGAGGGTGTGGACAAATGGGTTTCTGGTTCTTGTGCCTGCCCTTGGGGCTCTCTTTCTTCTGTTCATTTGCCTTGTCCAACTGCAGTGTGATGGCTTTTATTTTATCTTATATGTGTTTTGTTGTTACCTCTTAGAAGCCTATTTTCTTTTAATGAGAGACAGAAAGGGATTGGATCCGGATGGAAGAGGAAGTGGGGAGGTGATAGAAGGAATTGGGGGGGGGGGGACTGTTATATCAGGACATATTGTGTGAGCAAAGAATCTATTATCAATAAAAGAAAAAAAACCATACCTTTTGGGTAGACAGTTTGATACTATGTACACTAGGAAAAATAATAGTATTAGGTTCACTCCTAGGGACTGTGAATTCTTCAACCATGTTTATAGTACAAAGCATGAGTTCCTTCCTTTGAAGTAGGCTTTAAGTTTAAACAGAGAGCTGATGGTTACCTCCATAATCTGCATTGCCACTACTGTACCAATGGATTTACCTCGTTAGGCTGGTTATTATGTTCACAGCTGGATAAGGTTATTGTCTTCTTCTCAAGCTGCCTGGTACTATAAAAGCCAGGTAGCAAGGAGGAAGCCTTAAGGTTGGCACTAGTACCATTTCTGTGATTTTTTGCCTCTGACCAAAGTGTGTGGTATCTTCAGGAGAACAGTCTTCCTGCCATAACATTCTTGTGCTGAGCTCTAGGAGTACAGCCGCTGTCTGAAATGTGGCTTGCTAGTTTCTTTGATCTACACAGTTAAGAGGCGATGCTGTTTTCCCCTCATTTTACAACAGAGGGAACTTGGGCCATGTAAGGAGCCCATGTTACAGACATGAAGATCAGCATATCAATAGAGCAGCTCCTGGGCCTTACTACTGGCCGGTATTTGATGGATTATTTTCTCTCTGGGCTGCGCTTTGTCGCACCTGTCAAGTCGTACAGTCACGGTCCTTGACAGCATCATGGTTCACCACATACAACTCGTTCGCCATTTACCAACCATGCTGTAGCAATGTGTACTTTTCATTTTTCTAAGCCAAAAGCCTCAGGATCAGCACAGCTTCAAAGATTTCTCAGAAAACTATAAACGACAAGAACAATCTTGTTTTCCTTCAGTTGGTAATCGACTCACTGCATAGGCATAATCATGCTAGGATCCTCATTATCAGCTCCGCAATTACACACTAAAAACTAACAACAAGCCACGGTCGCTGATGACCCGTCACTTGCCGTTTCTCCACACTGACATGGAGTTCATAAGTGTTGCCTTCTGGAATATGTTAGAGATGAATGACAAACTGATTAGCTAATATGCCAATTTCTGTTCGGGTGCTTTGCAAACTGAGCTCAAGGCAGGAACCTGGGCTTCAGGAAAAATAGTCTGTGATTGTTGCTAGGGGAACAGGCTGAGAAGTCTTTAATCTGTATGCCTTTCAATTAATCATTCTTTTTAAATGATAGTGGTGAAAGAATTGTACCAATGTGACTTCCATTAGAGTGCAGCATAAATATTAATACATAATTCATCTACCTAAAGGCAGCGTACAGCAAGATCTCATATAAAAATATCAAAGAAGTTAGTTCTAAAAAATATAGATGTACAAAATGTAGACCCCGGAGAAGAAAAAAATACCATTGCTGAACTGTTAGGACCCGCAGAATTGGTGTAACCGAGCGTGTAGGTGTGTGTTTGTGTGTTTAACACTTTAGAGTCAAAGATGAATGTCTTGGAGGTTCACAGGTCTGGAAGGAAGCATGCTGTTTTGTAGAGTTCAAAGAGTGCAGTGTTACTCTCCTTTGGTCAGAAAGAAAGGATAGTTATGAGGTGGCGGCTACTCGTGTGACCTAGTTGGAGGCTGCTGTGCTAGCCTGGTTTTCCCCTTTCACTACAAGGTTGGATTTCCATTCCCCCACCCCCACTGAGAAGGCACAGTCCTATACATGTTTGCAGACTTTCAAGCAGATATGGTCTGTTTCTTCATTTACTTTCCAGAAGTTGCCTCTGGCTAGGAGTAGCTAATGCTTTAGATTTTGGTGATAAGCCTCTAATACCGGGGAGCATCCCGCCCTGTGCTGACTGATGTGTGTGTGTGTGTATGTATGTGTGTGGTTTAGACAGGCCTTTAGGCTGACTCATGCTGTGTCCTAATTTGCCTCTGTGACTACATACAGTCTTGCACAGTGAACAGCCTTCAGACAGACAGGGTTATAAGATCCTAGGAGGCTCTTGTGGCTCTCTCTTTGTATTGCTCTCTCCCTTGAGCTGCTTGACCTGCTGTTTTGCTTTCTGCTGTTTACATCAAAAGGCTTAGAGTGCCTTGTTCATGGCTCCCCACCTGACTGCTGAGAAAAAGATTTAGGGACTTCTGAAGAGAAGGTTGACCCTGCCCTCTGTCTGAGAAAGGCTATGTTGTTACTGGCAAGGGCAGTAGAGGGTCCTGGTAGAAAAAAGGAGCAGAGGGGATAGAGCCCTTGGTAGTGGGACAGCAGGTGGTTCTGCATGTTTGAACCATCCTAGAAGGCACCTGGGCCCAACAGGCACTAAAGAAGTGACACACAAAAGCAGTCACCTACAGGTCTAGCTTGACAATAGCGATGGATCACGAGGAAAGATTACATGATTTTTTTTTTTTTTTTTGGTTTTTCGAGACAGGATTTCTTTATGTAGCCCTGGCTGTCCTGGAACTCACTCTGTAGACCAGGCTGGCCTCGAACTCAGAAATCCACCTGCCTCTGCCTCCCAAGTGCTGGGATTAAAGGCGTGTGCCACCACTGCCTGGCAGATTACATGATTTTTAATGCTTGTGTTTAAGCACTAACAGTCTAGTAGAGAACAATCTTATTATTACTATTATTATTATTATTTTATGATTTCTGAGTCAGGGTCTCATTACTTAGTTCAGCTTAGCCTGAAGCATGCTATGTAGCCCAGGCTGTCCTCCAGCTCACAACTCTCCTGCTTTCCTTCCCTTACAGTGCAGTAATGGCAGGCATGTGTCACCAGGCCCATCTGAGAGTTTTGATAAAATGAAGAGTTATGAGAATTTCCTATCCGAAGCCTGCAACTGAATCCTCAGGTCATTGTTGAGAGGTTGAAGGACCCATCACCAACCAAACAGTGACCTTAGCAGATGTTGCCAACCTCCGCCCACCCGTGGATGCTCTGTACATTGAAATGACATCATAGGGACCGAACAGAGGTACAATCTGTTCAGTCATAGGACAGGGTCAAGAGTGGGGAGCCGACTACCTAATGGGGCATGCCATTATTTCCTGAGCCTTTCTGCCTTCTGCTCTTATTCTGTTTCTGCTGCACGCCTTTTTAGTTGTTTATCTGTCAGCAGTACACGGTTTGAACTTACGGACAGCTGGAAGAGACTGTAACGGATACGCAGAGAAATAAACGAACAAGATAATATAAGAAAGCATAAAGGCTGCAGGGTAATCAGATGAGTCAACATGACTGGGTGGGAGGAGGGGGCTGGCCTTCACTTGTTTCTCTCTTGTCTGGAAAGGGTGACATCCAAGAACCACAGCAGTCAGCCTTTGAAATATCCAGGTCCAGCTAACATAATGACTATAGCTAAAGAATAAACGTGAGCCATCAAAGCCTAGTCTGAAAAGTGTCAACCTAGGCAGAGAGCACTGACTGAGCAGAGATGCCAGTGGGCAGGACCAGGTCATATCCATCTTATGGGCACATCTCAAATTTTCCTCCAAAGAGAAACTCAGCCTTCCCAAGGCTCTCTTTAACCATCACAGCCAGAATTAGTTTCTTTTGATGAAATCTATAAATCTGATCTATTTACTTTGAGGTTTGTGAGCTATAGCTTGGGAACTAGATATGGCTTACTGTGTGTTTTTTATAAAGAAAGCTTCACCGGAACATAGCCATGCTCCAGTTATTATATCTTGTCTATGACTGGTTCTGAGTTATAAGAAGAAAACTGTGTCCACTCTCATTCTTTGATAATGAAGGCACAAAAAGTAATTGAGTATGTTAAATAGAAGCATAGAGTCAGAACAGACTATTAGCACCAGCAGCTCTGAGCCACAGTTCCACATCAGGAAGTATTCCTAGCCATTTGTCCTGGGGCTTGTTCCTGTTCAGGAACAGGCTTTCTTGGTTTCCCAGTGACCCTGCAGGAATGTCTCTTTGGGTTTAGACATCCTACCCTACAAGAACCAGAGTGGGCTCTATTCTTTTATTTTACAATTTCTTAAAATACCATTTGTTCTAAGAACTGTATACTTGATACATAGGAGGGCTGTGCAGGCTGGTGGCTGGGATCAGGAGACTCACAACTTCTTGTAGTCACCAAAGTGAAAAAGAGCAGAATAGCAAACGTACAAGTATCTCACTGTTTGTCCAACCACTTCCAGGGTCCAGCACACTGCATAATCCATTAAGTTTCTGCATAAGTGTGATCGTCAACGTGAGTGTATACTTACTATGTGTGTAACCATTTGTATAATCACATCTTCACTTCAGTCTTTTCATCTGTAAAATGGGAATGATAACAGCTATCTAAGGAGTCCATGAATTTGAGCGCCTTATAAACGTGAGAACACAGTTCTATTTTAACTGTAGCTAGCCATAAATATCTTGGAGATGCCAAAGTGACAGCCTTTCAGAATGATATACTTCTGTGCATCAGATATTCTAGTTCAAGGATATACAGACTATGTAAACAACCATATGCAAAAACATAAGCATTTCTTCTATGGTAAAAACAGTACTCCTAGATTGGCCATGGGTATTAAAAGGTACTTATGTATCCATCTTCTAGGCCCTTTGGAAATCGGCTGTCTTTTGATGATTTTATTCTCCACCCTTAGGTTTCCCCAAATGAAGTTAAAAGAGCACCACACTGGTTCTGTGTGATCAAAGAATGAATACTTCAAATTTTTCCTCACATGGAACCTTGGAAGGCTGTAAATCAAAATTACCATTTCCATCTGGACATCTCAAAGTTCAATGTTTTGAACCTTTATCATGCTAGTAACAAATAGGCTGCTTGGAATAGACAGGTGTTCCTGCATTTGCCTCTCCTTACTTTCCTAAGTGGAGATGTCTCATTTTATTGAATCTAAGATGCCAGCCCAGTCCTCCTGACGCTAACAAGAAAGCAACACCGTCAATGAACTCTGCTACTTTAGATTATATGTAGCATCTCAGATGTAATAAATATGTGGGATCTTAGAATCAACCTACAACTCTTTAAAATGTATATATATAGGAAACAAGAACTGGTAGAGCTTAATGTTAACGTTAAGCCATTTGAATGCAGCATTCATGTTATGTGTTTGCAAAACCCACACCTATACGCTCATAGGATGTCTATGATCCTAAGGGCTAATTTTATGACAGTAAGAATTATTTTAAACTTCTTATCATAATAATTTGTATCAAATAAAGAGACTGGGCTATGAAGGGCTAATAGCTAGTTTGTAGAGTCCCATGCTCAAGGTGGGTTCTGCTGTTCAGGGTTCAAGAATAATTTTCCTTCCATTGTTTAGGAATTTTTTGACACACAAAATTGTTATTTCACGATAATCTACGGAGTACACACTTCAGATATTAAAAATCCAACTTCATATGGGTTTAAGATCAGCCTATAGGAAAAACAAATTGATACACAAACCACAGTTTACATGACTTGGAATAAAGATGACAAGAACTACTATTTCTGACTTAGGAAGGCGTGTTTGTAAGAGGCCCTGGCAAAGCATAAGAGCTCAAGCTTTGCTTCAGCTGGCTGCAGGTCCTGAGATGTATCTACAAGTAAGACAAATCAGACATTCAGCGCCCGTGATGGTCCAATGGCTGAGAGATGGAACCATGTGCACATCCTCGAGAGTAGAGTCTCTCAGGATGGGAAGTTGGATGGTGGGGTTTGGAGTAATGGAAATGTGTGAGACTTGGGGAAATCTGAGAGCCACAAAAGGAGTGAAGACACTTAGAAAGCCTGGACAGCTGAAGTGGAGTGCGTGTCCCGAGAACCCACAGGGCAGGCTGCTGCTCTTTTGGGGAGTTGTGGAATGGTGGTTGCGGGGCACATAAAGCAGAGTCTATTTCATCAGGGCCAGAGAGGCTGGAGAAACAACAGGCATTTCGGTGATCAGATAGAATACAGACAGCAAAACAAGAAGAAGCAGGGATTACTGTGGTGCCATTAATAGCTTATGTTTGCAAGGCAACCACTTAGCACAGTTGATGAGAATATTTCAATGACGGTAATCAGTAAATGGTGCTTGGCTTTGGCTGAGGGGCAACAGAACTGACCCTTCTGGGCCTTATGAGCAAAGGTCAATTGCAGGACAAGAGCTTGTGCTTCTGAAAGAAGAGGTGGGGATCTTCTATCTATAGAAAAAAACCTAACAATTATGGACTAATCTCCACGGGTCGGGAGCGGCAGCATCCGACAGTCCTTTAAAACAGCCATTGCCATTTCTATTTTGCCCTTGCAAAGCCGAGACTCAGAAGAGGCAAATGAGCTTCCAAGGTCATCATAATGAACAAGAGGTTTGCTGTCTGACACCAAAGCTTTTAACGGTACATCACCCAGTCTCTGATGGATCCATCACGATTGGGTGATGAGCAAACAGACTACAAAAGGGGAAATGAAAAGTGGCAGTGACGTGCATGCTCCCGTTTTGCTGCACTTAAAAATGAAATATAACCATTAAAATAATTATAAATATTATCTTGTCACTAATTTTCCAGCTTTGGTAAAGAGAGTAAGTATTTAAAATAAGTGGGAAGCGAGATGGTGTTAGTTCTGTGACTCTGTTACCAGTGTTCTCTGCATTATGGTTTAAACAAAAATGGTCAGGGGGGTGTGTGTGTGTGTGTGTGTGTGTGTGTGTGTGTGTGTGTGTGTGTGTTGTGTGCGCTTAGGGGGATCAGGAAGCTTTCAGAACAGTCACACTGGTAACAGTGACGCTGGTGGCCTCCCATCAGTGGGTTAGCATTGTTAGGAAGGGTTGGCTCTGGAGAGCAAGCTCCTGCCACCAGCTGCCCGCAGAGATGGCTGCAGCAAGCTGGCCTTCTAAGCACTTTTAGTGGCTCTCGGATTCCCTACTCACTCTGCTCCTCCTTCGCATCTTCTTTGTGGCTGGGAGAACTGCTTTTCTGCTCCACACAGCTTTCACCTTGACAAATACGACTTGGCTTAAGTGCCCCTGTATCCTTTTTAGCTTGCTCTTCTCATAGCAAAAGCAGCAGAAGAAAAAAAGAGAGCAGGATAGGAAAATTACAATGACAAGGTATGCAGATCCTTACGCTGTTCTTACCCAAACAGGATTTGATTTCCCTGGCAACCAACCCTTTTCACTCCCAACGCTGGAGTGGGGCTGAATTTGCTTCAGATTACTTGCAGTTAGTTTTAAAAAACAAGCATGAATACCCACCTTGCTTAAAATAGGGGTTATAACCCCTGCCCAGGCTCCCTCTACATGTTTTAAATGCTCTGGAAATAAAAGTTCACTGAGTGACTCTGTGAGATTGTTTTCACCCACAAACATTTATACTTGTCTTTGGGGGACCTAGCACCATAAGAGTTTCTGTGTAAACATGCCCAAAGCATTTCATAAAACATGAAGTCTTTGGTCTCAAAGGAATTTACAAGTTTTCAGTGGATCAGGAGCTTTGGAGATGGATGAATGGAAAGAGTAAACAATTTTAAAGCATGTCAAACAGAGTTGGGTGCTAACTCTCTTGGTGCAGCCGAGTTACATACATACTGTTGGTAATCTCCCCTGTTCCCTAGTGGGTGAAACATCTGGGATTGTGGGAGTTCTCCCAGGCCACTTAAATCAGCATTCACCCTTTGGGAGCTGCTGGGAAGTGTTATCAAGGTGCCAGCTGACTCAAGAAGGGGACTATTAGACACAGATTTTGTGATATCACATCAAGAAATAGTAGCCTAGACAATAGTCCAGTTGGCTCTACAAAGTGGGCAGGAGAAAAGTGAGTATTTATGAGTGGCCCACACTGTATTTTAACTAGAATGGACCCTGGGGAGTTTGTTATCTAAAGCTCACTGCTGGCTTTAGTGGTCATATTACACTGGTTTTGTTTTGGGGAAACTTTCTCCTTTATTGAGACTCTGTGCACTAGGAGAGGTTCAGGGCTCAGGCTAAGGCCATCTGTATGTTGCCTCGTTCACTGTTCTTTGCTTTCCTGTGCTGCTTTGCAGCCGTGTGTATGATCTAAGCCTGTTCAATGCATAAGGGTCTTGGGACGTCTGCTTGGAGTGCTGAACAAAAATATTTTCTCTTTCATTGAATAATGAAGTAGGGAAGGAGGTAGCCATATAATCACAAACACACAAACATTTTCTAATTTACCATTAACATTATGTTGCTATCAATCCCATTGCAAAATGAGAACACTGAGACTGTATGGTACCAAGTGACCTACATAAAATATTATACATGACAGTCAGATTTCTATGCTCTTTTAAAATGATCACACCACGCTCTCTAAATGAGATCCCGACCTTCACTTTAGCAATTTTTTTTATTAATTGTGGGACTCAAGAATTAAATTTTCAGGATATATTTTGAAAAGAAATTGACAGTTAATGACCATTAGATGCTTGGGAGAACCCAAAGAGCTTGAAGTAACAGACACAGAACACGCCTGACCCAGCAGCTACAACTAGCTTCTAGATTTAGTGAAACGCAAGAAAAACCCAACACATTGTAAAGGAGCTCAAGATTGAATGCCCCAGTGTTTGTCTGTGGTGGATCGACTCATTTCTACCAGTTACGTAAGAAGATAATTTGGAGCCCTTTTTAGTTTTCATGAAGGTGTTTGCTTTTGGGTATATGGAGGCATAGCTGTTGGCTCAGAACAGCCAAGGTGAGTGTTGTATTTTTCCATCACCACTACAGTCAGTGGTGGACTGTTGTCTGTCCACAATATCGTGCATGGGTTTTAAGTCTAGTTCCTAGTTCCAAAATGGAGTTCTCTGAGGAAGGCTAGAATTCTCAACCAGGTGTTCAGAAGCAGAGGTGGAACTGGGTCAGTTGTCTCCTGTTGGGGTTCTGTAGAAACCCAGACATGGACATGTCATTCATCCCCCACCATTGCCCCCCAAACACCGTTGCTGTTTGCTAACATCCCACACAGCACTCAGCCAGCCGTCAGCTGTCCGTGCTCTACACTCCCTGTCTGTCTCATTTCTAGGGCTCTGATTCTATTTCTCTGGAACATGAAGCCTGATAAACATGGGATGAACAAATAGTACAGTTATTTTAAAATGCTTATGAATATAGATGCTTTCTCTTAGAACAGAAAGTCTGATAATCTTGTTAAAATGGTACAAACTTAGTCCATAAAATATTCAGTCAATCATCCCGTATACCAATAGTGAAGCATAGATTCTCAAATAAATTTCAGGAAATATTTTTCCTTCAGAGCATTTATTATTAATTTTAAAAGACCATTTCTCAAATGAGCCTGTGACTAATTATACTCATAAATCATTGACCTAACTTTTTGACATCTACAGACAAGTGAACATATTTATGGAGATATGCACTCTTGCACCATCAATGGATGGTGGCGATCTGTCATCTTGGTGCTTTTATTTCTTCCAAGTGATAGTTACAGCACCTAAAGGTATGCTGCACTTAAATGGACCACTGTGAAAGTTTTCACAGAACCACATGAATCTAGTTCTTGGTATCTAAGCAGGATAAAGTCATATTTTGGTGTCTTTACGTACTTGGGTGATACAGAATTCCACTTTAAGAATTATCACACAGCGACATTTTCTCTTGAGGATTTGAACTTTGGGCTGTTTCATATAGCAAGATGTCTATAACAGGTATGTGCACAGATGGTCTGCTAAACAGCTATTTTCATCAGTATTTTATCAGGCTGTTGTAAAGGCCATGGCGGAGGTTTTAAATAGAGAGAGACATATTCTAGTTTAATGGGCTCTTTTAGGTTGTCTATGTAGGGATGACTAAAGAGAAACAAGAAGAGAAACAGAGATGACATTCATACAAGAATCCCAGTAGAGAGCCAGGAGGCTGTGGTGGAGAAAGGACAGATTTTTTAATGATGAGTTAAGTGTGAGGTCTGGAAGACAGGAGGCAAGGATGACCCCAAGGCTTGTGCCCTGATTGTCTAGAAGGACTGAATTCTAGACTGAGATGAGGAGGCCCAAGAGGAGCGGATTAGGGGTGCAAGACTCAGTCTGAACTCTGAGTCAACACACGCCGCAGTGACAGCTGAACACTCATATAGTCAAATGAAGTAAAAGAGCAAGATCCAGAAAGAAGAACATTTCATGTTTTCTCTCATTTTTGGGTCATATATCTTATATCAAAACATAAAACCTTATATACGTATGCAAAGGGAAGACGGGTATAAGGGGGTAGATGAGAGGGAAAGGGGGAAGGAAGGAGACGGTGGAGCACGGAGATAGCTACGGTCAAGGTGCATCATGTACTTGAAGAAACTTTGCTAATGAAACAGCATCATGAATAATGTGGCTATGCACAAACAGAAAACAGAAGAGCATCCTTGGCACGTGCTCAGTGTGGATGGCTGGGAGACATCCAAGAAGGGATGGGGAGAAGGAATCTAGACATATACACATGGTAGGCCACCACTCTGGTCTGGAAAAAAATCCATGTGGATGTGGCACTTAAATACCTGAGAATGAATGACACCTCCGAAGAATGAGTGTTAGTCGGAAGGAGAAGTGGCCCGGAAGCTGTGGTGAACTCAGCTTTCTTTCCATGAACTGTGGTGTGAAGATGACAAGGTGTACAGGCCTGGGAAGTTGAGCAAGGGCAGGGGTTTAAAGATGGAGGATGAACTGCTAGATCCTACCCCAAGCTTCCTAGGATAGCAACATCCATCTCACCTCTAGTCAGTCTCTGCTTCACACAAAAGACTGCCATTAATTAGCTTCCTTTCCTCAGTGGGAAAGCATCTCAGAGAGAAAGAGAGAGCGAACTAGTGAACATTGCTTTTGCTTTCTTCTTTTTCTCTCTTCAAACTCTTTGATGACTTCCCACAATAAAGGGCTCGTCTTGCTTTGGAAACCCAGTGCCTCCGCACACATGAAAGAAGAAGAAACACTTAACCTTCTGTCTCCCCACAAACGCTGTCTTCTCTTCTATTGTATTCTACTTAATTAAAAATAATGCTGCTCCCGACCCACTAAATTGATTTCACTAACTGCTAATTCATCCCAGCCATAGTATTGAAAAGCAGCTCTTCACAGCAACGGATGGGGGCTTGGCTGCATTCGTTATTAATCAGAAAGATGTTATTCGTCTTTACTTTTCCCAAAACCAATGCTTACCACATACTTGTGGAATGAATAGTTTTGAGACCCTAATGTCATGTTTCTTGAATAGAGCTCTATGGAACTTGTTGCCTTTACTTTATTGATTGTACCTTCTGTGGAAGACCATCCTCTCAATGCTCTTTAGAGAAGATTTGAGTCTTTTTGACAAGTTCTTGGACGAGGCAGGAGAAGACCATTTTTTGGATGATACCCACCAGTTGGGTTGCTACATGTAAAGCCCATCAGCTCTGTTTGCCTTTGCATATTCCTGCATACTAACCTTTTTGGGTCTGGCTAATAGCATTGAGAAAAATTTAAGAGCTAGCTGGCTGGCTCAGGGAATAAAGGTGCTTGCCACCAAGCCAGAGGACCTGAGTTCAATCCCTGAGACCCACATGGAGGAAAGCAAGAACTAGCTCCTGAAAGTTTTCCTCTGATTTCCACACGCATGCTGTAGTGGTACATCTCACCCCCAAATAAAGGAAATAAATTCTAAAAAAATGTAAAATTCAAACAGTAAAGCCCCCCACCCATCCTATGATCTAAAATAAAAGATCTCATTATTTTAGAAAATCTTATTTTTATTATTGTAATTGATATATTTCATGTCAAGACGAAATGTCTGTCACCTTCAGGACAGAAGAGAAAGTTTCTATCAATTATCTGCAATTTGAACCAAATGATCTGGAGAGTAATTATAAGTGCCAATTTACCTTAGAATCCTAAAACATCTGATTATAAATGATGTGTGATTTAGCCTGCACATGTTACTCAGAAAAGTTTTCCAATAAGAGCCTGGCACGTAGTAAGTTCTCAGTAAGTGTGAAGTGAAATGCAGTGCGTTGTATGAACACCCACAAAAGGACAGGGAAGGAGATGAGGGTCTTGCTACCATGTAATTCTTCCTCACGAGGCTTGCCACTGACAGGAAGGAATACGCTACAACGAAGTGTGCAGATTTTGGAATTAGGTCAGATGGCACAAATCTGATTGCCAGACTTTGTGATTTTTGTTTAATTAAATGAACATCTAACTTCAGGCTTTCAAATATAAAATGAGACTATTGCTATAAGAAAAAGGTAATATAAATATAAAACAATTTAGGACATACTAAATAAATAGGTACAGAACATGTCTACTAATATGGTAATGGAGACAAACTTGCCAAATGGAAGCTTGTAGGGTTTTCTGGGGGTGGAGGGTGCTGATCCAGAGGTAATTTTGTATGAAAAATTATGTTATGAGGGATTGATAGTTAAGTTTCCAAGTGGTGGAAGTCCCTAAATGCTATTTTTTTTTTTTGTTTGTTTTGTTTTTTCGAGACAGGGTTTCTCTGTGTAGCCCTGGCTGTCCTGGAACTCACTCTGTAGACCAGGCTGGGCTCGAACTCAGAAATCCACCTGCCTCTGTCTCTCAAGTGCTGGGATTAAAGGCGTGTGCCACCACTATCCGGCCCCTAAGTGCAATTTAATTCACAAAAGAATTGACCCACAATGGAATACAAAATAAACCCAAGACTCTGATGCTTGGTGAGAATGAGGGAGATTAGCGAATTTGGGAGATTCTCCAAAGGTTTGGGGTAGGGGATAACAGACTAGTCAAAGCACTGAGAACAGAAGAAAATCCCAAATTTATTTTAAGACACCAGTGGACATGACTGTAGCAATGTCAAGACTTAACCCCACATTGAGGTCATCTGGAAGCTCAGGCACAGGTGATGCTGACCTCCTAGGGACAGTTCTCAGGAAGACCTCAGTCTCGCTCTGAAGGTCTTTTTACTGAATAGATGTGGCCACCATTACCTATCACTTACATATGTTCAGGTTCACTCCGGTAGTGAGTTGTTCATTTTCTGGACTAGTTATCGTTTGGGTCTAAAACCTAAGTGTAAATACAAAGTCCCCACCTAGCTGCTCTGGAGGCTCAGAGAGTCTTTTGCCAACATCAAGTCTTCATGTTCTTCTGCACCATCACCATCACCATCACCATCACCATCACCATCACCAGCACCAGCACCAGCACCAGCACCAGCACCATCACCATCACCATCACCAGCACCAGCACCAGCACCATCACCAGCACCAGCACCAGCACCAGCACCAGCACCAGCACCAGCACCAGCACCAGCACCAGCACCAGCAGATAGCCTCACCATTTAAATTCATTAGCAGTTTTTCTTTATTTCTTGTTGATAAATGAACCGGAAAACATGGAAATGAACCGAAGCATCATGCCAGACGATAATAAAGAGGAATCTGAGTGGCTAACTTTCCTTCAAAACCTATTTTTCTTAAAGGCCAGTAATTCATAAGTGCTCCAAATTAATAAATACAGAGATAATCTACATAAACCAAAAATTAATCTAAGAACTTGAAACACTGTATATAAAATACTTATTGCACTGTTTGAAAACCATTTGCTTAGAAGTCTGCCTCACCCACCAACCTGTGAGCAACTTGGGAGGAGAGATAATGTCTTCACAAGACATCGTAATTCATACCTATGATCTCAATTCCAAGGCAAGTGACCTATAAAGTGTGTTAGAACTGATTAATTAATCAACTGAGAAGTGGCATATAGGAACTTTTATCCTGACTTTTCCTCCATCAGTGATGGGGAAGAAACCTGGCACCCAATGTGGTGGGTAGAGGGGACCTCAGCAGATCGTTTCGGAGCATGGAGGAGCTGGTATGTGTCCTTATGTGCGTACATAAAGGAAGGATGGCAGATATGGATCCATGGCCAGCATGCAGAAGAGAGATTTGGAAGCATCCGGGAAACTGCATGTTTCCATGGCGACCTTCAGGGATCCAAAGCTACATCTCACAAAAGGGCCAACTGAACTCCAGGCCATGGGAGCCAAGCAACAAATCCGGGCAGGCCTGCTGGGCAAAACCAAAACCTGTTACCCCACCAAAGCCTATTCCAAGGTACATTTCATTTATCACGAACCCTTAGACATATTCTGCAGAAGAGGGTTTCCAAGAAGGATTGGAGAGGCTGAAGATGGGATTGATTGCTCTATGACAAATCCAGGACACTGATAGGAGGGGTTTGAGTGTATCACCTGGTCTCACAAACTGTTGTTTTTCTTTGTGTGACTGTTAAGTGTTCACACCGCCCTGTTGTAACTGTCAACCTCACCGATTACAAATGAAGACGCTGACACGAAGAATGTCATTAAAGCTGACATGGCTGATGAGCAGTAGTAGGGTTTAGTCAGACTTTGTATGTCCTTTGGTGGCCAGTGCATTTTTCACTCAGCCACGCCACACCGCAATGACTTACCTAACTATCAAACTCTACAAGTGGAAAAAAAAATCAATTAATATATAGTAATACTTTCAACAATCCGGGAAATGGCTTTGATTTCTCTACAGAGATAGACAAGAGGCAAAATGCATTTAGAAGAAAAAACATGACCGAACCCAATTTAAGGATCATAGAATTTGGGTCAAGTCTGCATCAGTATCTTCATTTCCCAAGATATTAGTGTAAAAGAAATGGAGGTATAGCGACAAGCAAGTATAATGGCTGGTAAAAATAGGAATATGCCTTGCATTTGATTCCATAAACCTTGAACATATCAAGAGTTAAAAAGCAATTCTTGGTGTATATGTGTGTGTGATACCCGCATGTGTTCATGTGTGTGTGGAGGCTGGAAGTTGATGTCAGATGGCTTCTTTATTGCTCTCTAGCCTATTTTTTTGAGACAGGGCCTCTCAGTGAGCCTGGAGTCTACCTATTCTGACTTGGTAAGTCTAGCTGACTAGCAAGTTCCAGTCATTCTTCTGTTTCTGTCTCCTCATTGCTAGGACTATAAATATGTGTCAGTATGCTTGTTTTTTTTTTTTTTTCCTGTGGATGCTGGCAATCCAAACACAGCCTCTCACACTTGTTCCTGCAGGCGCTTTACTCTCAAGCAACCTCCCGAGCCCCATGACAACATTGTGATGGTGAAAATCACGATGGAAGAAGGGCCTATTTATGTTAAAAAATGATCATCTTTGGATGCAAAACTAAGTCAGATCTTTGCTAGTTGCACACAATGCTATTACTACTTCTCTCTTTAAAAATCTAGTGTTCTCTCTCTCCTCTCTTTGTGACACACCCACACCCCCCCACCCCCACCCCCACGAACCCACAGCACACTTTGTTCAGAACAGTGATGTTTTTCCCACTATGGAACTGAGTTGCCCACAGAGAGCAATGCTGCAGGTACACGTCACATGAGAAAAGCTTTGTCTTTTTCCCCTTATCTTTTGCTAAGGAGTCACACTGGCTCCATGAGAGCTCTTCAGATAGCCCCACCACCTCCCAGTGGCTACTCTCCGGAGTCTCCACACTTCACTGCAGAGATGGGTGGGCATTAACTTCCTATTCATGTTAGCAAGGGTTTGTTTAGAGTAAAAGTCCATGGAGTAACAGAAAAGCATTAAAGTCCATTTATGACAGTCTATAATATTCAAAGAAATCCTTTTTGGGTCAGAATCAGACAAGTACCCAGGGGGTATGGATCAGTGGTAGAACATGTACTTTGCATGTCTGAGACCCTGAGTTTGATTCCAAGACACGTTTTCTCCTAAAATGTCCACAGAAAACATTATTTCTGTGAAGGAGGTGTTTTCTAAATAGCATACAAACAAAGTCACGTGATTTCCAAGTTTCTGTAAATGCTAGACAAATTTCTCAGCATGATTGTAAGAGCTCTGAAACAAAGTGCACAGTGGAGTGGGGGAGGGGGGTTTGCTGCCAGGAGCAACGGGCAGGCAGTGGAGGCAGCTTCTTCCCAGAGGGACAGCAGGATCTCACAAATGACAGTTGCTTTTCCTTATAAAAACAATTTCTATTGGATTCTTCTCATATAATATAAAAAAAGAAAAAAAAAAAACCAAACACACACAGAGACACACAGACACAGGCACATGCACACACATACATACACACGGATATACACACATGCACGCATGCAAACACACCCCATAAAAACATAAACCAGAAACAATAATATACAAGTAAAAGGCCAGTAAGATAAAAAAGTATGCCCAAACAAAATAATATGGGACCAAAAGTCTACCCAAATACCCTTGAGTTCGTCTGTGCTGGCCATCTGCTGCTGGGCATGGGCCTGCCCTTATGTGTTCCTTTGGGGCAACTGATTTTCTTATCAATTATATCGGAGTGAGGATTTTCTGTGAATGAAGGGATTACATTTGTCCTGTGTTTACAAAACTGCGTTTTCTTTTGTTCTCACACAGCGACCAAAAGGAGAAATAAAAACATTGTGTGGGAGGTATCTGAGTGTCAAGAATTATTCAAATGAAGCGATCCTAGCATCTGAGATCAGTTAGAGTTGACGGAAACTGGGGCACCTGACCTGATTCCTGTGTGAAACATTATCAGACGTTCATCCAGGAGGAGTTAGTCAGGGTGTGATTGGAATATATTCCCTAATTTTAACAAAGATGTAGACCACAAAAGATAGCATGCCTTAGTGATAAAATTTTACTGCTGCATGAACCCAAGTAACAAGGTAAAACAATCCATTTGCAGAGGAACTGATGGTCATGAATACCGATGGAAAGGCCGGATATAGAAAAATGGCCTTAGCGACTTGTCTAAGTGGTTAAAAGATTTATTTATAAGACGATCTGCCACAGCACTTCTTTTGTTTTCTAATTTAAAAGGTTTTAAAATATTTAAAAATTTAAAATAGATTGTTGATTAAAATATAATTATTGAAGTTTCTCTTTCCTTTTCTCCCCTCAGCCCTTCCACGTGCCATTCTTCCAACCCTGCCAGGTCCAACCACTCTCAAATTCATAGCCTCTTTGTCCCGTATGTATGTATGTATGTATGTATGTATGTATGTATGTATGTATGTATATATATATATTCACATACTATATAAAATATATACGTATTTACTGTTTATATTACATATTTATTATACGAATTATAAATATATACAGATTTGTATATATATGTATATATAACATACATAGACATGGACGTACAAAAACATAAATGTCTGTAGACTCAAACATGCCCTGTCTTCCATTTCAATAAGGTGGAATTGTATATTAAATATTCCCAGTCCTTTCTCATTCAATAGCATATATTGACCATTGTTGCATGATAGTGTGTTTCAATCTGCGTTATTCTTTTTGAAGTTACAAACTCTTCATTGTATGGTAGAGTTCACTCATTTAACAAATGTTTAGTACCCATTTATGTGTGCTGAGCATACATCCAGGTAATGGGAACACAGAGTCAGGCAAAACAAAATCCCTGTCCTCATGGAGCACCTCTGCCCCTGCTGTCTCACACTAAGGGAGGGGTGCAGAGGCAACACACACAGGGCCACAACACAGTCACAGGTTTGTCCTGAGGGGAGAAAATCTCACAGGGTCCAGCCTTAGACAAAGAATTACAGGCAACAAATGACTACTGAGAAGGAGAATCAGCCTCTACCAGGGATGAGCCTCCAGCCCCTTATTGTTTACCCAATACAAAGTTGTCAGCCCTGAAGCCACATACATATCAAAAACTGCACAGCAGGCTATATTTATATATCTGTACATATGTGTGTGTGTGTGTGTGTGTGTGTGTGTATGTACTCACATATGAATGAGCCCAGCCATACATATAGAACATATCTAGGGGAAATGCTACTGTTGGGATGGAGGGAGTAGCTCAGGTGGGAGGGTTTACTTTTAACTCTGATTCTTTAGCATTTGATTTTTTTCCACAGTATGCATATACAACTTTTATTAAAGATACAAATTGTGTGGAAAACCTCTCAACCCGCAGTTCCAGTGAGTTCGTTGACTTGGTTAGCATCCATGCTGTCTTGACATTGTCTCAACCCAAAAGTTAAACTGTTAGGTCCAAAGACCTAGGGAGAGGCTGGGTTTTCACAGGAAACGGAGGATCCTGAGGTGGAGAGCAAGAAACCAGACCCTTCAGAGAGCCAGCATTATAGAGTAGACGTTGTTTCCAATTTCTTTAGCTGGAAATTTGTATCCAAACCGAAGAACATTTGCATGTGGCTGAATTCAAGTACCCATATGCTCCATGGCAGTGTGGACCACTTATTTTCAATGAGATAAAATAGCTTATTTAAACTTTGAATTTCCCCATTGGGTTCGGGCAATTCAGCTGTTTATCCAGCAGCACCCTGTTTAAAAATAGATGGCATGACATTTGTGGGTGCTTTAAAAAAATACCCATTGGAGAGGGGAGCAGAGCGCTCATGCCACGTTCATCCTTCCTATTATATAAGAATGATGAATTGTTATGAAATGAAGGCTTCGTAGAGAAGTCTTTCTCACAGCACATAAAGGACAGCTCTTCAGGAGCCAATAGCATTCACTGGCTGTACAAGGGCATGGCAACTGAGCATTACTACTTGGTGATTATAATTAATGCAATGGAAATCCACTAATAGTATGTGGAGATTATTTTCTTCTGTCACTGTTCTTGTTACAGGATTTTCACCCATCGATTTATTAACCACTTACCCAGTGCCTGCTACATGGTAGGCACTATCAGTATGAAACTGAATGCAAAAGTGACTTTCAGAATATTTGAGTGTATTTTATGGACCTGTGTAATTACATCTGTATCAATCTGACAAATGTAAGGTATGATTGATACTGACCTGAAGCCTGTTGTCACACAATACATAGACAACTCAAGGTGAGTCGTCATCAGAAATCGTCAAACTGGTGGACATAGAGGGATCCGAAATATTGGAATTCGTGGTTCCAATCTGGTACAATGCAGACTGCAAAGGATGGAGTCCGCAGGAAATGAAACCCAAAGCCCTGCCCTCCCACCCAGCCTCACACACCTATCTTGGTATCTTCCTGATTTTATTTATTAAAAAGATACACTTTATGAGGAAATTGTACTTCGGAGTGATACGAAGGAGGAAATCAGGTCTGTGCAAGGAACCTGATGTGCCCTCTTTGCTGGGACAACGATTTTCATCTCCAGTTTTATCAGCATTCTCTGAGTACTCATCAAAGGATACAGGGTTAGAGTCGGCTTCCTTCATCAAGTGTGCTCCTTACCCTGGGAGCTGTCACTCACAGACGGCCTACTGAGGAGGAAGTGAACTATTCTTCCTTCCTGGTTTATGGCTTGAATACTTAGCTCCTTCCAAATCAGATTTGCCACCTGCTCCTTTGTGAGAGGGCCTGGTTACCCGAGGCCATCCCAGTGAGTGGCCAGGTTAAGGGGAGAAAGTCCTCAATAGCTCATTTCTCATGTCCCTCTAGGATGTACCTCGCAGGGGCAGCTTAAGTGGCCTCCTGCCCGGCACATTGTTTTTATTACACTCCTGTTCTCCATTCCCCCGGTATTGCAAACCTTTTAATGGTCTGGGTGCCCCCACTAAGAGCAGGGATTTTGTGTTTTCTTTTCAATAGCACGGTCTACTTCTGAGCACCCTGTGGCATTCTGTATAAGTGATAAATACGAATTATGAACAACCTAGCAGGCTCTTGGGTTCCTGGGGCTACTAGCAGGCTCTTGGGTTCCTGGGGCTACGGGAGTGAGGGGGAAAAACAAAACCATTGCTAACACAAAGGCAAGATGTAGCCAGCCTCTCATTAGATCCAGCTGTTAGATGTGAAAAAGTTAGCTAATAAAACAATGCGGGAGCCAAGGGTGTGGCACAGGCTTCCGAGATGTGCTTACATCTTCTTTCCAATTTGAGGGTGTTACCCTACCACGGGAATTATTTCACTTGCTTAAAATCCATCTTCGCTCAGAGATGTGAAGACTCTTCGGTGCTTTAATCTAGTTCTGTATCTGGTCCTACTTGTTCACGACTCAGGTATTCATACGTTATTCTCAGCAAGTGATGGAAACAAATGCTACTATAATTAATACAAATGTACCCTCATTTTCATAAACAAGGATTTGAAAATTCTTGACTTATAAAAACACTAGAAATGTTGATAATTTTATTTTCACTTTGAGTGGCTTTTTTTTTTTTTTTTTAGGACAGTACTCTCGACTATGAAAGACCAGGATAAAGGCAAAGCCTAAATAGTGTTCTTATTAAAGAGGCATGTCATTTCCATATAGTTTATCTTTGTAATAAAGCCAAAATAGTCGTACCCACTTGTAAATTTTGAATCGAACGTAACATATATATATATATATATATATATATATATATTTTTTTTTTTTTTTTTTTTTTTTTTTTAAAGTGAGACGTCTTTCCCTTTTGTCCTGTTTTGTTCTTAGGAGGTCGACAGAAGGATTCATTTCCTTTAGACACTGATAGAGATGCTATGGATGTTGCTATTTTCTTCATCTTTTTATAACTGTGACTACAGGACACCATTACTGAATCAGCTCATCCATATGTATAGATGAGTACCTCCTTATGCCAAGGAGGGCGGGAGCAGAAGACACAGTGTTCATGGTCTGATACTTGTTCTCAGGGATCTTTCTGTCCATGGAAAGAAGAGGTGGAATTACCTCAGAGGGAGGAGCAACAGGATGCAAATGACTGCAAATCGATAAAAATCAAAGCATATTTAGAGTATCAGCGTAGAAGCTAGTTCAAGGCCTTCCTTGACTTGAGGCTTGAAAGATGGGCAAGATGTCGTCAGCTAGGTAGAAAGAATGGTGCTACAGGCAATGAAAGCCTGTGTGGCGACCAGAACACTGTGTGGTGTGCGTGTGCGTGTGCGTGCGTGTGCATGTGCGTGCGTGCGTGTGTATGTGTGTGTGTGTGTGTGTATTTCCCCAGTACATTATGCAAGTTGTATATGATATATGGAGAACTCACAGGAAACAAAGTCCATTGCAGGCCTTCGGGGCCTTGACAGCACTACTAGATTACATGGAAGTTATTCAGACTTGTGCTAAGAAGAGTGTTGACTTCATTGAAAGGCCTAGAAGGTATTTTCAAGGCTTTCCTTCCTTGCCTGTCTTTGAATCACTAAAGCACGATGGACAACAGAAAATGGTCATTTTCTTGTTTGTTGTTTGGTCTATGTGCTTCTAGGATGTAGGTCCGCTTTTCTAAGACTCCTGCTTGTGGCCTAGAGAAATTTCTCGAAACAAACTTTTTCTGGCATTTCCCGTTTCCTCAGCTATACTACGCTCTGACTCTACGCCTGTCTGCTGTTCAGGCTTCTTCTTCTCCATGAGTTTACGCATGCTGATGTTCAAGATCTCCACAAATGGCCTTGCCATCCAGCGGGTTTTCTCTGGCTGAGGTGCAGCGATCCACCCTTTGCACACGCTGACAGGCAGTGGCAACCTAGAGGACTCTATGCCGCGAGCCACCACTTATGTAACATCATCTGTCTTATACTGATGTTTCATTTTCCTTTATCAGCTCATTTGGAGGGTCATCTTTCATTTCTCAAAGAGGCACCGGCCGGATCAGCTCTCTCTGCTGCTGCATCAAGTCACTGTAAGCTCATCAACTAGCAAACAGCTCACATTTATTCTCTCACAGTTCTGTAGGTCAGAAGTCTGTACAGGTTTATGAGCTGAAAGGCCCCCACCAGCAGGGCTGAGCGGGCCTCCTTGCCTTTTAACTATGTAGACTTGAATTTCTTGGCTTGTGGCCTCTCCATTTTCAGAACCAGGAGTATGGCATCTTTAAAGTACTATGTGCTTCTTTAGTCAAATGGACTTCTGTGGTCAAAAGTCTCTCTACAGGACATTTGTGCATATATATATATATGTGTGTGTGTGTGTGTATGTATGTACACCTTGGTTCAGTGTGTATATATTATATATTTATATATGTTATATTTATACATATATTTATATATAATATATATGTTATATCTATTATATATATAAATATAAATATAAATAAATCTGGGTTCACCCAGATAGTTTAGGATAATCTCTCCCATGAAGATATTTAATGTAATCCCATTTGCAAAGCTCTATTTTACCATGTAAGATAACAAGCTCCACTCTTAAGATCATGATACGCCCACACTGACTGCCATCACTACAGACACTCACACCATCAGTTCACTGACCTGTGTTAGCCACCATTTATGATGTCGGCATCAGTATCATCTCCCCACCCAGAGGAGCACAGAAATGTCAGATAGCTTACTCAAGTTCCCATAGAGGATTTTGGGATAGCCCTGCTCCAAGAGCTTTTGCTTCCACACTCTGCCCTGTCTCTCCTAGTCTCTGACTAGGTACTTATGCAAGTTGATTTGCCCTGCCAGGACTTCAACGATTATCATGGCCGACACGGAATGGAACATTTCTTAGAAGCTGCACGTTCCACACTCCCCCAGCTGCACTCATGCGTGTTTCTTCCATAGAGAACACTGCCATCTGGCTTGGTGGTAACAAGCACCCTTTGCTTCTCCAATAACAGTGGAAGCTCCCTGGGTAGGGCTAACTTCAGGCTGAGGCTGAAAAACACTGGGGACTGACTGAGTTTGGGAAAAAGTGCTATGGAAAGAGTAATCACAGGGCAAGAATTCCTGAACAAAAGGACAATGGAAATGAAGCAGAAACATAGGGCTCAGTCACTCCTCTGTACAGAAAGTGAGGAAGGTGGAAAGTCCTGCAGATGTAGGGCTGGAGGAGAAAGGGTGAGCACAAAGAGCACCGTAGCACAAAGAGAAGCACTTTCCAACCAACAATAAGGGAGAAATCCACCCAAGGCTGGGCAGACTGTTGGATGTCAGAAAGCAAAGGCACACTGGTAGCCATGGAAAATTAAGGCTTTCCTAGGACTATAACACATCAAGAATAAGCTCCCTTCTCTCGTTCTAAGAAGGCAGGATGAATAGAAGAGCTGGCCCTTGGAGTCAAACACACTGAAGGGCAAATTCTTTAATAACAATGTCATAAATGGCAATCCCCTCATTGAAAGAATGGACAGAAGAACAATCCTGGCTCAGAACTTCCAGGAATGAATAATATCCAGTTTCTGCAGCCTCAGGAAGACCGTACATAAGCTTGTTTAGCACTACAGCTAGATGCTATATATCCAGGTAGATTTTACTATGTGTGGGACAATGTGCTCCATCACAGGCCATAGCTATGAATGAGACCAGCTATGAATGATTCTTCATAGAACTTCATGGAACTGTTAGGCTAGAGGCAGAGCCAGAGATGAAGTGAGCAATTCCACAGACAGTAGGAAGACCATGCAAAGAAGTGGTGGACACTAGGGGGACTCAGCGGAGGAGAGCACCTGTGATGTGATGTTCATCTTCACTGTCAACAGGACTGCAGTCACCCGGTATGTTTATGAGGGCATGTCTAGTGAGTGGCACCTACATGTGAGTGACACCATCCTACAGGCCAGGGTCTTGAACTGAATAAAGAGGAGAAAGTGAGCTCAGCACTGGCATTTATCACTCTGCTTCCTGACTGTGGATACAGTGTGACCAGCTGATTCACAGGCCGTGGATACAATGTGACCAGATGATTCATGTGCTGGGTATACAATGTGACCAGCTGATGCTGAAGCCATCCCTTCCCTGCCATGCTAGAATGTACTTTCAAATAAAAAAACCAAGATACAGCTTTCAATACAGCACTTGCCTCCAGTCTGGCTCATCAGGGAGGGCTTTGCAGAGGAAATGACATCTCAGATGAGACTAGAAGGCCGAGACAGAGGTCATTATGAAACAGGGAATGGGGTGGATGGAGAAAAGATCCAAAGAGGAGGAAGCAGCTTGTGCAAAGGTCCTGGGGTAGGAGTACATGGTATCTGTAAGTGAGGAAAACAGATAAGAATAGTGAGGGTGCTTAGTGCACACAGAGAGAAAGGGAATGTAGGAGAAGGAAGAGTGTCCCCAGTTATGCTGTAAGTCACATTAAGGAATCTCAGTTTTAATGTAGGGATAGAGAGGGACCATTCAATAATTGTGTGTATATGTGTGACCATTCAGTGATTCTGTATATGGGTATGACCATTCAATGATTGTGTGTATGTGTGTGACCATTCAATGATTGTGTGTGTGTATGTGTGTATTATGTATGTGATTGTGTGTATGTGTGACCACTCAATGATTGTGTGTGTATGTATGTGTGTTTCTATGACAGAAGGAGACTGTGTGTGCACATGTACATGTGTGAGCGCCTCACTACATTGCTGAAGAAAACTCAAGTCTGCTGTGTGACTAAGGTGGCTTTGAGCTCACCCAGTCATAGCTTCTTAGTGCTGTTTTGGGTATTTGCCACCATGTTTGACTCACTGAATGATTCTTAAGCAGAATGCTTAATGATTCTTGTTGTATTTCAGAAAAATCATTTGATTCGAGGAAGTGGATGGAGGAAAACTAACGGGAAGATCTTTCCCCCTCCAGGAACCGAGGCACAGAAGAGATTTAACTAGGATGCTTTTGGCAGAAGAGTGGAGAGAAGTAGGTAAGTTTGGTGCTTTTTCTTCTCATTCATTCATTCATTCATTCATTCATTCATTCATTCATTCATTCATAACTCATTCAGCTCCTGTAAGGGCCAGGAACACATGGCCTGAGAGTAAGTTAAAGGAGGAAGTGTCAGACATGTTTCATAATCTGGACTGAAATAGAGGGCTGTGGAGAGGAAAGGAACATGCAAGATGGAGAAGGTCAAAGGGTGAGATATGGGCAAGGATGATATGCAGTGATGTCTGTGCATGAAAATCTCACACTGAGAACTATTATTTCCAAACTATAAAGCAATAAAAAAACGAGAAGTAGGGTTCAGAGGGTAAGAGAGGGTTTGGGGGGGGTATTGTTGCAGTTGTGGACATGATATGCTTTAGTTTTGTATCCCAGTGTCCTTGGGTTCCAGAGTCTGTGAAAAATAAATGAGGCCATGTTAACAATAACAACCAAGCCCAGCGATATTTTAGTCTCTCTCATCTTTGTCCTCCCTCTTGTTGAATCTGACTGTGCTCAAGAATGGGCTTCACGTGTGTTTGGAACAAATCTGTTTGCTGCCTTCTGTCAGGCTGCCTGGCCACAGTGCCAAGAGCTTTTTATGATGGCAGACCATCTGTACCAATGTGGCACCTCACCGCTGTCTTCAGCTGGAGGCTGCTCCTGGTCTTTGTGTGTATGTGGGGGGATTCTGCTTTCTCTCACTCTCTCCATTACACCAATGAAAGAGTTAATGTTCAACTGTGTAGATAACACATGCTATCTACAAAGCAAAACAAAACCCTCTCAAAGGACTGAGATGTCCATTTCTTATAGCCACAGTAGTGAAACGATCACACAAGGGTTGCTGACCTGTAAAGAATCACATGAGAGGTGTGGACTGGTCCGCCTCATTTTGATCACTGAGTTGGTTTCAGGAAACAACAGTGGGTAGAAAGCCACAGGGCATACGAGCCTTGTTTCATCAGTGGCAGGAAATTGAATGCAACAATTCACTGGTGACAGAGGCTGTTTTCTGTCTCCCAGCACTTTCTGATGCACATGGGCCATCTATAGGCTCTGAATTAGAGGCACTGAAGAGAAGAGACATGAGGGAGTACTAGGACCAAGAAGTAAAAACCATAGTCAAGGCTATGCAAACTTTGGCTTTCCTTGGGATAGCCAAGGAAAGTTTAGAGAGACAAGGCGTGAGAAAGATGTGTAGAAAACAGAGGAAAGTGAATACTGTTCAAATCCCAAACAAGCCACCGTTCTTGTGTTTTTGACAAGGCTCTACACACTGGGTATGTGTGAAGCTGAACGTATTTTAAAACTGCAATATGAATAGGTAACATGTGTGGTTGTGTTGTTCTAAAACGATTGACTGTGAGAGACTGAAAGTCCACACTTTTAACTAAATTAGTAAAGAGGCACTTCAAAAGAAGTGTCGAAAATTTATAGGTGGGCCTTGATGGTATCTTAGGTAGTATTAAGTTACTACTGGTAGGTAAATGCACCTGTCCACACTCTTAGGGTCTTGTTTATACTTCCAGAGCCAACAGAGTCCAGAATCCATGGGGAGGAAGTGAGAGAGCTTGGTGGGTAAGTCATTGTGATCTTTAGAGTCCCAATGAACAAAACCTGGGATCCCCCAGTTCCCGTCCCATGCAAAACATCAGGGTGGAAAGAAGAGGCAAGGGGAAGGGGGAAGATAGATCCTTTCTATTTCTCCAAAATTCCCCATACTCTGGCTGTTTATGAGTAGACCTTCTAATACCGTTTGAGGTCACCTACTTTGGGAGACTCGAGTCTGATTTTCAGATGACACAGCAATGCGAGCCCAGAGTGACTCCAAACACAAACCCTGGTTCCATTTTCTACCCTTGCCATTCCGATAGAGCCCATCCCATTTTCTTCTCCATCCTGATAAACCCTTGCTGGTTTCAGAGGTTTGTGGGAAGATCCAAACAGAAGCAGATCCCCTGTGTTAAACATCGAAATAGCAGAATTGCCAAGTGAGGCCAACCTGGTGACCGTCTGCTTCTCCACTTCTTGTTTATGAGATATTCTAGCCAAGGCAGTGAGAAAGGTCTCAGTTATGATGCAGTCTACTTCTGAGAACTTGGGAACAGCTACATTTTCCATATGTACTAAAGTCATTGCAGCCATGGACAATCAAGAAAGTTGCAGAAAAATTCACATTACCACTATGCCGCTATTTTAAAAAAACCTACTTACTCTCACAAAATAAAATCCACCTAAACCAAAGCTGTGTGGTAATTTTTAGCAGCTGAAAACTATTACCTCTTCTAGGATAACACATAGAAATGAAATGATTCGGAAAACAATGTGATGCAGATAGCCTGTTTCCCTGAGAACAAACCTCACCCTCAATTTATATTACATCATGATAAACATCAACAGTCAGTGCTTAATTAATTTAGTCAATCATGGCTGAATCTAAATATCTTCTTGCTCACTCGTAGCACAGATGATAAAAAAAATATACTGTATCATTCTTATTAAAAGCTGCGTTTTCTCCCCTGCCCCTCTAGTATCATAAACAATCATCTCAAGAGAGCACTGTGGGAAAACTCGTTATAAAATTTTCGTCCCCAATTCATAGGCATCATAAACTGTGAGATTAGCTCTAGAATGTTACAAGAAAAACTATAGATCAACACAGAAACCAAGCATGAAGAGACCATTTCCAATTCTAGCCCAGAATTTCTATTAGCTTACCTTATTAGCCGAAACACCAAACAGAATGTCCTTATGGAAAATTAAGTTCATTATTCATGTCAGCTTTGATTTGGTGTGTGCAGCTGAAAGCATCCAGCTTCTCCTATCATTTGCTGAGGCAAAGTGTGCGAGCCAGGCAGTAAACACAGGACTTGGGGGTGGAGAGAGAGTGAGCTGAGATCTGCGCACAACTCTCTACCTGAAACTTTCCAGTTCCATTCACGTGAAGCCGGAATCAAATCTTCCCGTGGACAATTATTACTCAGGGGAACTCCCAGCCCAGGTGTTTAACTGCAGTTGTTCAGCACAGAGCGCAGACAGGGGCTTGCTTTCCGCGTCGCTGACCTAGCAAACTGACACTGCTCTCTTTCATTATCTCGGTGAAGTCTTGGGTACCAATTCACCTTACAGGACCTATGGGGGCGATTATATTCTGTCACAGAGAAGTCCACATAGGGTACTCATCTCTGAAGTTTGCAAGCCACAGAATGCCTGTTTGTCTCTGTGGCACTGAAAGCAGAGATGCAGCTCCTGATTTTGAAGTTAAGTGTGTACATAAGTGGATACAACAGTCACATGACAAATGCACACGGACCCAGCAGTAAAATAACACATTCTCTGCCCATTAGTCCCCTTTCCACTGTTATTTAGGAGAATGGGGACAATCTTGCGTTATTCGTGGATCTTCTCTGGAACAAACATTGACTGAAGTTAAGTTCTCTCAATCAAAAGCTCCAGCCACAACAGGAAGAACGCTTCTGCGTTGTCAGTGGACAAGGGTAACGTGAGTGAGCAAAGCAAGCAGGTATGCTCATCTGTATCCCATGGGCAGCGTGGACCACAGAATACCCAAGAGTGTGGCTCAAGACAAAATCACCCACTTACTTAAAGCGTGAGGTTTGGAGGAGAATTTTTTTGTGACTTGATTATATGGTTCTTGAGCGTGAACTTCACACATAAATGATCACGCCATTCTGTAATGTCTGGGTCTGCCTGGAACTTCTGAGCACAGACTCTTTTACACCTTTCTTGTTCTTGTCAACAAATACCGTCAAATCTGAGAGTTTTGTCCTGAATGAATGAGTGCTGCTGCCTTTGATGAGAATGATTTATTTACCTTTAAATGCTTAGCAAATGTTAGTCTGTGACATCATTGTTATACTCTTGGATCTAGTCCAGGAGAAACGAAAGCAAATGTCCATACAGAAAGTCATATACAAAGGCTCCTATAGAGGTATATTTACAACAACAGCCAAAAGGAAAAACAACCCCAACATCCACCTAATGAATGGATAACACATATGCAGTATATCCATAAGAAATGAAGTATTGATCCATGTGGTAATTGGGTGAGTGATTTGTAATAATCCCAATACAAAAGATATGTTTAATGATTCCATTTATAATGAAATGTCCAGAGAGTAGACTCCATGGCCCAGCAAGCACACAGATTATTCATGGATGTGCTAGGTTTGAGGTCAGACATAAAGGGAAGTAAATCTTGCCAGGACTGGAAGGATGAAATTGCTTTTCTCTTAAGAGTGTGTGCCCCCTTAGGGACTATGCGAAAACCATTGCACACTTTACGTAGGTGATGTCATGCTTTGTGAGTGGAGACTCTGCAAGGATGAAAATGGAACCAGTATCATCTAATGCGCACTGTCACATGGATTATCTTTAAGTAATTAACCCTGCAACAGGTAGAGAAGGAAGCCAAGAAGGGAGAAGCTGACTCCAGTAAGGAGGCTCTTGAGGGCTAGAGAGATGTGGATAGAGCTGAAGAAACACCTCTGTGGTGTTTAACTGTGCCCTCCCTCCCTCCCTTCCTCCCTCTTTTGATATATAGTTTCACTATGTAGCTTAGGCTGGTTTTGAAATCCATTCTTCTTGCCCCAGTCTCTTTAATTACAGCTAACTCTCCTTTCGTCTTCCCCCTCCTCCCTTCTCCCATGTCCTCCCCTCTCCTCTTCCCTCTCCTCTCCTCTCCTTCCGTCTCCTCTTCTCTCTTCTTCTCCCCTTTCCACTTCTCCATTCCCCTCCCCTCTCATACTCTCCCCTCTTTGTGATCCTCCTGCCTCAGCCTCCCTAGCTCCTGAAGTTACAAGCAAGAACCACAAGGCTTCGCTTGTGACTAAGTTTCAATTAGGAAAATTAAAAATTAAGAGCCTGAGAGAATGAGAGCAAGATAAAGAAGATGATAAAGAGAAGCCAGAGGAAGGGATGAGGGTAAAGAAAAGATGGAAGGAGAAAAGAGACAAACAGAAGAATAAGATGGTGGAGATTCTCTTCCTCCCTCCTTCCTCTCCCCTGCCTGCTTCCTCCCTCCTTCCCTCCCTCCCTCCCTTCCTCCCTCCTTCCCTCCCTCCCTTCCTTCCTTCCTGTATTAGGGACTGAATCTAGGGTCCTGAGGACTCTACCAGTGGCTCCAGATTGATAACATGAAAGTGAAGATGACTCAAGGAGGAAAGCAGGACCATGTATTTGATCATGATGACCCTGGTGGTCTAGCTGAAGACAAAGGCAGAGATGCCATGAAAGCAAGGCTGCTCACTGAGGGCCATAGGCTGCTCTGACTGAGGAAATGTATCTTAAACAGAGCTAGTGGAGACAATTGAGACAATGGAGCCAGAATCAAGGAAGAGCAGAGCTAAGCACAAGCAGAGGCTCTCAGCCTGTGGGCCGTGACCCCTTTGGCAAACCTCTGTCTCCAAAACATTTGCATTGCAATTCATAACAGTAGCAAAATTATAGCTATGGAGTAGCAAGGAAAATAATTTTATGGTTGGGGATCACCACATCATGAGGAACTGTATTAAAGGGTCGTGGCATTGGGAAGATGGAAAACCTGGTCTAGATTCTAGAAGAGCTGAAAGAGAACAACTAAGACCCGGAATGAAAATGAGGCCTTTACATTTTTTAAAAGGGTCCTTTAAAACATAAAATGTAAAGTAAGTAGAAGGAGAGAGCAAGTGCAAAGCCTTAGTCCAGATGGTTTAATGTGAACAGATGACCAAGAAGGAGGAGGAGGACAAGGAGGAGCAGTGGGGAGGAAGGAGGAGGAGGACAAGGAGGAGCAGTGGGGAGGAAGGAAGAGAAGGAGGATGAGAAGAAGCAGTGGGGAGGAAGGGGAAGGAGGAGCAGTGGGGAGGAAGGAGGAGAAGGAAGAGGAGGAGGGGCAGTGGGGAGGAAGGAGGACAAGGAGGAGCAGTGGGGAGGAAGGAGGAGAAGGAGGATGAGAAGGAGCAGTGGGGAGGAAGGAGGACAAGGAGGAGCAGTGGGGAGGGAGGAGGAGGAGGACAAGGAGGAGCAGTGGGGAGGAAGGAAGGGAAGGAGGATGAGAAGAAGCAGTGGGGAGGGAGGAGGAGAAAGAAGAGGAGGAGCAGTGGGGAGGAAGAACAGGAAGGACAAAGTAGCAAGCTGTTCAACTTTAATCTTTCTGTCAAAGGGCACAATCTTTACACTGGCCCAGTAGATGAAGGAGCAAGATAAAGAGAAAATTGAACTTGAGGAAAATTTCTTCTGTTGGATAAATCATAAATGGATCCTTCCTTTCCACAATGCCCATGAACTTAAGTACTGGATAACTTCACTTAAGTACTTAAAAATCAGACTTTTTCTGCCTCCAACTGCAGCCTTAGAGTAAACACTGCGGAATTACAAAGTCTTTTAAATGAGTGGAGAACACAAGCATCGTGTGGATACTTCTGGGAACCCCTAGATCCCTAAACCACAGATTTGGAACGCCTAGAAACAGGATTACCTCCACCATCTTTGTCCTGGTTACAATGTTTTCGTTTCTGTTTTTATTTTTTTTGAGACAGAGTCTCAAAAACCCAGCTTTGGGCTGCCATTTTCTATCCTTTGGATTGGTGTGCTTGTTTCCTTCTCTGTTTTGTCTCTCCCATGCTCTTCTCTTCCCATGCCATGCAGAGAGATGTTTTCTGAGTGAATGCATATATCATATTATTCTTTCCCCCACTAAACAAAGAGATGAAGAGTTAAATCTGACTTCTGGGGTCTTGAATAAGTCTTGTATATCTTTCCCACCAGCTTGGCAATCTCCCTATGCTGGATTCTCACTTCTTTTGGTTGTTCTGCTGAGACAGGATTCCCAGGATTTGCTCAATTTATACCAGTTTTTCATTTTAATCTCGTCTCAGTCATTACTTTCTAGGCTGTGCCTTGCTGTATGTCTCATCACTAGGCTATCGCAACACTAAGGCAAGTGACAGCCAGGGAGAGGCCTTTAATCAGGAGCAGAAAGATTAAAAGTCGCACATGTCAACTACCTTCTTGAAATGTTTGAGAAGACTTGTTTGGCATTAATCTTTGAATTACACTCACTAGGGAGAGACCTGACTTCCTGTTGGCCATCCATCTGATTAGAAATTGTATGGGAGGAGTGTAATGCTGCCAGGAAGGTAGGCAAAGGGAAACACTCTGGATTCAGGAATCCAGCTTGATCTCTGTGACAGGATTTGATGTAGGTGCTAAGTACAGCAGTTACCTCTACCCTAGAGTCCATGAAAGTCCTCATTCCTATCTGTGGAGAAAGGATCACCTTGATCTTAGACAGTACATTACCAGGAAACCAGAGACAAGCCCTCAACATGGTTAAGCAATAGTCCTTGCACTTTGCCTTCACTTGTGTGGTTGTTTAATTTTTAATCTCATCACTGTGCAAGAGGGAAGCCATGTTTGTTTCTGGTCATCACAGTGTCTATTACATTCACACAGGGCCTAGCAAGAATAAGCAGTTAGTATGTTTTTTTTTTTTGTTTGCTTTGTTTTTTGTTTTTATGAATGGCAAAACTTTTAAATTAGTAGGATGTGGAAAATAGGTAATAAGCATATTGCTACTAGAAACATAATTTAACACTCGTGACTCCACGTGGGACATTGTTACTAGTATCCTGGTTTATAAATCTGACCCTTTTGTTTCTGCCTCTGTTCAGGTTAGTAATAGCGTCATAGAAATATGCTACTAGCCAAACATACATTTTCCTTAAAAAGCTAACTTTTTAAGCATGCTATGCACGCAGGATGTTGATTTAAAATACTGTAAGACTTATTGACTTAATCTTTCACAACGAACTCTTTTTCCTTTTAACCTAAATACATTAAGCTTGAATTTGTGCTTAAATTCTAACAAAAAAGGTTTTGCTGGGACTGTAAAATCAATCGTGTGTGTGTGTGTGTGTGTGTGTGTGTGTGTGTGTATCTGAGGCTAGAATAGGGCATCAGGTGCCCCTTAAGCTAGAGATACAGGTGTGTGTAAGCTGCCCAAAATAGGTGCTGGGAAGTGAACTCCTCTGCAAAGACATCAGGTACTTTTAACCACTGACACATATCTTCAGCTCTGCAACATGGGTAATCATAGACTAGGGTGGCAGTGGTGCTGTGGCGGCGGCAGCAGCAGTAACAAAATTCCTGAAGAAGCTAATATGTCTGAATCTTCCGAAAGCAATGTCTACTATGTAACATCTGGGTGGGCTTTGTAGTCTCCAAGAACGACTGTTCAGTAGAAGGTTTCTGGGCACTTAGTCAGAAAAGTACTCTCACTAAGAAGTGAACCAACCTACCTATGCTTGGCTTTATCTTTTCCTTTGTAAGAGAGACTTGGTTGATAAATAAATGAAGGTACCAATCTTCCTCATGCTAAACCATCTTCAGAACAAAACACCAGGGTGGAATTTTTTCTAAATGTTAACAGGACTGGCTTTCATAGAAAAGAAGGTTTCCCTCTTTTCTTGGAATCACTCTGAGCAACAAAAGCACTCCAGCAAATGAAAGCAATGCTTGCAAGCTACATTTTTCAGCAAAATCAGCAGAGAATTCTACAAACCCCCAAGTCAGAGTTAGGTTCAAAACTAAGGTCTGAAGCTGTAATAACATTACGGGTAAGGAAGAAGCATGGAAGGACCTAACCAGAGTAGAGTTAAATCTCACCTCCCCAAAGGTCAGACTTTAATCTAAGAGAGATGTGCTCTGAAGAGACTAGGAATGGTATAAACGCAGGAAGATGAATGACCAGACTTCTGAAATGTTTCTCAGAGTCCTGTAGGCCACGTGTAATCCATGCATGAAGAAACTGAGGAGAAGCAGAAGGCTTGGTGCTGACCACCAAAGGATGCATCACGTGATAAAGAAAGATTTGTAATGGTGTTAGCAACAACAACTGAACTTTGATAGCTAGGAGCTACTGCCCTCCATTTCCTCAACAAAATTCCTTTTCAAAGTTTCTAGGAAAATCCAATTTATTCAAATAGGAGAAACACAAAGCTAACACAAACAAGAGCAACCAAAAATTTCTGGTAAATAAAGAAAACTCACCTGGGAAAATAGGTCACAGAGAAGATCAAGTATTTAACCTCAAAGTCCATCATCAGCCAACTGAGTAGCTAACGAAGTGACTATTTCTTTCTTTCTTTCTTTCTTTCTTTCTTTCTTTCTTTCTTTCTTTCTTTCTTTCTTTCTTTCTTTGATATCTACTTTATATACATTTCAAATGTTTTCCCCTTTGGAAGCCTCCTGTTCCATTCCCCCTCCCCTGCCTCTATGGGGGTGCTTCCCCCCACTCCCCTCTTCCCTCCCTAGCATTTGAAGACCACACAGTAAGAACCCACAGAAGAAGGGAGAGAACAGAGGAGGCTGCAGAAAGGCTGTTGGAGTGAGACAGGAAATCAGCAGAGCTGAAGGAAAGGACAGAAATGAAGGGACTTGAAAAAAATATAAGAAATTAAATGACATAGAGACATAACAGATAAGTATTGGAGAGAATAGGGAGTATATTGAAAATAAACAAAGAATACCCAACATGAGCATAGCCTCAATCCTTAAGAAAGGAAGCCAAAACAGCAGAATGGAATAATTATAAAACATAATTCAATCAAAGGAGGCTCCAGAGACCCCCACAGACAGGCAGGATATGTTCTGGGTTACCTGCCAAGACTTGACAGTAAGACCTAATGGCTGCAAGCACCACGCACTTTGGCCACAGGATTTGGATTCATCAAGCTAATCCTTGACCTAGGAGCTTCTCCCTTGCTGGTTGGTTGGCTTTAATAGTGTCAAGCAGGGCTGTGCAGGCTTCTGTGGGAGGGAAGTCATCAACACACTCACCCAGCTGTGAATCATATGATGTACAGTAATAACTGTCCTGGGAGAGATGCCCATTGATGCAAAAGTGGTATGAATGTTATGGGGGGTAACCAAGAACTTTCTGATTGGATTTTAAAACTACTCTGCAGGAGAAAACTCATGCCTGGTACCATAAATGTAGCCAAGAGCATGTACTGGGGGAGGACATATGCCCCAGGGGTGAGCCTATTACTTTAATTTTGCTAAGTGGACATAGTACTAAAATACTTCTAAATGCCTATCTCTGTATCCATAGATTAGTACAGACATATGTCCATCTGAAGGGTAACTTTGTGCAGTGGACGGACGTTCACAGAGACACTCACAATGAGTCAAAGTGCAGACCACCAGTGATGTTCACTACTCTTCCCTAAATGGGACATCTATGTTACCCTCAAGGCTCAGGGATCATTGTAAAAGGTGAGGCAAAAAGAACAT
>CM052709.1:96447484-96533173 GCA_028551405.1 Uromys caudimaculatus | reverse complement strand
GGTGCTAGGGGCACCAGTAAAAGGGAATGTCAAGGTGGGAATATGGGAATGGGTGGGCGGGTAGGTGGGAGGAGGAATTCCCTCACAGAGGCGGGGAGGGGGAGGGGACACGGGGTTTCTAAAGAAAAGGGGAATCATCGGAAATGTAAATAAAATATCAAAAAATAAATAAATAAATAAATAAATAAAAAAAAAGAAAAAAAAAAAAAAAAAAAAAAAGAACATAAGAGCCAGGCACCTAAGATGACTGGGCTAAAATAGTGTCTTCTGGGCATGACTGGGCTGTTACATTCATAAACTCAGAGCAAGAGACCTGCACAAAATCAAGCTAGCTAGTATTCTAGAATGAATGGGGAAAAGGCCTATGAATAACCATGCGTAGATGGGAAGCTATTGACAACCAATAGAAGGGAGAATCAGTCTTCTCCAGAGCCCTTGATAGATTGACTGTGTTCTAGTAGGGGGTCCCACTTCCATGCAGAGCACCAATTGAACTCAGTGGAATATAAAAGAAATAAAAAGTACATAAAGTTGGGAGGGGCCTCAGAAGAGGTGACTTGGGAGGAACTGGAAGGGGTGTGGGTGAATATGACCAAACTACATTGTATACATGTATGAACTATCGAATTATCAAAGAATAAATGAAAATATATTTAAAAACACAATTCAGAAAACTTTCTTGGAATAAGAGAGTTAATGCACTTTGGAAAATATTTTTTTAAAGAGTCCGTGAAAAAGTATAAAATCAGCTAAAGAGCAGAAAACTAAGCTGGCACCAGACTTAGTCATAGGAACGTTTATCTTTAGCACAGAGCGCAACAATATCTAAGAGATAAGAATGAGAGGCAGGAGTCAAAGATTTTTCTACCTAGTTTGATTGTTCTTTCATGAGTCAAAACTCAAGTAAAAAGTGAACATGGACAATAATTATCAAATGAGCCCTCGTAGTGATTTATTCCTTGCTGTGACACACAATACCTGGAAAAGTCCTTTAAGGAGGGGTTTGTTTGAGCTCATGGATTGAGGTAATGCCGTCCATTATGGTGGGAGTGTATAATGGAGGGAGTCTGGGGTGGCTGGTCATAGTGTGTCCACAGTCAGGAAGCAGAGAGGATGAAAGCTGGAATTCTGCTCGCTTCCTCCTATCTCCCCATTTACCCATGGTAGGAACCTAACTGGGATGATGATACTTACATTCAGGGTGAGTGTGCTGGCTAGTTTTTATGTCAGCTTGACATAAGTTACAGACATCTGAGAGATAGGAACCCCATATTGAAACAAAAAATGCCTCATAAGATCTGGCTATAGGCAGATAAGCCAGTAGAGCATTTTCTTATTATTTCTATTTCTCCTTCTCCTTCTCCTTCTCCTTCTCCTTCTCCTTCTCCTTCTCCTTCTCCTTCTCCTTCTCCTCCTCCTCCTCCTCCCCTCCTCCTCCTCCTCCCCCTCCTCCTCCCCCTCCTCCTCCCCCTTCCTCCTCCTCCTTGTCCTTCTCTTCTTCTTCCTCCTCTTCCTCCTTCTTCACCATTAAAGATTGTTTTATTTTCTTTTTATTATTATTCTTTAATCTTTTTTTACAGTCCAGTCACTATCCCCCTCCCAGTCTGCCTTCTGATAAAAAATATGTAGCCCAGGCTGGCCTTGAACTTGTGGTCCTCCTGTCTCTGCCTCCTTCAGCAAATCCTACCAGCATGTGTCACCACAACCAGTGGGCCTTTTCTTTTTTAGTGATTGATGAGGAAGGTTCCAGCCTGTTGTTAGTGGTGCCATACATGGGCTGGGTCCTGGGTTTCATAGGAAAGCAGGCTAAGAAAGCCACAGAGATTAGGCCAGTAAGCAGCACCCTTTCATGGCTTGTCCTTCAGCTCCCACCTCCAGGTTCCTGCCTTGTTTTCACTCAATGGACTGTGATTCAGGATATGTAAACCAAATAAACTCCTTCCTACCCAAATTGCTTTTGGTCATAGTGTTTTATCATAGCAATGGTAACACAAACTAAGATAGTGGGTCTTTTCCCCTTAGTTAAACTTCTATGAAAACTTTCTTAAGTGACTGCAAATCTAGTCACATTGACAAAAGAGATTAGCAACCACAATTCCACACCTGTTGATCTGACAACCAAGTATATCACTTTTTAAAATCCTAATATTCCACTCTCATCCTGAATGGTTTATGGCTATCTCATAATTCAAAACTCTACCAGATAATTTCCAAGAAACATCTAAGCATCAACAGTCCCAAACATTGTTCAATGATGTCTATTCTGAGACTCAGTGAACCCATCAAATAGAAAACATCATGCCACTAATTCTGATATTACAGTGACACAAAGTAGCTACTTCCCTTTCAAATGGGAAGAAAGGAAACATAGGAAGGAATGGCTGAACTAAAGGCAGACTCAATCTAAGAGCACATGGTAGCTCCATGTTGGGATCATCTGAGCTCTAGCAGCCTTGTGTGGGCTCCCTCTACATTTCTATTGCCTGTAGCATATAAAGACTCTCGTGAGCTGGCCCACTCCACACCTGCAGCTTTTCTCACAGTCTTGGCACCTCAGACATTCTGGGCTTTCCATTGCCATGCAGGCACAACGCTCACAGTTTTGCAAATGGCCTCTATGGTCTTCTTTGCAGGCAACCCAAACATGCTACATAATGTCTGTCCTTATCAAATTTCTGGGACTTTAGAGGAAACCCCCATGACCCTGTAAGAAGAGTCAAATTATTGATATTGTTCTTGATTAAAAACTTGGCCTCAAATGGTGTGAGCATCAGAAATTGGTTGGTTGTTGCTGTTATGATTTGTGCTGGTTGTTGCATAGTAGATAAATAGCATCTAGTAGATAAATGCAATCCTGTGCACATAGTTTACAGTGATCTCTGTGTGCTTTAAGACAATAGCAGTGCCCTTTTCAGAAGTCTATCTAGCATTGTATACTTCCAGCCTGGTAGAGATAGGCAGGTTTTGATGACTGCCATTATATGTTGAGTGGGTTCTGTAGTTTCTTCCTATTGATTTATGTATAGGAAAACAAATTAAAATCCACCATGATTAAAAAGTCATCTGGTTCAATGCTGATATACATATCAGACATAATAATGAGATTTATGGCATAACATATCTTGGGAAGATGTTAATTAAACTTCCCATTTAATATTCTCTAATGTTGACAGTAAAACCATACTTTTGGGTAATCTAATCTGCACTTTTAGGTTTGTGAATTACAAGCAATCTGTTTCTTACTCATTGCTGGAAATGTATAGTAACACATAATTATTACTGCATGACCATAAATAAAGGTGAGGGCCCTCAGAGGTGAAGGGTGCCGCCTGCCCCATAGTGAGAAGCATGTACTCACATGTGCATAGTAACACCTACTAAAGCCCAAAACAACACCAGTATTGCCTTAAGCCACTCAAGTGTTCAGTGCAGAATACGGGAACATGTTGACACATTGAGGTGAGAAAGAAAGGGTCCTAGAAATATTAACAAAGAACAAGTTGACACAGTTGCCAGACTTATTAGAGAATTGATAGAAGTAGGTCAGTCATAGCCAGAGATGTTTCTTACTGAATGCAGTGAAGCTTTGAATGTAACTAAAATGTTGCCACCATTGCAACATAAGCTCAAAGGATGTCAGCTTCCTCATGATGAGACACAGTTTATCAGGGAGATACTGACAGTGACTTAAGACCCACTCTTAAAACACTGTTGCAGGAAGTCTATTCTTTGAAGCTGGAATACAACTTTTCAAGGCAAATAGAGGTTTTTGTTTTTATTGAACATCTGAAGGCCTGCCATGCAGAAGGGTATTTAGATACATTTCATAATTGTTTCTTTCAGAGATGGATAGTTGGATACAAAACAGAGAAGAATCTTCTCTCAAGGCACCAGCTCTATAAAGTACGACAGATACTACTACACATGAGTGCAATACAGAAATGTGAAACATACAAACAACACCCCCAAACAAACCCAGAACGAGAGCAAAGAGAGTCAGGGAAAAGGATCACACTACATGGAACAACAAATACTATTCGGAGTACAGAAGTGGGGAGATCATTTGGCGGATTTATGAAATTGCCAGTCAAAATAACGTTGAATGCAGGCCACAGAGGCAGTGACCCAATTTTTTTGTTAATTAGACGAGAGAATTGTGATTGCTAAAATTAAGATGAGCTGGAGGAGCCCGAGCGGGGGGAGGCCAGCAAAAATAGCTAATGGGTGCGGTGTCAGTCATTTGAAATGGAAGATGCTGTGCATGATGGAGATGAACTGTTCATAATATAAGAAAGGGAACCAGTTTCTGTATCAAATTATATGTTACAGTGCTGCTCGATAGAGGTCTTTGATATACAGAAGAGGTGAAGAAATCAAAACAACTCTGAGATTCTACCTCACGCCAATCAGAATGGCTAAGATCAAAAACTTAGGTGACAGCAGATGCTGGCGAGGATGTGGAGAAAGAGGAACACTCCTCCACTGTTGGTGGGATTGCAAGCTGGTACAACCACTTTCGAAATCAGTTTGGCAGACTCTCAGAAAAATGGACATAATACTACCTGAGGACCCAGCTATACCACTCCTGGACATATACCCAGAAGATGCTCCAACATGTAACAAAGACACATGCTCCACTATGTACATAGCAGTCATATTTATAATAGCCAGAAGCTGGAAACAACCCAGATGTCCCTCAGCAGAGGAATGGATACAGAAAATGTGGTACATTTACACAATGGAGTACTACTCAGCTATTAAAAACAAAGATTTAATGAAATTTGCAGGCAAATGGATGGAACTTGAAAATATCATCCTGAGCGAGGTAACTCAGTCATAAAAGAACAAACATGGTATGTACTCAGTGATAAGTGGATATTAGCCCAAAAAGTCCGGAATACCCAAGTTTCACTTTACAGTAACCGCTGGACTGAGAGTGAGGTCCCAGATGGAGGAGTTGGAGAAGGGACTGAAGGAGCTGAGGGAGTTTGCAGCCCCATGGGGGAAGCAACAGTGTCAACTGGCCTGAAACTACCCCCCCTCCCGAGGCTGGACCACCAAACCAAAGAATACACATCGAGGGACCCATGGCTCAGACCACATATGTGGCAGAGGAGGGCCTTGTTGGCCATCAGGGGGAGGAGAGGCCCTTGGGCCTGAGGGTGTTAGAGGCCCCAGTAAAGGGGAATGTCAAGGTGGGAATATGGGAGTGGGTGGGCGGGTGGGTAGGAGGTGGAATACCCTCATAGAGGCGGGGGAGGGGGAGGGGATAGGGGGTTTCCAAAGAGGAGACTTGGAAAGGGGGAAACATTGGAAATGTAAATAAAGTATCAAAAAAAAAAAAAAAAAAAGAAGTATTCACTCAGGGTTAGACAATAGCTGAGACGCTTGTGTGGTCTCTGCCTAAAACAATAGCAAGAGGTATAAAAATGTCTCTGCATAATAATTGTGCAAAATTAGAATGCTTAAATTACTTTAGGATATTAAGATTCATTCCTGTTTCTTCCGTAAGATTGAAGAATACTTCGTATTTGGGAATAATAAAAACAGAACAAATTGTTGTCTTCTACTAAAAATGGCAATTAAGGTTATTCATGATGGTGAAAAGCTGTAAGAATTATTTCAAATTTCAAATGACTTATCAGTAAATATTCTAGTCACAGTGTAGTTACATACTTCAGTAGTTATATAATGTACTCACTAAAATGAAAAAAAATTATCTTTAAAAATAAGCTTTTGCTAAGACAGCATGAAATGACTCTCACTCATGTCTAATAGTTATTTCCTGAGAGTCAGGTTCATGGACAGGTTCTCCTGCGTTGTTTCACCAGAACTCTGATATCTTTGTTGAACTGTCTATTTCTTGAGTTTCTCTTGCCCTCTCTGGCTCTATGCTGCTGTAATTTCCTCCTGTGTCAACTGACTCTTGGCCACTGCGACCAAGAACTTGACACAAATACCTTGAGGCAGCCATATTTATTTTGTTTACTTTCAGAGGGCTTGAACTGTCATGGTGAGGAAGGGATGGAGGAGACACTTACATCCTCACAGCGAAGCTTAAATCATGGTGGCAAGAGGGTGCAGCCATGGGGGCTATTTACTCTTTGACCAAATCAGAAGCATAGACTGTAATGGCAGCCCCCAGAGATGGGATACACCTAAGGACCGACCCTCACTGACCTACTTCCTTCTACTCATTTTACCTTAAGTTTCCAGAACCTTCCAAAATGGCATTGCCATCTGGGGTCTAAGTATCTAAAGCATAGGCATGTGGAGATATTACATATTCCAACCCAGACTCTTCCCATCTTCATAGCTGTTTAATTATTTTACGTTTATTTGTTATTTGTGTAGCTCAGGGATCTAGCTACATGTCTTCTGACTTATTATTCTTGCCTGCAAGAGCTCACTCACTTGTAGACTCTCATGTATTTTTCTAACCGTTACATCCTCCTGAACTCTGGAATCCCAGCCTCACTACCTGTTTGCCTACTACTTTCCCACCTACCCCATGCAGTTTTTGATGAACTTGACATCTTCAGGATACTGTGCTTAGTTCAAGGTATGTACATATCTCTCTGTCTTTATGGCTTCCTAAGCTCGTCTGAGCTATGATGATTTCTTGCCTGGCATTCAGTAATGTGTTTTGGCACACAGTTCCCTTCCATCGATAGGGAAAGCCAAGGCTGTAGAAGTGCGTAGTAGAAACTGTTCACAACATGACAGATCAGGAGGCAGAGAGAAGTGGGACAGGGAGGAAGTTAGAGGTGGGTATAACCTTCTAAAACCCATCCCCAGTAACTCGATCAGCTTCTGCCAGGTAGGTTCTATCCCCAAAGGTTCCACAGCCTCCTACAATAGCACCTCCAGCTAGAGAGCGAGCATGGGAAGCTTGCGCCTTCGAGAGACCTTACAGACTCAAACAAGAATACATAGTAAACCGCCAGTGTAAAAATCATTATGCATACATTCTCTGTGGCATAGGGAAGGGCTCAGTTCTGATAAACCCATGAAAATACTGTCTTGGAATTATAACCTGGCCTACTAGACATCCCATCCAGCAGTGGAATACTGTCCTCTTGAGACTGATTGACTAGAGATACAGTTCACTGCTGCTGCCCCGCATCTACAGAGAGGACTGCACACATATCTCTGTAGCCTGGGAAAAGATCCAAATTCGGTCCTTGAATACCAGATGATTATTGCTTTCATAGGATCATACAGCCAGAAAATTGTAAGAGAGACCATCATAATTCAGAGCCTCCTTGTATTTAAATCCATAGATACTGAAAAAGGATTTCAAGTGATATGAGGAATTAGTTTCACTATAAAGAAAAAAGAATAATAATTTTTCAAATAAAAAGAAGCTATAAATATGTAACTTATAGTCAAAGAGGGATGTAGACTTAGCCAAGTCAACATTGTCTTACATAACGTCCCTGTACTCTGAAAAGCCCACTGAAGGTCAGTGGCCAGCATTACTGTAGGACAGTTCTCACAGACGGTGCAAAGAGTTAAGAGTTAATTGTAAGAATAAAAGTAGGTGAAACCATCACATGCATATATTTCAAGGAGGGAGACCAATAAAACTTAGACACATTAGAGATTTACCCATGCATTAAAGTATATTGTAAGGTAGAGAACATATAGTAGGTGGCAATATTTAACAGAAACTGACAAGTTAATTGTGAGTCAAAAATCAATGCTAGGCAATAATGAATGGTTACAGCACATGGATACATATTCTATAAGTGCTTTGGATTGAAATTGTGATTTCTGAATGGAGATGCTGTCAAACTATGTTAGAGCTGTGTTGTTTCAAAATAATATAATGAACATAGACATTGTTGACCTTTTCATGTCCTATCTATAGACAAGTATCAAGATTTCAGTGAATATATTAGCTCCTGGGTGCCAGATGCATGATTTGTCACCCCAAAGTTCAAAAAGGGTGGCCTGAGAGTGTAGCTCAGCAGAGCACATGATTAGCATACACAAGGCACAAGACGGGATTTGTCTCTAGGTCCAAGAGAATTGTATGAGGTTAAAAACGTACTATGTACTCAGGTGTGTGTTCTGTGGTAGGCAAAAACAGCAGCTCACCAAAATTATCCACATCTTCATCTGACCTTACGTGACAGGAGAGACTTTGAAGATGTGATAAGATTAGTGATCATTTGATGAAAGCTTATTTTGAATTATGTGAACAGATCCAATATAATCATGAGGACCCCTGTAGGTGAAAGGAGGCAAGAGAGTCTGAGAAGGCCAGGGGACCACAGAAGCAGAGACCAAGGTGGAGTGACTGCTCGTTTGCCAGGAGCTAAGAGGCAGCCTCTAAATGCTTGAAAAGGCAAGAAAATAGATTCTATCCTGCAGCACCGAGAGGGAGCACAGTCTTAAATGTTTAAATCTACTTACTTATTTTGTGTGTGTGCGCACATGCACATGCATGTATGCTACAGTGCGCATAAAATCTATAACTTTACATTTTTAATGAAAACATTTTAATGTGTCTATGTGTATGAGTCTATATTGCATGTGTGTGAGTGCCCATGGAGGCAAGAAGTGGGCATCAGACAGATCCTGCAGAGTTGGAGTTACAAGCCGGTGTGAGCCACCTGATACGGGTGTTAAAACCAGACTCAGGTCCTCTGGGAGAGTCACATGAACTCTTAACTACTGAGCCATTTCTCTAGCCCTGAATTTGTGTTGTTTTAACACCCTCCCCCCCCCCGCCCCACTGGCTTGTAGAAATTAGCAGCCTAAGAAGACAACACAAATGAAGCAGGATTTCATTTTATCAAACCCCAGACTAAATGAAATGGTGATCTCTCACAGTAACAGCAATGTTTTGAAGCCTGGTCTCTTTTTAAAATTTGTTTTATGCCTTTATGTATGAATGTGTACCATGTACATGCAGTCAGAAGAGGGCGTGGGATGCCTTGGGACTGGACAGTTGTGGGTGCTGGACATGAACCAGGGTCCTCTGGAAGAGCAGCCAGTGCTCTTAATGGCTGAACCCCCTCTCCAGCCCCTGACATCTGTTCTTTTGTTTCTGAGTGCACTGCTACTCCATGCTTTTAGCTCGGTAGTAAGAGCATTATCCAGTCATTGTGTAATGTTCTCATTCTAGGCTCTGTTCTAGCCATTGTGTAATGTTCTCGTTCTAGACTCTGTTCTATGTTTTACCCATGTTCATCCATTTAATGCTTTCAACATTACCAGGTGATCTGCTCTTGCCCTGTTCCCACATTATGGAGAAGAGGACAGGGATGAGAGAAGCTAAATAATTCTCTCATATAATTACTAAATACAGGATGTGAACACAACTTCCTGGCACCAAACTTGTGCTTGTTTTTTCCAGAAGTAACATCATAGCCTTGTACTGCATAGCTTTCAAAGAAGGCTCCATTGAGTTATGTGCTTAAGCAAAAGGGACTTTATACAAATAATATAAATTAGTGACCTCGGATAGGCAAGTTAATGGGTTAATCTGGGTAGGCTCATCATAATCACAGTTACCCTCAAAATAACTAGTTAAATGCTTTGCATATTTTTCCACCATGAAATAAAATAAAAAGTATGTTTTTTTGGCTGAGGGCAAAGAGTTGGTGGCAGAAGTTAGATTTAAATCAAGGTAAAGATCTCATATGCTGATGTCAGACTGAAGACAAAGAGACCCTTGTTGTATAATTTACCTGAGCTTCTGACCAGGAAGTCTCGACTTTTCTGATCTCCTCCACAGCTGATTGCTTTCTTTTCAAAACAAGATTTATTTTAAAGCGAATGTCTCTGACTCTGTCTCTCTGTGTCTCTGTCTCTGTCTCTCTCTCTCTCTCTCTCTGTATACATGTGTGAGTTTGGGTGCTCAGAGTTGAGAAGATGGTATCAGATAATCCTAGAGTTAGACTTACAAGCTTTGTGACCATCTGAGTAGTGAGGAACCAAAATCAGGTCCTCTCAACAGTAGCTCTTAACTGCTGAGCAATCTTTTCAGCCCCATACAATTGTTTTCTTACAAGACTCTTAAGCTGGGCTGGCTCCTGAAACAGCTTGCTGTGATGTGTAGTCCATTTCTTCTTATACTTCTCCTTTCTCTCTCTCTTTCTCATATATTTTTCACATCTTCCTTGCTGTTTGCCTTTCTACTCACTCCTGCTTCCACTCATGTACATACCCACCTACTCACACCTACATAGCATTTTCTAGGTGTGGGGTGTACAAGACTTACTTAGTGAGGGCTGAACAAATAATGGGAAGGGAGTAAGGGTAGTTTCTCTCAATATGATTCTGAAGAAATGCTGCCAATGTCTCAGAGATAGTTCTCTAGTGGTTTAGTTAATTTCCTTTGGTATGGTAAAATAACCTTAACAAAAGAAATTTAGAAGGAAAGGGTTTAGTTTCATTTGCAATTCCAAGTTATGGTCCACCATTGTGAGGAAGTCAAGGGAGCAAGGACTTAAGCCACCTAGTCATATCCATAGTTACCAACAGAGAGAAATGAATGTGTTTATGTTATGCCTGTGTATGGGTGGCTTTCTCTGTTCTCATACAGTTCAGGATCCTTGCCTAAGGAATGGTGCCACCCACAGTGGGCCAATCTTTCCTTCTTAATACTGTGGTCAAGATAATTCCCTATACACATACCCACAAGTCAACCTGCTAGGTAATTACTTGCTGAGACTTTCTTCCCAGGTGAGTCTATATGTCAAGTTGACAGTGAAACTAACCTTTACAGAAGAGTTATTTCCCTTTGCCTTTCCCTTCCTAAAACTCAGGTTTCCTAAAACGGTCATCCTTTAAATCTCCAAATACGTTGTTAAGAAATCTTCCTTGTATTATACTGATGTGCTTAATATACCACTAGACCTTAAGGGCTTTGAATATATTGTTTTACAGAATTTTACATATCCATCTCCTCTTAGCACTCACCCTTGAATATGTAGAGATCCTCATGTTTTTGTTACTTGACCTGAACTGATTGCTTAAGTAAAGTTTCTTTATAATACACCTCTAATTTCCAACAAAGTATCTACTTACTTCTGGAACTATTCGCCATCAATAGGACTTTAAAACACACACACACACACACACACACACACACACACACACGTGTGTGTGTGTGTGTGTGTGTATATATATACACATAAACATGCATATATACATCATAAACATTTTAAAAACCTACATATACTCGAACTGTTCTCTAGTCACAACCCAAATTTCTTTTCTTGTGAATTAATTCCATGAAGAAGAGAACTCATCAATATGATGACTATGATTTTAAGGAATGGCATTTTAATTAACATTTTAGACATTTTTCTATGTGAAAATATTTTACTATAAAACAATGAGCTGAGAGAATATATGATGACTGTATTCATTTCAAATTAACTTTATCTGAGTTTAAATAAAAAGAGAAAAGTGTTAAACAGGGGATTGCCAGAACACTAATAAATTATTTGCAAGGTGAGTCATATATATCAGGAAAACTCCAAACAAGGGAGGAAGCAGGGCAATAAAGATTATATTGACTTCAAGGTCATTAGTGAACATGACTCCTGTACCCTGATATATTTCAAAGGCTTTAATACTACATATTATTGCTTATTCTAAGGATTTAGCACAAACTCTACCTCACTTGGGTATTATATGACTCACTGTTATACTTCTCTGGGCAGTTAACTGATATTCTATGAGTAGACCTTTGACAGAAATACAATTTACTGTGAACTGGTGTAGTAATTTAATGCATTACAAAGTTGGTATACTCTTTAAATATTTAGCCAACCTTGTAGGCAACATGGAGCTCATGCCAGGCAGAATTCTGATTCATAATACATCTGAGAGATGATCAGCAAGTTCCACAAAGACAAGGGTAGACAAAATATAAAGACATATTGATCTATCGAATCTGGTTTTGGATTCCTAGTTTACTTCTGTAAATCTGCTGCTTAGAGAAATGAACTTTGCTAAGCACAGTGAACCACCAGGCAGGGCTGATTTGGGCACAAGAACTAAGTTAAGACTACAACCAATTGAGCCGTTTTATTGGCTCAATCATGATGTTTCTTTTTGAAGTGAATAGATGAATAAACAACTCAGTTAGAAGAGCTGTGAGCAATGGTCCTTTCATGAGTTGAGATAAGGTTTTCAAGCTACATGAAATGATTCCATACTGTTTCAACTAAACCTTTGCAGATATGACTTTCTAAGTGAATTTCATATAGCCTTTGCTTTCAAACATGGCCATTTTCCAAACCCGACTGAGCATTGTATCTAGCCATACAGGTAGAACCTAGTTCTAAAATTCATAGTTGATAATTTCTATTAAGAAAATAAATTCCTGTGAAGAAAAATTATCTTGGAAAATTAAATGGTTATAATACAGCTGGGTGGCATAGACAGTGAAGAGTCTTTGGAAATCCAACAGCCTGGGGCATAAATTTCAATTCTACCACTTTGTAGCAATATAATCTTGAACAAATATATTTCTTCCTTCTTAATAAAACAAGGGTAAGAATGATTACTCCAGAAACTTCAGAAATGCAAACAACACAGGAGCAACAGATGTCAAACAGAGGTTGTCTTAGTCAGGGTTTCTATTCCTGCACAAAACATCATGACCAAGAAGCAAGTTGGGGAGGAAAGGGTTTATTCAGCTTACACTTCCACATTGCTGTTCATCACCAAAGGACAGGAACTCACAGGGCAGGAACCTGGAAGCAGGAGCAGATGCAGAGGCCAAGGTGGAATGCTACTTACTGGCTTGCTTCCTCTGGCTTGCTCAGCCTGCTTTCTTATAGAACCCAGGACCACCAGCCCAGGGATAGCACCCAAAATGGGCTAGGCCCTCCCGCCTTGATCACTAATTGAGATAATGCCTTACAGCTGGATTTCATGGAGGCATTTCCTCAAGGGAGGCTCCTTTCTGTGTGATAACTCCAGCTTGTGTCAAGTTGACACACAAAACCAGCCAGTAGAGAGGTCTACAGAGCCATCTCAGCGAGTGTTAATTCTTTCTATCCCACAGAGTCATCTCAGCAAGTCTTAACAATTCTTTCTATCCCTTCTATTTTCCTCTCCTCTTCATATTCTTATTGTTACCATTATTCACCAAGATGGGGAGTTTTAATTGTTAACTTGACATAACCTGGCATTATCCGGGAAGAGTTTCCATGAGGGTCTGCCTGTATTGAGTTGGTCTATGGAGGAGTGTCTTAATTTAATTGATGTAGGAAAACCCAGATAATTGATGTGGTTGGCACTGTTCCCTAGGCAGAGACTCTTGAACAATACAAGAAAGAAGAAATTTAGATGAGCACAAGCAAGTCAGTCAGTGAGCACACATACATTCTTTTGTTTTTACTCTGAACTGTGGACGTGATTGGAATAGCTGTTTGAAGTTTCTGCCTTGTCTTTCCCACATTGATGGACCATGATCTGGAATTGAGCTGAAACAAATTCCTTTGTCCCACAAAGGATTTGTCAGGATGTTTGATCACAACAACAGAAATGAAACTAGTGCAGTCACTACTGCATGGAGGGGGGTTCAGCACAGGATGGAAGTAAGAGATTCTTAATGTAGTACTAACTAATGAGCATCAGCTAAGAATTGAGGAGCTTGTGCGTTCTGAGAAAAGCCAATTCCTCTTTTTGAGTCACAGCTAAGGAAAACAGAATGAAAATAATGTAAAAACATATGTGTTAATATGAGAGGAGATATGAATATAAGATCTAAAGACAATTAAAAATGATGGAAATAAGTTCTAATTTAATAACAATTCCAATGAATATAAATGGCCTAAATTCTCTAATATAAAGGTCTAACATGAGGTCTAAATGGATGAAAAAAAAGGACCGAGTCATATGCTGCTTACAAAAGGCTGGTTTTACAGAGACACTGAATGGATGAGAAAATGTTGAGACTCAAGAGAGTAGATCTAACTGTATGTCTCTAGACAAAATAGACTAAATTGTAAGAAGGGAAAAAGAAACAAAAGATCATCATATTAAAGGACATGTACTGGCTGGTTTTGTGTACCAACTTGCTACAAGTTAGAGTCATCAGAGAGAAAGGAGCCTCAGTTGAGAAGACATTTTCTCAATTAGTGATCAATGACGGAGTGTCCAGCCCATTGTGAGTGGTGGTCATGGGTTCTATAAGAAAGCAAGCTGAGCAAGCCATGAGGAGCAAGCCAGTAAGCAGCACCCGTCCATGGCCTCTGCATCAGCTCCTGCCTCCAGTTTCCATTACTGCCTGAGTTCCTGTCCCGACTTCCTCCAGTGATGGACTATGATTTGGAAATGCAAGGGGAATAAACACTTTCCTCCCTACCTTGTTTTCTGGTCATGGTGTTTCATTGCAGGAATAGGAACCCTAACTAAAACAGGATGTAAGAGATAAATTTATAAAAATTTATACATCCAAAGATTAACTGAAGGTGAAACTCTGTGATTCAGCTTCTGGAAAAGCATTGGATATGATGGGGTGGGAGGAAACATTTGGTAATGAAGCTCTTTGAGTCATTTATACTATTCACACATGGTTGTGAGAAATAATATAGAGTGGAAAACAGTGGATTAAAAGTGTCCTTTGCATTCAGAGGATGAAGACAGTTAGCTGCAAGAAGGAGAAGGACCAGGGCTACGTGACCACTGTGCTCTGATGTTCACACCAACTCCCTGACCTGTGGACCAGTATTTCTTGCCCTCAAGAGCTAGCAAACTTTCCCCAGAAAAGAACCCAGACTACTGGCATTGTCATGAGGACTATGGCCACCTCAGCCATGCCACTGCTAATCATCACTAATAGTCTCTGCTTATGGAAAAGACACTCAGGGGTTCAGACAGAAAAGTCTGAGTTGTTGAAAGGTAAGCATGGAGATTGCATTGAAAAAGGGTGAAGAGATACCAATGCCAGACCAAGGGGAGGCAAAACCTTATCATTCCAATGAGAAGAAAATATGGCATAAGAGCATAGAAGAATACCTTCAATTTTACATTATTGTCTATTTTAATTTGTATACTTTATTTGTTTAGGTTTTTCAATATTCTAATTTTCATGATTATTTAAAACTTTGCACTTTAATTGTTAAGCTATCATGCTTTAACTTCTATATTGTTGGAAGAAACTTTCATATCTGTTTTTTTATTTTTCTAAACATATAAATATTTGTACATCTACCATAACCTCTCTAGTATCTAACTTCAAGCAATTTACTTTTCTTATAGAAAGAAGAAAATGTCACATAGGTCTTGACATTCTGATAGTTGGAACTGATATTTATGTTTAGGTAAACAAACTAAACATCTTTAAAGAAACCTATAGATAAACTATACCATAGATCAACTGGATTCAAGAGATGTCTACTGAATATTCTACCTGTCAGATAAGGATTAGACATTCTTCTCAGTGGCATAGGGACCTTCTCCAAAGTTAACACATTAGCATATGGTCACATCAACAAATACATAAAAAGGAGATAATAAGTATCTCTTTGTGTGTTAAGGATATGGTTAAAAGACAAAATGCAACCTTTTCAAGTACAAAGATATTAAAGTAATCCTTGTATCTTATCAGACCACAGTAGAACAAAATTAGATACCAGCAGCCAAAAACCCAGCCAAAACCAAAAATCCAAACCAACTGAGAAATTACTCAAGTAGTCATGGAGACTGAGCAATATACATTCGAATGAACAGTGGCTGGCTGAAAAAAATTGGAGGGAAAATGAAAATTTCCTAGGACTAAGTGAAAACAATAACACTATGTACCAGCATATAGCCAGGGCTGTCCTAAGAGGGAATCTTATAAGCACTCATATCAGAGAATGATGCATTTCACAGTCATCCAGAAGACACCAAAACCAAACCCAGTAGACAGTAAGGAATAGTAAAGACAAAGACAGAAAATAATGGAGCAGAGATAAAAGAATACTACAAAGAGTCAAAAAAGAAAGAGCTGGAAAGTAAACAAGAAAACCATTAGCTAAACTAGCACAAAGAAAGAGAAGACACGAATTAATAAAATTAGAGACAAATGGAGTTGTTATAATTGACTCCAATGAAAACTAGACCATTAGGGAATATTTGGAAAGCCTATGTTTTTTAAAAGCTAGGAAACCCATAAAATATATAAATTTCTATAAAGATGGATAGAACTCATATGTTTTACTAAAATAAAATCTACAGGATAAAAACAATTTAAATAGATTTGTAATAGTCAGTGAGATTGAAGAGAAGGCAAGGACCACACAGATTAAGGGCAACTTAAAACAAATAGTTCTCAAATTGTTCCATGAAAAAGGGAGGGAAGGAATAGTACCAAACTCACTCTACAAAACCAGCATTGCACTGATACACAAGCCAGAAAAAGACAGAACAAAGATACAGGAATTCTCAACAAAATATTTGTGAACTGGATTAAAGAACATGTTAAGAAGATCATTTATTACAGTCAAGTTGATTTGATCCCAGAGATGCAAAGTAGGTTCAATATGTATTAATCAATAAATAATAAATGCACTTAAAGCCAAAGTCAGATGATTATTTCAATAAATGTGCAAAAGTTATTTGACAGAATTTGAAATGCCTCTCCCATGATAAATTTGTGGAGAAATGAGGAGTAGGTAGAGCACATTCCAACAGAATAAAGACTACATTAGACCTAGAGTCAATGTTATTCTAAGGGAAGGGAACTGAGATATTTTCTTTATAATCTGGAACACAACAAGGGTGTCCATTGTCTCCTTTCTTACTCAGTATAGCACACAATGTCTTAGACCGAGTGCTAAGGCAAAGGAAGATATGAAAGGATACAAGGAGAAAAGAAAAACATCAAATTATCCCTATTTGTAGACAGCGTAATTTTGTAATTAAAAATTTCCATAGACCCTACCAAAAAACCTTCTACAACTAATAAACACACCCATTAAAATTGTAGGATACAAAATCAACATGTAAAACTCAGTTGTTTATATATATATATATATATATATATATATATATATATATATATATATATATATATATGCATGTATGTGTATACACACACACACGCACACACACCCCAAAAGCAAAGTTGCTGAAAAAGAAAATAGGAAAATATCACATTTACAATACCTTCAAGGAAAGCATTTAGGAATAACTGTAACTAAGGAGGGGTGAAAGACCTCCACAATGAAAATTTAAAGCAACAACAACAACAACAAAAAAGAAATTGAAGACACTGGACAACTTAATGGCCTTCTATGTTGCCGGATTGACAGAATCAATATTGTGAAAATTACTGTTTATAAAAGCAATCTGCAGGTGCAGTCTCCATCAAAATCCCAATGACATGATTAACAACTATGAAAGATAGTAAAGTTCATATAGCAGCAAAAGCAACACGAATCAGAAAGAGCATTGTTGGAGGTACTGTAATATCTGATTATATATACCTAAATATATATAATGAGTCCCAGCCTGTTTCAAAAACCAAACAAAACAGATCTAAGACTTGAATTAAAAAACCTGAAGCTACTAGAAGAAACCGCTTGACAGTATAGACAGAGATAGGGACTTTCTATAGAGATCTCCAGAGAGCAACTCCAAGAATTAACAAACCAGATTTCATGCAATTAGAAAGCTTTGCGTAGCAAAGGTAATCAGAACATACAGTTTATAAAATGGGAGAAAATCTTCCCCAGTTGCATTTCAGATATGACATTAATAGCTGAGAACCCCCCAAATCAAACAAAACCCATCAGTCTAAACAAACAAACAAACAAAAATGGGCTAATGAACGGAAGAGGTAGTTCTCAAAAGAAGCCATGCAAGTGGCTAATAAGCATTTTAAAAATATTTGGGGGCTGGGGCGATGACTCATTTAGCTGAATGTGTAAGCATGGATACCTGAGTTCAGATTCCCAGTGCCTATGGAAATGCCTGGCAGTGAGTGTCTGTAATTCCAAAGCTTGAGGCAGCAGTGGTGGAGACAGGCAGATTCCAGAAGCTTGTGGGACATTTTACCCAAATCAAGAGTTGTATGTGCAGTGAGAAATTGTGACAGTTAACATTGATTGTCAACTTGCTGGGACTGAGAGACGATACTCTGAGCCTGTCTGGGGGGAATTAACTAGATTATCCTAACTAAAGTAAGAAGACCCATCCTAACTGTTGGGGCACCATCCCTTGGGTTGGGGTCCTGGACCAGGTATAAAGGAGAGAACTAGCTGAACAGGCCATTTGCCTCTGTTTTGTGACTGTAAAGCAACGGGACCTGGTATTGCAAGCTCCTGCCACTGAGACTTTCCACCATGTACCTCTGAATTGTGAGCCAAAGTAAACCCTTCCTTCCTCAAGTGGCTTTGTCAGGTGTATTGTCATAGCAACCAAATAACTAACCCAGAAACCCTGACTCAAAAAATAGGAATGATTGAAAAAGGACACCTGACATTGACCTCTGACCTCTGTACACATAGACATACATGTGTGCACCCATAAAACAAGTACAACATTCTCTGTCTCTCTCTGTCTCTCTGTCTCTCAGTCTCTGTCTCTGTCTCTGTCTCTACTCTCAGTCTCTCTATCTCTCTCTGTCTCTCAGTCTCTGTCTCTGTCTGTCTCTCTGTCTCGTCTCTGTCTCTCTCTCTCTATCTCTGTCTCTGTTTCTATCTCTCTCTGTCTCTCTATCTCTCTGTCTCTGTCTCTATCTCTCTCTGTCTCTCTCTGTCTCTTTCTCTGTCTCTGTGTCTGTCTCTATCTCTCTCTGTCTCTGTCTCTTTCTCTGTCTCTGTGTCTGTCTCTATCTCTCTCTGTCTCTGTCTCTATCTCTGTCTCTGTTTCTATCTCTCTCTGTCTCTCTGTCTCTCTGTCTCTTTCTCTGTCTCTGTCTCTATCTCTGTCTCTGTTTCTATCTCTCTCTGTCTCTCTGTCTCTCTGTCTCTTTCTCTGTCTCTATCTCTCTCTGTGTCTGTCTCTATCTCTCTCTGTCTCTCTGTCTCTGTGTCTGTCTCTATCTCTCTCTGTCTCTCTGTCTCTGTCTCTGTCTCTCTCTCTCTCACTCTCACTCTCTTTCTCAGCATCCTTAGCCATCAGGGAAATGCAAATTAAAACAATTACAGCTACTTGTACAGTTCATCTTACTCCAATCATAATGGCTACATAAAAACAAATGATCATGTGAAGATGTGTGGAAAGAGGAACCTCTGACCCTTTGCTGGAGGGAATATAAGCTAGTACAGTGTCATGGAAATAATGTGGAGGTTTTGCAATAAACTGAACATTAGAATGATCCAATGACCCGCCATATCACCCCTGAATATATACCCAAAGCAGTCTGTATTCTGCAACCATGTTTATTCTATTCAGAGCAGCAAGTGAGCAGACTCATCCTTGAAGCCTATCTATCAACAAAAAAAATGAATAATAAAAATGTAGCACATATATACGAGGGGATTTTATTCATCCATAAAGCAAACGAAATTCTGAAATATGCAAGGAAATGGATGGATATGAAAGTTATTACATTAAGTGAGGTCACTTTGAAAGACTGTACTATGCTATGCGGATCCTAACTTCAAATTTTTATGTGTGTATATTTGTGCAAATGAGTGTGGGTACAGGAAAGAGGACTACAAGAAAGGAACAAAGAAATACTTAAAAAAAAACTACGTGGATATACACGTGTGTACATGTAACTGAATGTGTTTGAGTGTGTGTGCACATGAACATTCATGTCTGTTGAGGCTTGAGGTTAGCATCAAGTGTCTTCTTTGATTGCTCATCACCTTATACATTAAGGCAGGGTCTTTCACGAACCTGGAGTTCACTGTTTTGATTAGTCTGGCTAGTCAGCTTGCTCTGGGGTAGACCCTGCATCTGCCTCTGGTGTGCTGTGATTACAGCTGGGCCATCATGTCCACCTGGATTTTTATGCAGGCTGTGGGGATCTGAGCCCTGGTCTTCACATTCTGGGCAATGCTTTACCCATTGGGCCATCTCCTGAGCCGTGTGTGTGTGTGTGTGTGTGTTTGTGTAATATTAAGATACACCATGATGGACTGTACCCTGGAACTACCTGGAACAAAATAAGCCTATTTCCCCCTTTGTTTTTGTCAGGATATTTTGTCATGACAACAGGAAAAGTAACAGTTATTATAATGATTTAGATAATCTAAGACGAATTTGATGAATTCATGGAGACATAATCTACCAAGATTGAATTATAAAGAAATTAAAAAAAATTGTAGTCCAATTACAAGTTAGGTAAATTATTCATAAAAATCTTCCATAACTAATTGCTTTAAAAGATAATAACCTGATGGTGCCATTGTTGAATTACATTCAACATATGAAGAACAACCCAGTTCTTCTCAAATTACTTCAATTGAAGAGGATGGGGTTATTTCCAAACTCATCTTGTAAGGTCCTCAAATCAAATATAATAAATAAAGTTAGAAATCATTGACCATTAAGAAATATGGTTAGAAATTTTCTTAAAATTCTAGCACATGAAAACCAACAGCACATTAAAGAGATTATTCATCATGAAAAACTGTGATTTTTTTCCTAGGCGTGCAAGGATGCGTCAGTACATGAAAATCCATGACTGATGCTCTCCCACAATTAGCAAAATTAGACACAAAACATGTTATCATTTCAATAGATGAAAAAAACCCCCAGCAGTCAAAAGTCAATATTCTTTCATAATAAAACCTTCTCAAATTAAGTAAAGAAGGACTACACATCACCACCACAATAGAGACTATCCATAATAAAGCAGGGCTAATACATTGGACACTAGGATCTGGAAGCACTTCCTTGAAATCTGAACAAGGCAGGGATGCTCATTTTTATCACTTTTTATTCACCACAGGATGACAATACCTGGTCAGAGCCACTAGGTGAAAAAAAAAATGGTATCCAAATTGGAAAGGAAATAAATTAAATTGTCCCTATTTGAAGCTGACATAGTAGTATACAGAAAGTCTTAGAGACTCCACTAAAAACTGTTGGATCTAACAAATGAATCCAGTAAGATTTCAGGAAAACAAAATAAAACCCCAAACCAACCAAACAAAAAACCCCCACGAATTAGTATCGCACATAGCCAGTAAACCATTTAAAATAAAATTTAAGAAATCAGCCTACTTACAATAGCTGAAGCAACATGTAGGAATAAATTTATGCTAAGAGGTAAAATATCCCTTCTCTGAAAATTATAAAACATTGATGAAAGGAACAGAAAAAGACAGATAAACAGAAAGATCTGTGCTCAACGGATCAGACACATAACTATTGCTCAATGGTCTGCAGATTCACTGAAACTCTTATCAAAATACCAGCAATGCTTTTTACAGAAATAGGATACAGAAACTCTGAAGCTTGTGTGGGATCAGAAAAATCCGAATGCACAAAGAAATATTGAGAAAAACAAAACAAAGGCAGAGGCACCACATTACCTGTCTTTAAAATGTATGCACACATTGAGGTTCAATAAATGCTCCCAAATAACAAATGGGTCAATGAAGAAATTAAAAAGACAATTGTAAACTTTCTATGGCCGGGTGATAATGTGTTCTCAATTCATGTGATACAGTGAGAGCTGGGTCATCAAAGACCAGCAAAGGCTGAAAACACACCCTAGAATGAGGGATCAGAAATAAGCCCAAGAACAGACACACAGCTTGCTTTGACAGACATTCTAGGAATGGGGACCAGGAAAGATGCTTAAAGAAATGGTCTTGAGAAACTGAATGTTCACAGGTAGATCCATATCTAGACTTATCTAGAATGTTCACAGGTAGACTCTTATCTAGAATTAACCCAAAATTGATTAAAGACCTTAAACATTATTTGGAAAACTAGGAAAAGACTTAAATGACACAGGGGGAGGGAGGTGACTTGATCTAGACTGTGGCAACGATCTTTGTGATTTAATCTCAGAAGCACAGACGGCAAAGGCAAAAAAAGGAGAAATGTGATGATCTCTGGCTAAACAGTGGTTCTCTGCATAGCAAAGAAAACATTCATAAAGTTCCAAGACCACCTACCAAATGGGAGCAAGTATAAGCAAACAACCCATCAGACCAGCAGTTGGTTTGCAGAATTTACAAGGAATTGAAACATTCAGGAGGAGACAGACCCAACAGCTTCAAGTTTGGAAGTGAGCAAAAAGAGAAACAGTCTCAAAAGAAGACAAGAAAGTGGTCGAAAGTATCTAAAACATGTTCAGCCTCCAGAGTTATCAGACTAAGTTGAGGTTGCACTTCACACCTGCTAGGATAGTTACAATCATCAAAAAAGCAACAAATAAGTGTCAGTAAATATCAGAGAAAAGGAACAGTACTTATTTTGGTGAGAATGTAAATTTGGATAGGTATCATAAAAAAGTATGGGATTTCTTTAAAATATTAAAAGTGGAACTGCCATAGTAGTCCATGCACATGGCCACTAAACCATTCAAAGCGTCAACATATAAATCTATATGTTAAAAAGACATCCTTGTTATTAAAAATAACATGTAAAACATACATGCAGCAGCGTACAAATCTGTATGTTAAAAAGACATCCTGATCATTACAATAATAGTCACAACATCCGAGAAGTCCATTGATGTATAAACCAATAAAGGAAATTGTATGGAAGACAAACAATAGCCAAAGAAAAAATAAAATCCTGTCATCTGCAACAACAAAAACAACAACAACAACAACAACAACACACACACACACACACACACACACACACACACACACAACCAGTGGGAGAGAAGGAATGGAGAATGACTAAATAGTCCTGTAATTCCTTTTCACAGTTAAAACCATCAGATTATAGATGTTAGGTTGGAGAACTGTGTGACATGTGGGTTATATTTTGTTCACATCTGTTTCTGCTGTCTGTGTGTTCGCTGGTAGGCACGCAAAGTTTGAGTGGCTATGAGGCAGATAATCTGCAGACCCCACCCCTTACTGAGGAGCCATTGGCAGTTGATAGCTGCTGGAGGAAGTGAGTTACTCTCTTTTGAGGTGTGGCCACTTTTAGGATTCTCATGCTCTGGTGGATGGCTCCATACCCATGTGAATAAAGCAGCACCAACTGGATTAAGTCAGTTATTAACATTTAAACAAAAAAGGAAGGTTTACAATCAAATTCCACAGAATCTGTAAGTGGAGGAAGCAGGACATGGGTCCAGAGCAGCTGCTCCTGAGCACACAGATCACCATGGTAATTGTATGATTTTTTTCATGTGATCAAGGAAAGAGTGTTACTACTCAGCAGGAACCACGGAAGACTTTGATGGAGCTACTGCTCCATCCCTCTCTAAGATGAAGTCTTTCCAGAACTCAGTCTGGATGGATGACTTTGGGCGAGTTTTGTATCTCACAAAGTGAGATATAAATAAATCTCATAAATAATAAGAAATAACAAGTGAGAAACGAGAGAGAAGTTGAAGCAACAGGAAGAAGGAAACATTGCTCTGTTCTCTTCTGCTCAGGAGTGTGCATCGGAGGCAGAGGCAGAAATAGAAGGGGTATGATTAACCCTGAATATTGGATTGATTGGTCAGGTTTGTTTTTAGTAGAATCAGTGAAGGAAGATATTTAGGTCTCATTCAACACAGGTTCAGCCTTCCAAGTATTCCAAGTCCTATGTCTGTAAGCCTGGTGATGGTTGTTGGGACATGGGAGACAAGAGACCAGGCTGGCCAGCTAGTCAAAGTTCTGTCACTGGAGGAGACACAAGATCACAGTTTCAAATTCCCCACTCAGGATTAGCCACAGAGATCAGTTATTCAGACCTACAAATTGAATCTAATAAGGAACAGTTGGCTTTGGAATTACTTTTTCTAAGTGAAAGTCCAAGTACATATTTTCAAAGCATTAAAGTTGATAGGTGACATTTTTTATTGATTTGGTTCATGAGATCACCTGGCACAATATAAAATGTTTCTTTATTTTATTTTATTTTATTTTATTTTATTTTATTTTATTTTATTTTATTTTATGCAGTGACTGCACAAGTCAAATATGGAAGATCAACCTCCAGGACAAATTTTGGCCTATGGATTAGAGTTTTCTTAAGTCTCAGCACATATCCCTCACAGAGAGCTCTTGCTTCTGCTGGATCTGTTTCACCCCCTTTGTGAATGCCTCAGAAAGAAGGCAGTATGAAGGGAAAATCAGCTATTTATAGGCATTTTTTGACTAAAAGTGTCTGCTCAGCGTGCTATGGAATATTTCCAAGAGGTGGGAGAACAGGAAACTATCTAAAATCAACTGGAAGGCTGGAGGAGTGTTATGGGGGAACGATTCTGCAGGGGAGTCCTTTGCAGAAAGCTCAGGTTTCATTTGCAAACAAATGACAGTTACTTTTTCTGACACTCAGAGAAGCCAACTAAACTTCTGCTACTTAATGAGAGAAGAAGAGAAGGAGAACAAAAAGCCCAAACAGTCTTCAAGTATTGTAAGTCATTGGAACCCTTAAAGGAATTTTACAGGGGAATACTTCTCTCTATACCTAATCCTCGACGGGACAGTTGCCAGCCAAATGGTGCCCATGGAACAGGCAGCAAGCAGGTGGGTTTCTAAGAATAGAATGCAGGTCCTGGTGACTTAACAGGGTCCTGCTGAGATGAGAGGACATCTCACTTGCCACTTGCCTTCACTTTTATAACGACAACAAACAAGATGGCTGAGAGCATTCGCTTGAGCTTCTACAGGCAGGAAACAATTCCATGAAATTCTGAGAGCATCCCATGGATTTTACTCTCACTGTTTGGGTGGTCACGGGAAGCAAGTGTGGTAGAAAGACTTAGGACTGTCTGCCAAGAGACAGCTGGCTGCTGAGGGAAGCCTGAGCTGGTGATGGTTCTGTAGGGAGGAGGTCCTGAGAGAGACTTTCTGTTCTTTGGAATTCTACAGACTTGAATGAATATTGCACCTGGCTTCAGAGATTGGGAAGGTTGGCTGAGGACCTTGAGGACCTTGTGCAGGAGCAATGGAGGACAATGCCTAGGACCTGTTACCATCACCCTTCAACTGTTGTGAAGCTCCTACCTGTCTGGTTGCCATGGAGGAGACACTCCTCAGAGAAGTAGTTTAAGCCCATAACTAACTAGTTATATGTGGCTGAATTACCCTGTAGACATAGCCCACAGTGGTTGCTGTTCATTAAACTCATCCTGCTGATTTACAAGGCTGATTAGAATAATGTAGGGGGGTTGGCAGACTAAAGCAAGGCTCATGTGAACACACACTTGAACAGCTAGAATTGTTTTCTACCAGCAAACACTGAACTGCGTGGAACTTTGCTCCACTGAGGTGAAGGTATCTGGACCGTCTCTTTGCAGCCCTTTCACTTACATAGTCATAAACTCTATGTGTTTAGTTGGCAGCTGATGAAGGAACTGTCCATGTTAAGATTAAGATCTACCATTATCGGACATAGGACAGGGAGAAGCAGGAGGGGTGGGCAGGAGGTTTTCTTGTCCATGGAATCAGACACGCCTCTTCTAACCTTGTTTTGACGGTGCAAACTAGAAGGGAAAGAAGAGGTGTCACAAAACAAAGAGAATATGCAAAGCATGTCAGTAACTTGACGTGTATACTTTGAAAACCTTCCACACAATAATTTTAATTGATTTCCTAAATTTCGAGCTCAGCTCTTTTCCCTAGCACCTAAAACAAATGCAGTCACGTCTTCATGCCCATTATACAGATGAAGAAATGAAAGCATCAGGTAGAGGGAGACCAGCGATGTAGAAAGCCAGCTTCAAAGCTTGGCTGAGCATGTGAAGCCCACGTTTCTATCAGTTAGACTCTACTGCCCCCTACAGGAAAGTATATGAGACAATAAGCCTACAGCTCCTTAGAATTGAGTTAACTGTGGTTCTTGATATATTCTACTGAGTCACTCTAGATGTATGTCATCAGAATCTCTTGGGTTGATGTCACAAATCCTCAGTTTTCAGACTCCTTCAATATCACTCTTGGGCACAAGTGTACAGGAGCTATCTCTCAACTGCAATGATGGAGAAACACTCAGTGATATAAGACTATTAAAGTGCTTCTTTTTAAAAAATTATTTATTTATTTTTTGATACTTTATTTACATTTCCAATGTTTCCCCCTTTCCAGGTCTCCTCTTTGGAAACCCCCTATCCTCTCCCCCTTCCCCGCCTTTATGAGGGTATTCCCCCTCCCACCTACCTACCCACTCCCGTCTTCCCACCATGACATTCCTCTTTACTAGGGCCTCTAACACCCTCAGGCCCAAGGGCCTCTCCTCCCCCTGATGGCCAACAAGGCCCTCCTCTGCCACATATGTGGTCCGAGCCATGGGTCCCTCGATGTGTATTCTTTGGTTGGTGGTCCAGCCTCCAGGAGGACGGGGGGGGGAGGGGGAGGGTCAGGCCAGTTGACACTTTTGCTCCCTCCATGGGACTGCAAACTCCCTCAGCTTCTTCAGTCCCTTCTCCAAATCCTCCATCTGGGACCTCACTCTCCCGTACAAAGCTCAAGTCCAAGTGGATCAAGAACCTCCATATTAAAGTGCTTTTATCTAGGTTTACATGGGATAGAGTTGTAGTCACTTGTACCCATGAAGACACCATGTTGTCTCCTGTCAGGTAGTGTTTTGCAGTGCACAGTTCTCAGCTTCTGTGCCATTGTTCTCATTGTCCTAATGTATATTACCCTACATATCATTATATGTGTGTGTAATTTACATATGCCATATATATGTGTTACATCACATATCCCTAGGAAACTATAGATATGTCAGTTGTTGTCCTGGCGAAGTGAGGTGAAAGACTCTGACTGCCAAAATGTGGTTGCTTCAGGAGAAGCATGTAGTCTTCAGATTCCAGACCCTGAGCTCGAAAAGCTCTTAGTTTTGGATCTAAAGATCACAGATCCAAAAGTGGATCTGCTCTGCTCAGTTTGTCTTCTCCTGGACAATAATCGACCCCCCAGCAAGGCCATTAGAATGCAGAAAGGATCAATCTGTAACAGGAGGAATATATTCACTTTTTTTTCCTGGGCTGGCAAAGAAGAGTTAAAAAATCTTATCATGGGGCTAGCCAGATGGCTCAGCAGATAGAGACACTTGCTGTGCAAGCAGAGAATCTGAGTTCAATCCCTGGAGCCCAGAGAGGAAAGAGAGAACACACTCCTGAAAGTTGGCCTCTAATCTCCACCTACATGTGTGGCACGTGAACATGCATCTACACACAGGCATGACACTCACACACGTACACACCACACACAAAGAGTAAATAAAATGAAAATACAATATGCATTGTACGATCACAGAGTTAACAGATTGCACATAATTACTTAGGTGACAAGTACCTTTGTCTCCTATGAGCCTTTTAAAGGACAAACATGTTTCAAATATAACCCTCAGGTCACCTTCCCATTGCCTCTTTGACCTCATTGCCTCAGCAGACAGTAGCACACAGGAGTAAGCAGGGATTTGAAGAGCCTTCGGGCTTATCAGAATGTGAGACACAGTGGGGAGCAGAGAGCCCAGGGTGAGAGGCAGAGAGTCCACTTGTGTCATCTCTTCTGAGATGACAATTTTTGTCAAGCTATTTCCTTTTGCTGTCTGAAGAAAGAGTAAATAGAACTAAATACTTTCAGAAGTTTCTTTTATAGGATGGTCACTACAGAAAGTAATAGGTAGCTACAGTGTCCAGACTGGAGGAGATTGTGAATGAGGAGGTTTACAAGGAGGAGTTTCTATTATTCAGGAAATGACAATTTAGAAGGAAATAAAAATAAGCCCCTAAACGGTTAAATCACAGGAATGGACAATCCTGAAGGTTGATAATAAATTGTGGGTTTTCAAAGGCTGCAGGAGGCAGAAGTTTTCTTTCATAGTTGTTGAATAGGTCTTTGAATTAAAAGGACTAGCATCGGTCTGGTCGTCACACCAGAAAGTCAGGCCATACCTAGATTAATGACCTGGAATAAGACTGAAAAGGTAAGATAATGACTTTTTTTTTTTAACTTGGTTCGATAAAAAGAAGGGGCGGGGGGAGATTCCTTACCTCATAGCTATTCTTCTGTGGCGTTTGTGAAGGGGTCCATTTAAAAAAGATCTGATTTCGTAAATCAGAGATCAAAGACATCAAAAGCATGGATGTGTTATGCAGAATGAGGGCGGCCAGGTGCCTAAGTGGAGGTGAGGTAGATCCACCTCCTCTGTACAGAATAAGCCTTACTATGCTTCATAGGTCGGGTTTCCATTTCATAAGCATGGGCTCAGCTTTCCAATTCATTGAGAATAATGATTATAAACTCTGATGGATCTGGAGCAGTGGTCTAATATACATGAAATAAACATTGTGTATCTAGAAAACTCAGTATAGAAGTCTCCTTGGCTTAGACACAAAGTATGGCAGAGCATTAAACTTTAAGAAATGAAGGAAAGCAGCTTTAAAGGTAAACTCTGTATTTTCTTACACGTGTCGGACCAGAGCTTCAAGAAAAGTTCTTCTCTGTTCATGAAGATGATCCCCCAAAGAATTACAATACTAGAAATAAGAAATAGGCCCAAAGAAACACGAGGAACAGATGATGTCTTCCTGTACACTGTTCTGCCTTTTTCCTTTGTGTTAATAATAATCAGAAAGCTCCTATGTCATCATCTTTTAGTTAGGGAGAGGGTTCAGGTGTTGGAGAACTTGGAAATCTTTCCAACTGGAAATTGTTCATTGACAGAAACCAAATCACATTCCCACTGTGCTTCTAGTCTAAGAACATATATGAAGAGTTACGTGTGTGTGTGTGTGTGTGTGTGTGTGTGTGTATGAATGTGAATGAGTGGGTTTGTGTGTGTGTGTGTGTGTGTGTGTATGAATGTGAATGTGTGTGTGTATATGAATGTGAATGAGTGGGTTTGTGTGTGTGTATAGAAGAAAAATGCCCTCTGCATTATGATGCCACTCAAGGGGCATTTATGGTCTGTTGGTAGGGGTAAGGGTCTTGAGAAATAGGTCCTTGAGTCCTATAAGCAGAGCTTAAACTGTATCTGCTTTCTTTCCTCTAGGCAAGAGTATGGGTTTAACTCCTCAGACGAATAAGTATGCTCTATGGCAATGCCATATAACTCAATGCAAATTATTAACATTAACTTAGATAACTAATGCCTGAAAAGGGCAGATTGTTTCCCCCTCCACCAAACTTCCCTGGCTAATAACAGAAAATGTGTTCAGTGGTATTGTGATTTTAAAACATATGGAATTTGAGATTCTTGTGTCTTAGATTCATATTACATGGCAACTCCACCTGAGTCAACCCGCCTGCACTCTGTGGTCATAGACCCTAGCAACACACATTCTTCCGAAATGAGAAAAATAAATGATACTGAGCTTAATTAATTGAAAGGTTGATTCTACTGAACTCTAAATCACAATGATCCACTGTAAGACACCAAACTCCAAAATGGAGAAAAATAAAACCTAATTCCAAACCAAAGTCAGTGTGTCAGTGCTACACAGACCACTTACAGACACACACGTATACACACACACACACACACACACACACACACACACACACACGCACAAATGCACTCACTCACACTCATCCATACTCACATACACATTCACACAATGCACACAAATTCATGTACACACACACTGTCTCACACAAGCATGCAGACACATGCACAAACCCACTCACTCATACTCATACACATACACACACATACACGCTCACACATAAGTACACACACTCACTCACACACACCTGGAACAAGAAACTGACATATTCTGCTAGTCACATACCACCTTGTCAAGTCCCATATGCCACAATCTCAAATGCACTAGAGTTTAAAGATGAGTCTTTGTCCAAAAGACATGACGAGCCCTGAGTTGTTGTCTTTAACTGTCATCAACTAAGCGAATCTCCAGGGAGAGCAGAAAAGGAGAAACCAAGTGCATGACTGCTGAGTGATCCAAGGCTGGATTTTAGCGGGTGTTCACAGAAACCTCTGGCTGTGGCTTGCCAGGTGCTTTTGCTGCCTGCTAACAGTGATATCAGAACATCAAGCTGTTGACCAAGAATAATGAAGTTTCCTTTAAGAAGGCTTTCCTATTAACTCACACTGCTGAGCCTTTCTGGACTCTTGATTTCTTAGAATATTTTTGCCAGTTGTTCTTCTCTCCCTATTAATAGGATGGAGGCAACTCTGAGAAGCAGAGAGAATCAGAGCACAGGGCAGAGAGCAGCAGAATTCCCAAGGTTCTGTAGGTGGGCATGACCCCTAGGTTCCAAGTTAGCACCTGACCAGAGTAACCTTGCTGTGTCTTTCTATGGAGAGGCACCTCTTCTAAGATCAGTGAAAAATAGGGAGGGGATTGTATAAGCCACAGATAAAATATACTCAAGTTCCTTAGCAATACAAATTAAAAAAAAATTATTAATGTGATTGACAAGGTTTTTAGACAAGGTAGCCAGCAAATCAACTAATCACATCATAAACAGAATTGCAGTTTTATAAAATTGATAAAAACTAGTTAAAACTGAAGCAGTATAATTTAAATTGTTTTCAAATTATACTGAAAACTGAGAAAAAAAAAAAAAAAAGAAAAGAAAAGAAAAGAAAAACTTAGCCACAAAAAGAAAAAGATGGAAACAGTTGAGACAGATTTGAAAAATAAATAAATGCACCTGCATTTTAAATAAAACCCTAAACTCACGTTTGCTAGGAATGTTTGTGGGATATCATGCAAACAACAGAGGAGACAAAAATAAAAAATCTGTTTCAAAACAACAACAACAACAACAACAGCAACAACAACTCCATCATCCAGAAATTTAAATTCTGAAAAGGAACAGTAAGTGCTGAGGATTCTTGGTCAGAAAAATGACCGATCACATTCCAATCACCAGTCATTTAACATCCTGTAGTCCCTCATCATACACCCCAAGACCACAGGAAGCAGGATTTCAGGAAGCCCCCGTGCAGAATGACTTGTAGGCACCTGATATCCCCACCTGTTTCATGCTGTCTATACATACATTAGTTTGTTAGCTCTTCCCGGAGCACTAGGCATTGTTTATAGAGAGGAAAGAAAATAACAGAACAACCAAACTATCCTTATGCTCTCCTCTGTGCAAAAACCACTTACATACCAGCTACTCACATCCATCAGATACAAAGTAACAAAAGAGTTGTTTATACCCAAACCTGGTCAGTCCTTCCATTTCGTGAAACTTGCACGCAGACTGAAGAAACCCACTCAGCCTTAAAAAGGTCGATCATTTTGTTGCTTATAGCTTCATCTCTGAGAGCTCTGGCTTCCTCCGTCCTGTCTGCGCTCTCTCGCTCCCTCTGTGTGTCTCTCTACTTCCACGGAGAGGGAGAGGTTTCCCTTCCCCTTTCCTGTTTCTGCCGCTGGATGAAGGATGAATGCTAAACACAAGATTCGAAGGGATTTTTTTCCTTCTTAGGTGAACAGTTGGAAATCTAAAATCTTTCTCTTCCGAATGGCTTAATATGTCATTCACTCAGCATAGAACATTTAAATAAAGAGGCATAAACACAACCAAGAATTCCACAAAAAAAAAAAAAAAAAAAGAAAGAAAAAGAAAACAACCCTCCCCCGAGCCTATTCTGTTTACTTAACTATTAGCACTTACCCTGAGGTGTGCCATAAATGCTCTATTCCAAATGTACAAAAGCCAACCACATCTCAACTGAGAATTAAACAGTTTTAATGTCTTCAAATCCATGCTCCAGCTCTAAGCCCTGATACAGGCAGTCACTGGCAGTGGTACAATAGTTCTCAGCAGCAGACATCTGATTCTTGACATTTAAAAATAACAATATTGGGGAAATGGGGAGCCTTTTTTTTTTAATTAACTAAAATGCTTGTGAGTGAGCACAGATCACCCACTGAGTATATTGATTACAATGTACAGTGATTACAAGCCAGTCCTTGTCAGTCACAGGCTAGACACACACAGACCCCTCGACTCTTAAACAGTTATGGCAAGAAGCTGCCTTAACTTCAGTCCATGTGAAATTCTCCAAAGACAGAAGATGCATTTTAATATTTAAATTCTCTTATTTGGTAACTATGTATTTACTGAAGAATATTATTCTTCACTGAAGAATATTAATTACTGGTTACTAATTTAGTCTGGAATCAAATTAGGGATGTCTGCTGGCAGGCTAATTTCACATCATCATTCTTTTATTGGCATGGACATATTGCAGGTCAAATGCACACAACTTTGATGCAGAGGAAGACAGATAATAAAATAAACCACACATTAACATCTACATCTGAAACATATTACAGACCTGGGCAGACCTGGGGTCAGCTGCTGGCTGCCCTGCCTACTCTGCATTCTTTGTGTCCCTGTCAGCTTTGTCTATAAAGCTAAAGCAAAGGAGGGCTCCTGGGAAGAGGTAACAGTGGGAGGGAAACAGAATGAAAACAATAGGAATCTGTTAGGCAAATAGATAAAAATATCAATGAGTGGTGAACATGAATATCAGAATGCAAATTCATTTTTGTGTGAGGAAAAGTTGTGAAAATATCTAAAGCAAATGTGACATTTTTAAAGTTGTTTTGATTATTAAAGGAGATCTGGATGGTGATCTAGGTCCTTTCTCTGAATGTGGAGAAGGTAGGGATTGAGCCTGGTGAATGGAAAGAATTAGTTTTGGTTCGCCATCTTGCTGTGTGCCCTTGGTCAAGTTATTCAACACAGTTTCCTAAGTCTATTTTTTTAATCCTTGTGAAATTCTTTTAAAATTTCAAAAAACAAATGAAGTAGCATTTGAGCATCTGCTTTCAGCAGGCGTTTATGAATCCATAGTCATAGGCCTTCCAAGTCTTAGAGATTGCTCTGGTTGTACAATTTATGAATTAAAAAAAAAATATGCAGAGAGATTAGAGATTTCTAGAACCAAGGGCCTTGTTTTTCAGTAGATAAAGTAGACTTCAAAATCTAAAGGATGGTTCCAGCAACGTCACCAGTTGGCGGCGGATAGGGCCTGGTATTCCCTGTGGAATGGAGCTTTGTGTGTTAACTAAACCTTGTGATGGAGATGCTCAAGGTGACTGTGGATCCAGTTAAATCAGCCAGCCCCTACAGTAACATTACTAGAAAACAAAAGGAAACAAAACAACTCTTTTGTTTCTCCAATTTGCTTCAAGGAATGACTTGATACATGAAACTGTCCCAGAAGAGCAGATGGAGGTCGGATAATCTATTTTCTGAGAAGAATATCACCAGGATTCTTTTACTCTTTTTCTAGAAGCAAGAAGATTGTTGGAACCCGGGGCTCAGGAGGCATCTCCTACTCTCTCTCTCTTCATGATTATTCAGTATTTCCCTTCCTTTCTGTGCTAGAACACTCCAGCCTCAGCACAGGGGGCAGGAAGAGGTTGTGGCTCTCCATGTCGACTGTTTACTGACATGGTCGCGCCCTCTCCTGAGACACAGAATCATCATTATGCTTTTACCTTGAAGGCCTACAGAACAGGTACTCAATAATGCCGACATTTATTAAATAAGTTGCAACACAGATTTCAGTGCATATTTAAAAGGATAAATAAACACGGATCAGGATTAATTCTTGCCCAAGCTATGAAAGAAAATACTAACTTTTTAACAGTTTCAAGAATTAATAATAATTATTAATAATAATAATTAATAATAGGTGCCAAATAAAGGTACCATTGTTCTAGGTAGCAAGAGGGGAACAGGGCATTGGGAATTGAGAGATCTATTATCCTCCGTGTGCCTAACCAGGTGACAGATACGTGAGTGGATGATTCACTCCAGTTTTTCTTATAGCTTTCTTAAATATTTTATTTTGAAAAGCCAGCCTAAGGAAGGTAAGTAATTCAAAAGTAGAGGTTTCTAGTCATGACAGCGTGAGAGCCACTGACTGACATGCCTGTATTAAGTCCTACACTTGATATTAAAGATTTCATTCTGAAGTTTCTGAAGAATGCTTAAAATCACTCTTTTCTGCCTCCCCACCTTTCTACTCAGCTTCTGAATGAAGTACAGGATAAGCCCAAGTCTCAGCCCTACAACTTCCAGGTCATAGGTCAAAAAGCCTCAGTCTTTCAAAGCCTCATTTCTCCTTGTGTAGATAGTTTTATTAACCCAGCTCTCAGAATAGTTGTGAGGATGGATCACATTTACCACAGTGTCCAGTACACAGTTCACATTCATTTTCTTTTTCCTTTGTCTGTCTTTGCACACTTAACTGCCTTTTGAGATTTTGAATTTAAAAGACATTTAAAAAAAAAAGAAGGGAAAATAAATTTCAGGCCAGAGAACGTAAGCTTTTGTACAAGTACAGGTGAGCATTATATTGTGAACCATAGCTGGTGTTGGACCCATGGGCAGCAACCTCTTTAAGTCTAATTCTCATTTTGCCTACTCCACCAGAATGCACAGGCTCTAACAGTCTTATCGACAGGGACTTTTCATAGAAAACATGCCAGTTTCTATGACATCTCTATTTCCTTTCTCATCCTTTCTTCAAGACAATTTTTTTTTATTAAAGTACTCTCAATATTGGATAAAATGTATGTGCTTAAGTCATTTCTAAATCCTTAACTTGGAGCCCCCCGATGGTCATTTTGTGAAGAGACTTGGGTTCTAGTACTACTTCTGCCACATGCTAACAGCATAACCCACTAAGGTTTTGTTTGAGTTCACTTTTTTCCTATACTAAGTGGGTCCAATGAACCTTTTAGCTTGAAAGTTATTAATAGTTCTTGGCCTGCATGTATGTATGCACGCCAGGTGCATGCTTGATGCCTGCAGAGGTCAGAAGAGGGTGTCGGACCTCCTAGAGCTAGAGTTATAAATGGTCGCAAACCACTGTGTGGGTGCTAGGAACTAAATCTGTGTCCTCTGAAAGAACAGCCACTGCTCTTAACCACTGAGAAATTTCTCCAGCTTTTCTTAACGATTTATTTAAACACAGAACAATCATGCAGTAAGCTAGGCAGTCCTACCTCCGACGATAAACACTAACATGCATTTGTGACATGGTAGTTTCTTCTAAACATTGAACTTTGGCCCCGTTGCTGTCCTTGCCCAGCAGTGTCAACCTAACTATTCTCAGAGTTCAGGATAGACATTCCCATGAAAGCAATATTTATCAGAAAGGGTTTAATGAGGGAGAAATGACCACCTTCTTGCTCGAAGAATTTTTCCTTGCATTTCTTCTGATGGCAAGAATGGAGATGATTATGTTATGCTTTTATGGTCATGTAAAAACTTTCATGGAAAGATAGGGACAGCGGGAAAGAAAGAACCCGATGTTCTGAAAGGGGGCGGAGCTGGGAACCCACGAGGGTCATTATGTGGAGCCTTGTGTCTTAGGGAAAAAAAAATACTGGAGGCAGGAAAAGAGGGAAGACAGCTCTGCCTGCCTTTGCTGATATTTTTATCCAGGTGAATCTCGTTTAAGTGAACTGGAGGCACGAGTGGAAAGGGAAGAGCCGCCTGTTCGGTGGCTGTGTGTGGGATTTACATGCTGACATTAATTGTATTTTACTGCACTGATGCTTTCACGGCGCCCTCCTCTCCTTTGTTGTCCTGGGCTTCTGCAGCTGTGCTTAGCGGGTCCCCAAACTGCCTGTCTCCACCTCTGCAGGGCATCATCCTGCTATTCTGTGTCTTGGAAGTGGGGCGGCTGGAGATAATCACTGCAATGAGGAAGACGCATGCGCCATATCTAATATCTAAATAGAAATGAATGAAGCTGGTAGAATGTGTCTCCTTGAATTTTCCTGATAGCTTCATTAATCACCGAAATGATAGACAGTCTGCCCGAGTTCATATAGACAGTTCAGAATAGAGCCAAGGAGCATATAGCACACAACCCAGCCATGAACAATTTCACAGCATCTATCATTTAACATAGAGAGTACCTGTAGGTACTGGCAGGACCGCTCTTGTTGACAAGCCTCGGACTTCACCATAGCCTGATCCATGTTCACCGAAGCTTTCTGATAAACCTCTCGGGCTCTGCTCACGGTGAGAGTGGAGGACCAGGCACTCTTCTTCAGAAGTGGAGCATCCAGCGTGACTGGCAGGTTAGCACAGGTGGAGCACTTGATGTCATTGTTACTCCGGGAGGCCTTCACTGCCTGCTCGCTGATAGTGTTGTAGGCTTCCATGAAGTACTGCGAAGCAGAGCGGTCAGGGCACCTGCCCATGGTCATCACACCCGATGGCGTGTGGTAGAGGCACATGTCACCATCCAGGTTGTCATCTGAGCTCCACCAGCTGGGAGAGGTGGGGGAGGCGTTAGATGCATTGGATCTAGCCTTGGACTCTGACCGCCTCTCCTTGCTCTTGCTGCGCTTGCCATATCTCACAGTATGCGACTCGTCAGGGCTGGCCTTGCCCCCGTTGACGCTGCCTTTGGATGGCCCCTCCAGGGAATGAGACTTGGTGAAGAGCTTCTGGACCGAATGGACCAGGTGCCGGATGCGGCCGGGGCTATCGCTGCGATGCTCCACAGCGGTGCGTTTGTACTGTAGTGTGTGGTAGCCATCCCGGCTGAGGGGCAGCTGCCTCTCAAACTGATCCAGCAGGTTGGTGGGGAGGCGATTCGCCTTGGTGGCCAGTGTGCGTGGCACCAGGGCACTCTCGTCCTTCAGCTCCTGCTGCGAGGTGTAGTGCCTGCGCGGGAAGGTGCTGCTGGCCAGCGGGTCACTGAAGGGCCCCACACACTCGGCCTGGAAAGAATTCCGCTGGGTGTAGTAGGGATGGTCCGCAGGGTGGTGGTCTACCGGGCTCAGCAGGTACGGCTTGTGGTCTGAGTGGTGTGACAAGGAGTCACAGGCTGACTCGCAGGTGATCCCATGGTGGTGGCTGCGGCTACCCGATAACCCTTTCATTGCTGACTGGAAGCAGTTGCAGGGGTCATGGGAACCCTGTTAAGTTCCAGACCCGTCTTGGGCAAAGACCTGAGGAATGAAGAACACAGACAAGGAGTTAGCGCTTTCCTTGGTACATATATACTGCTCTTTTCTGTGACTACACACCCCTGATGGGTTTTGGGGGGACTTTAGGCTGTTCCTAACAGTAGCTTTCATGTAGTACTGGAAAGGTCTCTCTCACCTTTGTAAGTGTGTAAGGCTCACCCTGGGACAAAGAAAATATGAAATACAATCTTATAGCTGTTTTATTTTCTGAGACAGATTCTTGCTACAGAGCCCAGGCTGGAGCACTCAATCCTGCTTTAGCCTCTGAGGAATGGGATCACACCGAAGTACCACCACACTGGGCTGAAACCACTGAGTACTACCACACTGGGCTGAGATCACTGAGTATCTCCACACTGGGTGGAAGTCATTTCCAAGTTCTTTGTCACAGTAACTGTTTTCTTTTATGCTCCCAGTAGCTGAATGTATCTTTCCTTTGCTTTTCTTCTTTCAGTCTTTAAATGATTTTAAAAAGGTATTTTATTATGTTTTTATAATATGTAGTTGTAGGGGTATGATTTGGGACATGTGTTGATGCCAGCTAAAACCATAGGTATGGATCCTCTGGAGCTGGAGTGACAGGCGGTTGTGAGCCGCCCAAATTCAATGCTGGGAATTAAACTAAGCAATCTTCAGCCTCTGGCCCCAATTTATATGGTAACAAATTTAGCATATCTAAAGGGCTAGGTTTCTGAGGAAAGCATTTCCTGTTAGAATCTTGTGATTTTATAGCAGCTCATGTCTACTTCCTGGAATCCACAGGTTTGTTTCTGTCTTTTCCAGTTAAAGTTTCTGGCAACCTGGGGTAATGTCACTCTTATATTTTTCTATCTATGAACAAGCTATTACTATAGGTACAAAGAAAGCATTCTGTAAGTGGGGATAAAAAAACAAAAACAAAACAAAAAACAAACAAACAAACAAAAACCCCAAAACCAAAACAAGATGAACAAAAGAAGCCAGTGACACATTAAGTCTTTTTTGTCTGTCACGGCTTTCTGTTTGAAATTCTGAAGGAATAATTATAGCACCCAAACAAGCCTGCATACTGATCAGCTGCAGATCAAATAGATCAGCGATGTGGGGAAACTTGCCCATGGATTTCTGTCCTCAGAGAGCCAAGTGTCCTGTAAACAAAGATTAAGGAAGGAAGGCTGGGGAGATGGCTCAGTGGTTAAGAGCACTCTGGCTGCTCTTCCAGGAGTCCTGAGTTCAATTCCCAGCAACCACATGGTGGCTCACAACCATCTGTAATGAATGGGATCTGATGCCCTCTTCTGGTGTGTCTGGAGACAGTGACAGTGTACTCAGGTATGTATAATTAATAAATCTTTAAAAAACAAAAAAACAGCAACTAAGAAAGTGCATTGGCTGAGTTGCATGTCATCTTTTCTTCTGGTTGCCATGGTTTGGATCCTAAGCAGCCCCCAAAGGTCAGTGTGTTGAGGACTTGGTTGCACTTAGTGTCACTGCTGGGATACTTTGTTAGATGGAGCCTACTGGGAGGAAGTTAGGTCATTGGGGATACTGTGATCTAGGATCATGGTTCTTGCTCTAAGTATTTCCTGGAAGCTGTGGGATTAAACAGGCTTCTCCACCACATATATCTGCCATGACTTGCTGTTCCACCGTATGCCAAAACCCAAAAGGGCTAAGTGATCTAGCATGCTATCTCTCCAAGACCTTGAGATAAAACAAATCTTTGCTTTTATTAAGTTGATTTTCTTGGTTATTTTGCTTTGCCAAAAGAAGGCTAACATACTGGTTTGAGCGTTTCTGCTAAATGTTCACAAGTGAAAACAGACCAAGCAAAGCAGAGGCTTCTGGCCCTAAAGATGTGAATGGAAGTCTCTGCTCATGCTCAGCTTAGTCTGTAGAGAGCTCACTTCTGCAGTGGGAACTCACACTGAGTTCAAATCCTGAGCTTAGGTAGTCCCCAACTCTGGAAACAGGCTGTGGTTCCAGCAGGGAACTTTATTTTTCTTTTGACTTTAACATTGTGCACTTTTTAGGAGCTGACTGAGGTCATCCTGACAGCTTGTTTAAACTTTTTTCTTTCAAAGCTTCCTACAGTACAGAAATTGTCATTTTAAGCATTGTTCTGGAAAGCCAATTCAAAAATGTCATTTCAGATTCTCAAAAGGGAAAGATAAATGGCCAGTGAGCACATAGGTCAGATAAAATGCACACACTTGGCCTCATGAAGAAAGACACGGACTTTGGAGAGGTCAGAGCTTGCCTTTTCCAGTGGACACCTGGCAACACTGACTGTCTCTGTCTATGCCCCTCGAAGCTCCTTACTTCCTCATCCTTGTTTTTCCTGTCTGTTAGCATTTGGGGTTGAACCCAGTCTCCAATTTCATAGCTGAATAGTTCAAAACTGCTGATGGGAAATTTTAACCACCGGACATTTGAAATCAGTTAGTCTGCTGAATTATGAAGGTAGATACTCACTTTATCTATTTAGTCTCAAGGGCAATGTAAAGACTTAATCCAATGATTAATTGCATGCATGCAGAATTTTCCCTTGGTGGTCCATACTGTGCTTCAAGCAGCATCTGTTGAGTGAAAATGTGGCAGTGTGGCCATTCAGGGGAGACTGGAGGAGCCAGTTCCCAGGCATCTAGGAATCAGTGATGCCAAAGATGGCTGGTGAGTCTCTCTCTTGCACCTCTTAGTTTTCTTCTTCTGCCTTGCTATGGCCCCTGAGTTCTACCTGCCTGAAAGTTACAGTCTAGGAAGACCAAAGGATGTCTATACAAAGATGGTTTATTTGGAGGAGAGAGAGACAGACAGAGAGACAGAGAGTAGAGACAGACAGGGAGAGAGAGAGAGAGAGAGAGAGAGAGAGAGAGAGAGAGAGAGAGCGCACCAAAGACACAAAAAGGAATTCATGATAGATGTGAACTATCAAAAGCTTATAAATAAAATATTTTCCGCAGAAGAGGTGCTAACAGAAAAGGAAAACCTGGACAATCTTTTTATGAACCTATGACAGCAAAAAAAGAGAGATATATGTTAAATATAGGTCTTTAGCAAGGCTATGGTGCAAGCTAACTTACGAGGAAGGCAGTTTGTTGTTTTCCAAATATGGACCTAACAGTAAAGGCAGAGCTGAGGAAACAGCTGGGTGGTAGAGTGCTTGCCTAGCATGGGAGATACCTTATGTTCATTTGCCAGCACTTTAGAGTACCTAAAGCTTGCCTTTTCCAGGGGACACATGGTATCTGTGAGCTCATGTTAAATAAATAAATAAATAAATGTAAACAAATGAACTAAAAATGGGGATAGTCCCGGGGGGTTATACCCACATGATACATTCTGGACTCTACTGCACTGGCTCTCAACACAGAAAGCAACCAGGAGATGAGGCTTCAAGCTTGCCTTCTGCAGAAGCTGCGTCTTGGGTAGATATTTTGTGCTAAATGAAATGTGAAATTGGTACAAGTTAAAGACATGGATCGACTCTAAAATGTACAATGTTGTTTCAATCAAGTGTTCACTAGTCATCTCAATACAGGGACAGCATTTTGTGGAATGTGATACTATCTGAGGACAGGCAGAGAAAACGAAGAGTCTTTACAACCATGAATGATGAATTATGCTAAGCCATGTAACTAATGATGATGTATGCCAGTTAAACATATGCAGTGTGGTACTTACTAAACTTTTTAAAGTATGCTGTTTTCATCATAGGGAGAAGCACCCAAATCTTCTAAGAGGCTAACAGATTCATCAGGGCTGAATACAGGAACTCACTGCCTTCTCACTGCTTGTGAAGTGACACTGATTTTTTTTTTTTTTTTAACGCATTCTACATTACTGGTTCTCGGGTCTCATATCAGATATCCTGCATATCAGATATTTACATCACAGTTCATAACAGCAGCAAAATTACAGTTATGAAGTAGCAGGGTAATAATTTTGTGGTGGGGGAATCACCACAACTTGAGGAACTGTGTTAATGGTTGCATTAGAAAGGTTGAAAGGCACTGCTCTGTGTCATGGTAGACAAGGTCAAAATAATGGCACTGCACTCTTGTAAATGTTTAAGAGTGCTAAATATCCCTTTCTGGTCAAGAAATTATCAGCTTGTCTCTTTCTGTAGAAGATCTTATGCTGTCTTTTACTCTCTTGTCATTTTAAAAAGGAAAACAGAACAATTTGTGGTCAGAAATTACAGCAGCATACTTGGTGGCTTCCTGTTGAGCGAAGCAGATGATGGAATATCCTAATGTCATTGACCATGCATAGATAATCGTGGCTGGCACCTACCCTGGAGATCCTGAGTTCTGTTTTGTTTCTGCATCCTTCATACCTTCCCTTTTCTAGCACACTTCTCTCTGGTACTCCTGTTTATTGCCCTTCTAATTGATGTTTCTAAGTGGCTCCCACATACACCACTGTCTCCCACCTGTGGTGTGGTCTGTAGCATCAGTATAAAGCATTAACTGAGCATTGCTCATGTGCAAAATTTAGGGCTTGCTACTGCAAACATGACCAAATGTATACAGAGAATCCTCACTGGCTGAAGGGGTTATGATCTCCTCAGATGATGCAGCCATGAGAAAATCTAACTCATGATTCCCTTTATTTAATGCATTCTCAGGGAAGGGAGCTGCTAGTGGTTAAATTAGTTTTCAACTGGCTGTAACAATTTCCCAAAATAGAAAGGGAAATTGCCTCCTTTGCCTTCTCTCTGAGTGAGGCTGTGGAGTGTGGTCATCGTGTCTCTGTGAGGGTTTCTATGGCTACAGTGATTACCTCTAATTCTTTCTTGTTCACTATGACTTCAAAATTATTCTTTGTTGTCCTGTAGGTTCAACTTTGCCGTCAGATCTAATGTCCTTGTGTTTGTCTTGGAGAATTTGTTGCTCTACTGGTGACCATGAGGTGAGCTTACTGTGACAGGCACCATTGTTTTTGCTGAGTCTCTGCACCTGGAACAGAAGTCTTACTGCACAGATGATAGCTGAAGCAAGAACGATTATGTACTGCAAAGGAAAATCTCTAGGTAATGTATGAGACCCAAGGAAACAAACAAGCTAGCTACATATCAGAAGATGCTGACAGGGGAAAATATTCCTGCAACTCGGGTGGTTCTTTGTTTCATTTGATTTCAGTGCCTGTCTTTATTTAGAGCTGCTTGTCTTGATTTTTCTTTTACGTGTGGGGAACAGTCAACCAGAGGCCTTTTGCCATCTTACTCAGCAAGGGTTGGCAGGCAAGCAGTCACAAACTGTGTCACAAACAATGTGGGGGCCTCTGCTTGAGAGAACAGAGAGCATCATGCTCTGGTTTAAAAAGGTAGTGGGAAGAAGAAATCTTTACGAATTCTTACAGGGTCAAACTACCTTTTTCGTTTTCCTCCATCTGCCTGTGACTTTTACACCAGATTATCACATTCAAGTAAGAAGAAATAAAAGACCCTCATATCAAAAAGAACAACTTAGTCCTTGCATGATGACCTCACCTCCCGAGGTCCCTTGATGTGCATTGGTGACTAATTCTGACTAATAGAATCTAATTGGAAATGGCACATCTCATTTCTGAAAAAGATCTCAAAAATGAAGGGCCTTCATTTCACCCTTACTCTGACTGAAGGCAGATCTGAGGACTGGTCAAGCAGTGATCTTGTATCAGGGTGCGAATACTACATATTGAATGAGCATGAATAGAATACAGAATAAAGGTTCTGGTCACCACGGAGCACCTTATTGCCTGCCATCTTGTTTTTGTGAGAGGAAACAGACTTCTGTTCGGTTTTTACCACCATTCCCCTTCCTTGAGAATTGCTTTCTGAATGAGACCAAGTACCTGAAGCCCAGTCCCAGAAGCCATGGAAACCGTGTCATGATGCAAAAGCATACCCTGCAGTTGGTGGTACCCCACTTGAAGATTTAACTAAGAGAGCTACATGATCTTATGTCCTAAAGATTTCTGGGCTTGTCCTTAGAGAATAAATCTAAGGAGGAGGGCAACAAGAAGACCCAAAGGAACAATTATTTCATGAGAGAAGCTTGAAGGGGAGGCAGGGACACCCTAGAGGAGCATCATGATGTCCTGGCTGTCAGGGTAGTTCCCTAATTCCTGGTCTCTCAGTCAAATAAGGAGGTCCCTACCACAGTTTGAAAACATCCCATACTTTTTCTAGAAACAACAAAATATTCTGTTGAGGATCCAGCTTTCCCTGGCACCTTTGTCATAGTAATAAGTACACAGTACATAAGTACATAGTAGGTGCACTTACAATAAAACCCAGTTCTATGAGCAGCCCCCAGACCTGTGAGCTAAAGAAGCCTGTTCTCTTTATTGATGCCTAGCCTAAATGTGTTTCATTATAGTAACAAAAATGGATCTGTGTACCTAAAAGCATACAGATATTAGTGAAGCACCTTTGAGTACACACTGTATGAAATTCTCCAATTATATTATTCAAAGCACAATGCTGAGCCATTTTATACATGCAGAATGTACCTTGGCTTTTCATTAACATTAATTGCTATCCTAATCACCTGCAGTTTGATTTTATTTGTGAATACCACTTTGAATCAGGGGCATTACTCGCTCAAAAAGATTTTGGTATTGTACAAAGAACAAAACAAACAACTGAAGCCTCTCCAATTTAGTCACAGTAGGCAGCAAATCACAGTCGCCTCACAAAGCTTGCAAGAGGCAGTTTCAGAACAACATTGGAGAGTCAAATGGTGGGGATGAGTCCTTGAGAAAGACTGGTGGGCCTCTGTTAGTATTACTATGGACTAACCACTGTTTGAGCAAAACACCACAGAGCTTAGTAGAAGATTTTTATGTGGAGATGACTGAGGTAGCACATTGTAATATGGCACATTGTCTTACTTAGGGTATTACTGCTGTGAACAGACACCATGACCAAGGCAACTCTTATAAGGACAACATTTAATTGGGACTGGCTTATGGGTTCAGAGGTTCAGATATTCATTTCATTATCATCAAGGTGGGAGCATGGCAGCATCTAGGCAGACATGGTGCAGGAAGAGCTGAGAGTTCTACATCCTCATCTGAAGGCTGCTAGCAGAATACTGGCTTCCAGGCAGCTAGGATGAGGGTCTTAAACACATGCCCACAGTGACACACCTACTCCAAGAAGGCCACACCTCCTAATAATGCCACTCTCTGAGCCGAGCATGTACAAACCATCACACACATTTATTTGGGCTAGATAGAGGTGACTGTCTTTACTCTGAGGAAGCCAGTGGGGTACACTCCTTGTGGGACTGTTTTCACTGGCTTTCAGGGCAGGCTCAATTGCCTCAGCTAAGCCTACAGATGGATGCCCTGGGAATGAGCCAGGAGAATGTGACCACCTTGATCAGCAGTGGTCAATAAATGCTCTTTCCAGAGGTACTGTAGAGAAGGGAACACCTTATCTACTGGGGTACAGCTGCTTTCAGAATATTGACAAGAATAATGTGCCATATTACAATGTAAAATTAATCAGAATCTGCCCCAAAAGTTGAGCAAAACTTGCAAGCAACTGCTTAATCAGGAGTACACAAAGACTGATGACAGAATAAAGCTGTTTAATGGGATAAAAAGCAACTGTGGTGGAAGGTGGGAAAACTGGAGACAAAGACAGCTCAAACAAGGTAACTTGGAAAAAGCCTGGAAACCGGACTGATAAAAACACAGTGCGTGCTGTCCAAAGGTACCACCAGGCAGCCATGATCAAGGTCGAGTCATCTTGAGCTTGAGCAGATTATCCATCTTCTGTACCATCCAGCGGGGGTCTCTGGGTAGTGGGGTATCTGCAGGTTTTACCCAGGCAGCAATACCGTCTACCTTGAGGACTGTGGGAGTAGCTAGCAGCACCAGGAAGGCTCCTTTTCATCAGGGTTCCAGTGCCCTGTGCCCAGTGCCTTCTTACTTAGATCCAGTCACCAGTCTGGAAGTGGTGAGGGGTCTCTGGCATGCTTGGAGCATTTAAGGCAGACAGTTTGGGCCAAATCTCATGCTGTGGGATACCTCCTGGGAGGGCCCAGTGGACACCAAGGGAGTTGGAATACCACACAGGATCTCAAAAGGGGTCAGATTAAAATGGTAGGGGGTGTTCCAGGCTCGGAACTGGGCCAAAGGGAGGGACACCACCCAGTCTGAGCCAGCCTCCAAGGTCAATTTAAAGTTTCTTTTTTTGGGGGTGGTGGTGTTTCTGTTCATTCTCTCTACCTACCCTGAGCTTTGGGAATGGTACTCACAATGAAGTTTCCAATCTGTCCCCAGTACTCTTGCCAACCCCTGGCTTACCTGAGAGACAAAAGCGGGGACATTATCTGATCCAATTACCTTGGGCACATACAAAGAACTAGATACAGAAGACCAGGAGTATGAGCTGCATAGCTATCAACAATAACTTCAGGATTGAAGCATGCACAAGAAAAAAGGGGGAATGAAGAAGTCAGCTTAGGAACTTTGGGATATTCCACCAGGGCTCCGGAGCACATGGGCACCCCTCTTCTCCTGGAAAAAACAGGTTAGAGAGCACATAGGCTGGAAGGAGGGGCTGACTAAGCCCCTACTACCTCATTCCCTAAAGATCAATCAGTTTAAAAGTCACACTGTTCTGCCAATCACATTGTGCCTAATGGCTGCTGCTCTAAAGACTATAAAAGCTCAATGAATGGGCTGCACATAGTTGTTCTCTCCCGCCTTGGTGTGCAGGGTGACCCCAGCATGCTGGAACAATAAATTCCTCTTGCTTTTTGCATCAAAAAACAAAACAAAACAAAACAAAACAAAACAAAACAAAACAAAACAAAACAAAACAAAACCAAACCAAACCAAACCCAGTGTGCTCTGTCTACATTTCTCATAACCAGCTAAAGGGTCTGATGAGCATGTTCTAGACATGCTACTGCACAGTTAGAACACACACACACACACACACACACACACACACACACACACACACACACACACACACCTACCTCTGAATAACCCTTCCTTTTATAATCCCCTTTAAAATTCGATTGCTTGTTCTCACCAAGTTTGCAATACAATTCTAATTTCCTGAGTTCTGAGGCCTCAACGTGCCTGTAGCAAGGTCCCTTTGTGACAGGCATTCAGTCAGCAGCTGCACTTGGGAAGCTTTCTCCCACCCACAGCATCTGCTGAGGACACCCTGGCTGGGTTTGTTGAGACAATCACCATGTTTCCTGAGCTGACTGAGCAGAGTTTGAAAACTAAACTCGGGGGGGGGGGGGTATTTGTGCAGAGGCTTACTTGAGCAAGCCAGATGTCCCCTCTAGAGAGTCAAGTGGAAATATCTCCAGTCAGTGGACTTTGTGAGCTTAGGCAAGGTCAAAGCAAGGAGCATCTATCTACACAGACACTATAGGAAGGAAGAGCTGTCTTCCACACAGATTTGGGCTAGAATCTGTGTAGCCCTGGGAATAAATAAAAGAAAAAATGTCTCCTAAATCTTTTTGGTCTAGGCAGTTAGTTCCCTGCCTGGTGTGGCTGAGTTCTTGTAGCAGTTTGTGGCAGAAACATGGTAGCCCAGAAAAGCTTATATACACACATAAAGGGAACCCCTCTTCAAAGCTGGGGTAACCACAAGTTGACCAGAAACCACTGTCAGTGGTCTGTGTTCATGTGGGCACTTTGTGAGTTCATGGCTGCTTCTACTTCTTCAACTCTAGTCTTACCAGCCCAGGAGATGCAGCAGGTCAAATATTCAGTCATCTCCTCTGCTCTGTGATATAGTTTATTGATTCTGGACAATATAAATCAAAGAAAGATGTCACCATGTTCTTGTTCCTTCACACAGAGGCTCTGAACATCCCTGGGGATAAGACTAGTGCAAAGTCTCAACTCTACTCTCAAGGCCTATTAGAAACACCATCCAGATTCTTCTGTTATGGCCATTCTGAATCCTTGAACCTGCTCATTCCTCATTTGTGAGGACCTGGCTGAAGAAAGAGCTAATAAAAGCCAACAGAATAAAAAGGAATAGGGTCTGTGCCTACAGTCATCGTCTACCAAGTAAACACTTTGAGCTGTCTATCAGCACATTCTGAATGCTTCAAGTGTATCGTGTCAGTTAATTATTAAATACTCTTATGTGGTAGGGACTCTAGAACTCCATCCATACCCAAGAAGGGTATATTTTAAGACCACTGGTAGATGTCTGGAACCTCTGATAGTACTGAACCCTGTATAAGCTATGGTTTCTTATTTGCACGCTTGTGTTTAACTTACAAATTGGGAACAATGTGAAACCAACAACCATAAAATATAATAGTTATTAGTAACCTCAGCATGTGAGTTTTTTCCTTTCCTTATTATGCCAATAAGTTTCAACTTTTCACCTAAAGGGAACACTTAACACCTTCTATTTGGCATACCGAGATTGCCAGTATTTCTACTCTTGCCCTTTAGGAAATTATTAAAACCTATAAAATAAGAATTACCGTTATGGTATCAAGACCCAAGCTGATATCTGAGACTAACAATCAGGTGGTTTTTGCAGCATGAATACACTGGCTGAAAGGACCACTCATACATGAGGAGCAATGGCATAGGCAAAGAATTTCAGAATATCACTCAGGAAAGCCAGCATCACTCAGGAAATCTTGTCTCAGCACATCAGGGAGTTGACTGTGGAGTAACTAAAATTTAGAAAAATAAAATGATGCGTGTGGTGGTTTGAATGAAAATAGCCCTGTAGGAGTGGCACTGTTAGGAGATATGACCTTGTTGAAGGAAGTGTGTCACTGGGGGAGGGGGGTGTTAGTTTCAGAAGCTCGAGCCAGGCCGAGTGCCTCACTGTCTCTTTCTGCTGCCTGTGGATCAAGATGTAGAACTCTCAGCTTCTTCTCCAGCACCATGTCTGCATGCATGCTGCCATGCTTCCCACCATGCTGATAATGGACTAAAGCTCTGAAACCGTACAGCAGGTTCCAACCAGCCAGGGCTATGGCTACATAATGAGAACTTGTCTCTAAAATAAAAACAACAAAACCAGAGGAAAGATGAAGCAGTGAGAATTGAAAATACGGAGACGCGTTCACACCGCCCTAAGAACCTGTCGTCTGAAGCATGTGCTACTGCGTCTTCTACATTGAGATGTCTTGGAACCCCTTAGCTTTTGTATCTTCTGGGCTGCTCTTCCCGAAAGCTTTTCACTTGCCACATTACATGTGCAGCTCGATGAGATTCTGACTTGCATTTTCCTGTGACTGTCATGTCCATGTGATTTGTTTTCTTAACTAAATGATACATTCAATAAGGCCTATCAACTCCATGTTTCCTTCAGCCATGTAATGTTCCAGCTATGTGTTTGTACCTACACAAAGAAGAAGGAATGAGAATTGCCTTGAGGAGTGGAATTGCCAGAGCCTAAGAAGTGCTGAGGGGAGAGGAGTCAAGGTTGTCTGCAAGGCACATGGCAGATATGGAGCTGCCTACTGTGGGCCAGATTGAAAGATTGATAGTATATTCTATGGATGTAGGGGAACAATTAAAAGTTTAAGAATGATATAATCAGATAATGAATAATATAATAAGCCTGCTACTAGAATTACCAAAGACTGTGTGTGTGAGTGTGTACCTGTGTGAGTGTGTGTCTCTATGTGAGTATATGTGTTGCTGAGTAAATTTGTGTGTGTGTGTGTGTGTATCTGTGAATGTGTCTTTGTATGTCTATGTGCATGTGTGTCTCTGTGTAAGTGTGTGTGTGTGCATGTGCATGTCTGTATGAATGTGTCTGTGTATGTGAGTGTGTGTCTATATGAGTGTGTGTCTGTGTATGTGAGTGTGTGTCTATATGAGTGTGTGTATGTGTGTATGTGTATGTTTATATGAGTGTCTCTGTGGGAGTGCATGTGTCTATGAGTGTGAATGTGTCTCTCTCTATGTGTGTGTATGTCTGTGTGTATTTGTGTGAATGTCTCTGTGTAAGTGTGTGTATGCGTGTATGTGTATATCTCTGTGTGCATATGTGGGTGTTTGTGTGAGTGTCTCTGTGTGAATGTGCGTGTGTGTGTTTAAAAGAGATAACAATAGTTGTTATAACATACAAAAGCAGTGTACAGTCAAAATTTACTAATTCATGGTCTCAGGTAAGACATTTAATTTTTGAAAGTCTGGTTCTTTATCCAAAGAGTATAACCACCCTTTACACACTGTCCAAGTTAAGGTTTTTATTGCTGCAAAGAGACACCACACCCACAGCAACTCTTTATAAAGACAAACATTCAATTGGGGCGTAATCCTCTGTCTCTGCTTCCTAGGTCAGGGATTATGGACATGCACCATCATGCTTGGTTCCTCTGAAGTTTTGAGTGCTTCCATCTCTGCCTTTAATAAGGCCTTCTAATTCTGCCCTCCTGGGAGGGACTTCAGACAAGGAGTGAGTTACACCTGTGACTTCTTGTGAACCATTCCCCTAATGAATAAAAGAGCCAATCACTGGGCACATAGGAGGGACTTCTAGGTCAGAGAGAGGAAGAGAGGAAGCAGGAGAGAGGGAGAGCCTCTTGGAATGGGGTCAGCATGTAGGTAAGATGTAGCTACTAGAGTCTACTGGTATGGTGGATCCTCAAGGATTTGCCACCAGAGGAGTCAGACTTTGATAAGGCTTACAAGATTAGGTTTTAGTTGTTGCGCCCAGAGATTGAGTTATCATTATTTCTGAGCTAAGTTTGTCTTTCATTTTCCTTCACTCGGAGGCTCGTCTGGGTTCCAGAGAGAAAGGTACAGCGGCAAAGTGTGGGTTTGCCTGATATGCACCACAGAGGCCATGGGAGATTTGAAGCATGGGGCTGGCGTGGTAGTGACCCACCAGTGGGAACCTAGTGAGCTGGATGGAGAGATTGTGAAGCTCTGAGTCAGAGCTCCAAGAGATGAAAGCAGGTTGACCATTGCCCCTCAGTGCATGGCTGGCCAGCCCGATGGGAATGAGAGAAAAAGTGCGTAGTGCGGGACTATGCTGTGCAATATCCTTCTTTTTAAATATTTCCTGCAACAACTGCCAGTGCATTGGGCAGAGTCCCTGAGACCCACAGACCTGACATCATTTAGTCTTTCTGCTGAGATCCTTGCACAGAACTGCTCTTAGACCTTCCCTAAATAGCTATGCCCTGCCCCCCTTTCCCACCATATAGGGACATTAAGCATCTCTGCAAAGACTGACTTGAGTGAGGTGCATGGGGGAATCCCCCTCAGGTTTTAGTATTAGCCAATCTGCATTCTCAGAATCTGCCTTTCAGCTCAGAGATCTGGTGCTCCTGTAGGACAAGGGTGTTTCCAGATCAGAAAATTTCCTTAAGCTCTTCTTGATGATACATACAACCTTGTAAGCCATGGAACCCTTCATGGCAATGCTCCACTAGAGCAGCAAGTCCCCTTCTGTCTTCCGCGTCTTCTGTGTCTTCCCCACTCAGGATACCACTGGTTGAATGTCACAGAGATTCTCAAACAGGAGTGTGCATTGGAATCAGATAGAAGACCTGTAAGACCTTGCTGTCTCCTGGGTCCACTCTCACAGTTTATGAGGTGCTTCCCAAGAACTAAAAATTCCATGGCCAGGTATACTGGCCCTATAACTGCATGGTGGGCCTGAGAAATGCCATGATTTGTGTTGGGAAAACATTTGTTGAGTGCATTTTGCAGAACTAACACCCACTCCTATGTTATCTTACTGGACACTCTTTCTCCTTTCGTCAGGCTCTGGGAATATCTGCTCTAGATTATTTCCCTACACGTACCTCTCCCTTTGCACAGCATGCAGTTCTACCATGCATAGGAAGGCCTTACCAATGCTCTTTTCAAGGTTCCACAGGGAAGCCCCCAAATACATTTACTCAGCAAGAGGTAGACAAATAAACACAAGATTAGGAGTCTCTGGAATGCAAAACACTTTTTTTCCCTTCTAACTTGTGCTAATTTATACATAAAATGAAATTAATTATTCTAGAAATGGTGTGTTCTCTGTACAGGTGTGTGCTGAGTACTGAGCAATGGCTAATGAAGATGGCCAGAGCCTACTCTGCTGTCTCATCTGTTTCCACACACCAACTGCAGCTGCCCGGAGGAGGCCCATTCAACCTCCTTTCCTCTCCTCAGCAGTTACACTCTCCGGCTACAATAGCAATAATTGAGGAAACCATTAGGGACATTTTTCTGTATTTCTGAAGGCAATGACCTTTACTTCAAAGCTGGCTGTGAGTTCAGTTCTAGGGGATTCAATGCCTCTTCTGACCTCCACAGGCTCCTACACAGACACAGTGCACATACACGTAACTCTGGCACATCCATACAAAATAAATATGTGTTTTTTTAGAGGGCATTTTTCTCTCCCTACATGAGTGTCAAGGTGATTATCCTTCTAAATAGTATATGCTTCATTTCCCCACCACATAAATGGGTGGCCTGCACTTGCAGTAGAGATCTCAGCATGGGTTATCCTAGCCTGCAGGAGTGACTATGGTCAGGATAAGCACTGGGCATGTAAGTCAGCTGAGAAGGAGTTTTCAAGGGCAATGGGAGAGGAGGGAATGTGGACATTGTTCCTTAGTAGAAAGCAGTACATTTCTGTGTAGACAAAAACCCTGCCTGCTTAGGAAATGAGTCACGGGAGCCAAATTCTGGTTGGCTCTTGCCCTATGTCTTATTGATGATGTGCTGGGGTGAGGCCTGGCTGGATTTTACAAAATGGTCCCATCACCTGCTTTAAACATGGTCAGTTTTCTGTGCCTTTCAGTTGAGGCAATCATTTTTGAATTATTTAACATGAGTTTTCTCTCAAGGTTTACTTTTGTTTCAAACTTGAGAATTAGTCTAGGTCACTATAAAACTACACCCTACTGTGATGGTTTGTTAATGCTCAGCCCAGGGAGTGGCCTTGTTGGAATAGGTGTGACACTGTGCATGTGGGATATAAAACCTTATCCTAGCTACCTGGAAGTCAGTATTCTGCTAGCAGCCTTCAGATGAAGATGTAGAACTCTCAGTTCCTCCATACCATGCCTGCCTGGATGCTGCCATGATCCCACCTTGATGAAAATGGACCGAATCTCTGAACCTGTAATTCAGCTCCAATTAAATGTTGTCCTTATAGAGTTGCCTTGGTCATGGTGTCTGTTCACAGCAGTAAAACCCTAACTAAGACATCTACTGTCACCAGAGTACTGCTCTGGAGACAGCTGCTTCTGATGCCAAGTTTATCAGAGACTTGAAGTCTAACTAGCAACATGGTTTGTCTTTGCCATGTGCTGCTGGACATTGGAAGTTACTCATCAGGGTATTTTACCAATACCTGACACTGTTCATTTTTCTCATCAGATGCCACGCAGCTCTTCTCAAGGACTCTTGCTATCTCTCTTTTCTGTCCTGTTTCCTGTACTTTTAGGGACCAGTCTCCCAGAATTAGTGTTTTAACATCTTTAAGCATTATGTTAACAGAGAGCCATTATTTTTACATTGTTCCATCTGTCTTCCAAAGGACAATCCAGCCACTTCTCCAGTGCTAGGCACAGAATAAGTGCTCAACTAACAATGAATACATTAGATGGAAGGAAGGGGAGACCCTCCAGCCTGTTGGCTTAGTCTCAGGTCCCAGAGATGAGTTAGATGGGTTCTCCAAGACGTGTCAGAGAGAAAGATTATACCATTGTGGTGTAGGAGGCTCCATACATGACTGGACTGGTCAGAAGGCAAAGGAATCCAGTCTCAAAGCCCTCTTCTAACATGGGTGGTCACAGGTCCTACCTTGGGACATCCTTCTTATGTGGGAACTGACAGCAACAAAAAGGGCCCAGGAGAAAGTCAGCCAGAAATGGTACAATGGTGTCTTCTTTGTTCCAACTCTGTGCAAAATGGTGTGTATTTCAATAATAATAATGATAATAATAATAACCACCACCACCATCATCTAGGTACCTTGTGTGGTCAAGCCTCACCCCCCCATCATCATCTAGATGCCTTGTGTGGTCAAGCCTCATCCCCACAGGCCCTTGCTGACCCATTATCTCCCTGGTTACAATCACTACATGACATAGTTTTCTTCAGCATCCCTGTCTGCTCTCCTCTTATGATGTGGACAGCATTCATTTCCTCTGTATGGCAAATGCTCTTTTCAGCTGCAGTCATGCTTATTCATCATCCTACACCATTACTTTCATTGTATGTAGCATTTAGGGTCAACCTAGAAACAGTACCCTTGGTTTGGTTGTTTTTAGACACTAACAGCGGGCCTCTAGAATTTGGCAATACGAAGAAAGCATCCTTGCTACTAAGGGGTGTGAATTAAATTAAAACCCAGAAGTAAAACTTAACCCCTAAACTATATTGAACTGTGTCAGAAGTATTATAAGATTGCCCAACTTCTTACGTGGCCGGCAGAACCCCTAAGCCAGTCATAGCACAGTGACATTTCACTCTGAGCTACTACATGATCTCCTTACTGTGATTGCTTCTCTTCCTGCTCAGGCTCATAGTGAAGTGAAAGCAGCTACGACTGCAGTCTCAGTTTCAAGAGCTAAAGCTGCCTTAGAGCAAAGAGTTTGAGAATCAGCAATTGGGTGAAGTGAGCATGATGTCTTCAACTGCAGTGAGCAGGCCGTCTCCACTGCAGTGAGCAGGCATCTCACTGCAATTTTGCCTTCACTGTAGTGAGCATGCAGTCTCCATTGCTGTGAGCCAGCTGTCTGCATTGCAGATCTCAGTCAAACCAGTTCAGTCAAAGCACAAAAGTCCCTGTTCATGGACGATCTGTTTTGAATATGCCTTTAAGTAGATGTCTTATCTTTTAGAAGTAAATAACATTTTTTGATCCCTTGTTCTTATTTTCAGTTAGCCTTTATCTCAAATGGCAAGGCTAATAGAAGTAATATTCAATTTCTTTGTAAACAAAAAATATATTGAAATGACTAGAAAAACAATAAGAGAGTACTGAAAGAAAATGCTAGTTAGAACCATGAAAAGCTGGTGGAACACAGGTGATGCCTGTCTGGGAGACATTGTCACATGGCAGGTGCACAGTACATGCGTGTATAATGGATTAGTGGGTCTCTCCACAATGTCTCTCTTCTTTTAAGTTTCTGTAAGGTCCATAGTAGGACCCCACATTTGTTCTACTACAACTAGATTTGAAGCTTTATTCCTACCATACTGTCCCATGCACTAGTACCCCCGACTTATAGACACACTGGGGCTCCCTCCCACTTGACAATAAAGAGGAGTCTTCAGATGTTCCAAATGCTGGCTTAGGGAGGTTAGAACAAATGTATCACCTCAAGATCTACTGTAGAAACCATGTGGACAGCTGTGGTTCCTGGGCTATCTCTGGATAGCTGTGGTTCTTGGGCTATCTCTGTTCTCTGACTTTCATTCTTCCTCTAAATGGAGAAGCAGAATTCTCACCATCCAGGTCCTCCTGCATCCATAGGTCTTTCTAGTTCATTCCCAGGAAGTTGTCTGTCTGTGCTTTAAGCCCTGGCAATATTTTGCCTGTGAGCGAGCATCTACATGTATCTTACATTCAGCAGAACTCTTCAAATTTCTTTAGGTATTTTATTTCTTCTTTCAGAATTGCAATCCCAATTCTGCGTTGGAGATTGAACTGGTAGGTGAATGGAGATAATCAAGGATAAAAGGTTGGTAAATCAGTGTAGTGTTTATGAATGTCACCTAGGCCGCAGGCACACACACAGCATAAACCCAGCAAAATGGTGTGTTCACTAGGAAGGTCAACATGATAATTGACCCACTCTAGCCATGGGAATGCATTTCTCTTTTAGAGAGATAAACATAATAGTATTTAAAATTATATAATATAAAATAGTTAATATATTATGATCTACCATAAATCTATTTTAGAGGGAAGAAAACTGAGATAGCACTCCAAGTTTAGTAATATATAGAAAACACAGAGGAGCAAACAGAAGCAGAGAGAGGAGCAGGTAACACTTGCCAAACCTCAGATGAGTCACGCTGCATGATGCTTTCTTAGCCTTTCACATGAGGATAAATAGTAGGCACTGTCTGCACTACTGGTTGATCCTGCTGGCTTGGGAATTTGTTGGAGGACTCCTGGCAATGACAGAGGTCGAAGTTTCTGTTGTCTTCCCAGGTTGATTCTTCCTTTTAGAATAGTGGGATGTGAGCATGGAAACACACAAGAAAGCCCTTTCACAACAACTGCTTCTGACACTGTGAGGTTATTTCATACCAGATATCTTGTGCTGTTCTGAATGAGAATGACACCCTTAGGCCCATATGTTTGAATACTTTGTCCCTTGTTGATGGTACTATCTAGGAAGAATTAGGGAGTATGGCCTTGTTGGAGGAGGTGAATCACTTGGGTGTGGGCTTTGAGATCTCAAAGAACGACATTCCCAGCCTCTTTCTTGCTGCCTTCAGCTTATGGATCAGGATGTAAGTTCTTACTGTTCTTGCCACCAAACCTTTGCTCTGCCATCATGGACCCCACCCCTCAAAAACCATAAGCTCCAAATTAAAGGCTGTCTCTTATAAGTTGCCTTGGTCATGTTTTTTTGTCACAGGAATGTAGCATGTAGTTTTCACTACACTGTTCTCTGGTCTGTGAATGGAAAACACACACACACACACACACACACACACACACATACACACACACACACACACACACATGAGACACGGCGGTTAATTTTAAAATGCCTTGGCTAACTCAAAGGGTGGGTGCTTCTAAGACTCCAGCAGCTAGCATGCTTTCCTTTTATGCCTAGATCAATATCTTCTATATCAACCCTTAACTTTGCTGCCCTGTTACCTTCTGTGGGGCCCATTGGTCTGTGCTGCTCAAAACACTTCTGGGCAGCCCTTCCAGGGTTTGCTTTCTCTTTACAGTTACATTTATGCTGATATGATATTCCTTCTGCAGCCCTGATTCTGTTCTTTTCTCTCCCCCAAGTCATGGTGATCTCCTCCTGTTCCTCTCTGTGTCCTACCCTTGCAACTCTAAGTGTCCCGTCCCATGCCTAGCCATTGGCCATTGTCATCTTTATTGAAAGATCAAAACCAGTTGGGTACAATGACCTTCAACGTCTGGACACACGGATTCCCAATCAAATCAAAGCATCAGAACCACTCCCTGACATAGGAGTGGACAATACATATTTCATCAGAACTACAGTAATACTGAAATGACCTAGGCAATAATGTCAGGGACACTGTCATGTTTAGAACCTTTAGCAAATAACACAACAAAACCAAGTCAAATATAAAGACATCATCCTACAGATGAATGTTGGCCTCAAGGGAACATTTATTGGTCTGATTTCCAAGTGAGACCTTACCTGGTCTCCCCAGAACCTCATTCTACAGACCAGGACTATAGTAGCCAGTAGTCATAATTGCTCTTAGGCTGCCATTCAGTGGCTTGCACTAATGATCAACGGAGCTCTTCAAATCAGGAGAATTTGCCCTGTATCCCATTCAGTGGGTCTGCAGTTACGTTCAATAGAGTTCTTCAAATCAGGAGAATTTGACCACACGTATTTCAACCATTTCATGAATTAGTGTTAAAAACTGATAGGTAAAGGAAGAGAATTTATACAATTGCTAGGTGAGAGGCCTCAGGTTTTTGTTTGTATTTTAACTTCTTCAGAGGGTTTGTATCCTTCATTGTTTTTCAAAATACCATTTTGTTTACTGATGTACATAAAGCATAAAATGAACAAAACCCTGCCCCGTATGCATTTGGTATGGATGGTATGTTCGTCTGGACTCCTGGATATGTGTGGATTTGTAAGGATTTTTATCAATCCTGTTCTTTATTGATTATTAATATTATTATGTTGATCTGTTTCCTTTTATGTGTAGATATTTAAGTAACTCTAATAAATGTGTAAAAAAAGGAATATAGAAATATACTTGCATAGTAGGAAGAACCCAAGAAATTATGAAAATAATTTAGAAGTTATGAGTACATATATTACACAAATTTTCCTTATAAATACAACATTAAGGCATGCCCACCACTTGGTATGAAGTGAGATATCAGGAGAAAGCTCTGGTAGATCTCCATCCTCTGATATAATTCCAGCTTTGTCTTTTAAAAGTGACCCATTCTTCTGGTAAATTCTCTGTGTGTGTATGTGTGTGTGTGCGTACATGCACATATGCATGTCTGTGCATGTGTGATATGCATTCCTGTGCGTGAATGTGCGTGTGAAAGGGTCCATACATGTGGAGGTGAGAGGTAAACTTTGGGCATTGTTCTTCAGACAGTGTCTACTTTCTATTTTTATATTTACTTATTAGTGTGTATGTGTGTGTGTGTGTGTGTGTGTGTGTGTGTGTGTGTGTGTGTGTGTAACTTGCTGGACTCAGTTCTCCCCACCCCACTATGTGGGATCTGGGAATCAAAGACTCAGGCTTTCCAGCGGGTGGCTTTACATACCAACCCATCTTGCCCATGCCTACCTAGTTTTTTGAGTCATGATCTCCCACTGGCCTGGTGTTTGCCTACTAGGTTAGGCTGGCTTATCAAGTGAGCCCCAGGTATCTTCCCATCTGTGCCCCCATCAGCACTGGGGTTCTCGTCATCATGATGATGTACCTCATCTAGAGTTACCCTTGGAAATCGAACTCTAGTCCTCAAGCTTCTGTGGAAAGCACTTTATCAATGGTGCGCTCTCTCTCCCCACTCTCTCTGGCAATTTCTAACAATTAGCTCATTAAAGTCTCAGTAGAGCTGGGCTGTGGCCTGAGCTCAAAGTCACCTTTGAGTGAGAAAGAATCCTAAAATTCTGAGGCAGAATTTCCCCCACATGTTCTGTTGCTCTTAGATCTTTAGGAGCATTCTATAGGAGAAAAGAAGAGACCAGTGCAAATTTTGGTGGTTTAACATGTGCCAGCCTATTCACAGATGGCTGCATTCTGTCCTAACCTTTAACATTTCCATTCTGTTACTTTGCAGAATTAGCAGATCGTTGAACTTTTTCTTTTCACAGTGCTTAGAATCACACCTCACTCACACGAATGCATTTTTAAAAGGTTCCTTTTCACTTTTCAGAATGATGGTTCTTGAATATGCCCAGGGAATCATGTGCCCCTGCCGAGTCTTCATCTTACAAATGAGGGAGGGGAGAGACTGCGATTCTTTCTCTTTCTACCTCATCCATAAATTTCCCATAATAATTTTGGATCATTACAGGTAAGAGACTCTGAGGCTAAGTTTATCTAACCTGGAGTTATAACTATCCAGTTTAATTAAATATTTGAAATAGATGAAGTATGAGTGTGGAAGATTAATTTCTCTAAAAATTATCTGGAAAATGTTGCATAGACAGCTAGATATGAGCTGTTAAAATTTTCTGCACACCATGATGAAGAGCCTCAGGCACTCAGTGGTTGTTGAGGGAGGGAGAACCATTTTTCTTTAGGGATGAGACCCCAATTCTAAGTGGTTGGTCCAAAACAAACACATATAGTTGGAGTGAGTAGGTTGTGTGTGTTTGTGTGTGGTGTGTGACTGTGTATGTGTGGCATATGTATGGTGTGTGTATGCGTGTGTGGTGTGTGTATGTGTTGTGTATGTGGTGTGTGCGTGTGTGTGTTGTGTATGTGTAGTATGTGTGTATGTGGTGTGTGCATATGTGTGGTGTATGTATGTGTATGTGGTATATGTGTTTTGTGTGTGTGTGTGCATGAGTATATGTGTATACGTATGGTATGTATGTGTGGTGTGTGTGATGCATGAATGTGTGTGTATATGTGTAGTGTGTGTATGTATGTCTATGTGTGGTGTGTGGTATGTGTGTGTATGTGGTATGTGTCTATATGTGGTGTGTGGTATGTGTGTGTATGTGGTATGTGTCTATGTGTGGTATGTTGTACATGTTTGTATGTGGTATGTGCGTATGTGTGGTGTGTGGTAAGTGTGTGTATGTGGTATGTGTCTATGTGTGGTGTGTGGTATGTGTGTGTATGTGGTACGTGTCTATGTGTGGTGTGTGGTATGTGTGTGTGTGTGGTATGTGTCTATGTGTGGTGTGTGGTATGTGTGTGTATGTGGTATGTGTGTATATGTGGTAAGTTTTTAAGAATTGCTACAGAAGCAGTCGCGGATGACATGAATGTGTATAATGAGCATTCAAATTGTGTTGTATGCCCTATCTAGAGAAATGAAGACTTCAGTTTCTAGATACACATCGTGAATGTATATAATGCAAGAGAGGTAACTCTGATCTCCAAACAATAGATTTCTGCTTCATTTTGAAAGGACTTGCTCTTCAATGAGAGAGTGATATACAGGTATGTTTTAAGTGTGCTCTAAACATTTAAAGAAAGCATCTTTAAAGGGCCTTTCTTTAACTTTTATGAATAATTGACTACTAGTTAGATAAATCAGTTTAAGGAAATTGTCAGCCTAGTCTAACTTAATTTAAAGATTTTCAGGGTCCACATGACAAGTATGTTTTGAATTGTTCTTAGTGTGTGAGTGAGGTGTGTGTATGTGTGTGTGTGTGTGTGTGTGTGTGTGTGTGTGTGTGTGTGTTTTCTTTCTTAGCTTCCTTTACTATTTGAGCTATATTGGAGGGCAAGGCTTACCAGCCCCAGGGGTGGGTGGGTGATACAAGGAGCTTGATGATTAAAACACCCAGGTGCAGGACAGACAGGCAATCGATTTCCCAGGACAGAGCCCATGTCTGCAGCGCTGAGCAGTGCAGCGCTAAGCAGAAAGACCATGGGCTGGTTCCACAGGACTATCTCACTAGGAAAGTGAGACATGAGAATTTCTACTGGGAGACCAAAAGTGTTTTAAAAGCAAGAGACCAGCATTACAGATCCATTAAATATTTCACTTTTATCATCAAATAACTATTATTCATATTTATAGGGTACAATGTGATGTTTTGATCCATGTACATGTTAAAGATTCAGTAAATCCAATGAGCACATCTGTTACCAACCAATTTATTACCAAAGGAGGCAAAAATCGATGAAGTAGATCCTGTACTAAGCAATCAGAACCAGTTGTTGATCTTTCCACAGGAGATTTTCAGCCATAGGCAAGAAAGGCATTGTAATGGTGGGGTTTTTAATCCCCTAAATTCTTGGAGTCAAAACCCAAGATCTTCCGGGCCTAGCGGTGTTGGCTGGTAGCTCTAGCTCCTTGAGAGGTGAGAGGATGCAGAGTGAGTTCAAGGCCAGCCTATGCAAGTAGTGGTACTCTGTCATAAAATAATAATAATAATAAGAGGTCTGGGGCTATGGCTCAGTAGTAGAGTGCATACTTAGCATGGGGATGTTCTAGACTCAATTCCCAGAGAAACACACACACACACACACACACACACACACACGGGAAGGGAGAGAGGGATGGAGGACGGGAGGGAGAGAGACAGAGAGAGACAGAGATAGAGAGAGAGAGACAGACAGAGACAGAGACAGAGAGATTGAAGATCATACTAACCAAGAAAGAGCTGGACAGGATGATAATGAGGTTTGAGTCTTTGACTCAGAATAAAGTTAAACTGAACTTGATATCCCATGAATTCTATGGTTCACATTCTGAATGGAGCAGGGATAACAGGTGACCATAATATGTACCAGTCTTGGGTTGGTCTAAAAGGGACAGAATGTGTACTAGCAATGCCATACACGCTGCAGACTAGTTTTTGAAATTACTATTTGGATTTTTAAAAATTTTTAAATGATTGATGATAGTCTTTATTTCTATCCCACTAAGAGAGCAGTTAAATAAAATCAAAGCTGTGTCAGTTCACTTTCACAGACATCTCCTTTTTCCAGTTCTTTCAGTGTTAGTAGAGAGTAGATCGTTAATTCCTGGATCAGCAGGGATCAGGTCACAGCTGTCCTTCAGTGTCACATACAGGCTGCAGAGTTTGCTTGTGGTTACATACTAGCAAAGGTGTCTTTTTGATAATTTTATCTTTGTCTGAGAATGCTGGACATCTCTATATTAGACATAGGAAATGCACACACAAGCTTTTTGTTTTGACTAGATATCATACAGTTGTGTGCTTAACCAGATCTGAGTTTCCTGGCAAAAATATGTCCCCCCCTCCTTTAGGGCCAGTGTAAAGTCAGGGTCCACCTGGATAGAACTGCTGCTTTCTGGATCTCTGATAGTTCTACTGAGCTCAGTGGGAAGTTCTTGAGAGTGACCTTTCTAACAGTATAGAGACAGAAAGTCACTGTTTGCTGTTCTTTTCATGTTTAAAAACAAATAAGTAATGGACCAGGAGAAGGGATAGATGTCATCCACTCTCCAGCATTCCTAGCTACTCTTAAGGAAGAGCTAAAATACTGCTTCTTAGTATGCATGAGTGCTGTCACGTCTATTTGAATGCTGACATCTCACAAAGGCAGAGATTGGAGCTGCTATCTTACTATACTCAAAGACAGCCTTCTTCCCCATTCCTCTGCTCCCAAAGAAATGAAGGTAGAATAGAATTGCAGTTAATGTCTCTGCTAGCATAATCCACTGGAGAATGAAAGAAAATTGAGAGAGGGATTTACTGACTGAAGACAAAGCATTAAATGTGGTTGAGTTTTTGTGGTTTTAGACTGACTACTAACATATTCAACCATTAAACTCTGTTGATTCCTACAGGTTAAGTTCAAATTGGATAAATAGGCAGCAGAGGGAAAAAAACCAAGTGTTTGACTCCATGACTTAAAGTAGTCACGAGTTTCAAAATCTTCATAGTGGACTCCAGGACAATTAAAACTAACACTAGCTTCTTGGAATAAGGGTGACATGGATGATCGGCATATTTACCACCTGCTAGTGTTTGCCTACACAGCTTAGAGAAGTTGATTTGGGAGCTGTACATGTCGTATATCCTCAATGGAGTGACTCACCCCCTTCCCCCACCTCAGAAAAAAGAAAGGGCTTGGAGGGATACTCATGTTCTAAATATATGAAAATATTGATCAAATGAGAATAGGAATCTTTCCGATGACATCAACAGAGCATAAAAAAATGAACTCCAATGAAGAGGCTTGGAGAAGATGGGACACGATTTTGTTAAAACCTTCAGGGATCATTGCTTGTTGGGAATAATGGGAGTCTTGGTGTTAACCTTGGTTTTGACCCATGAACTGCTTGAGGATGAGGCAGTTAAACACTCAGGAGTTTCTCTTCTCCAGCTTCGAGTGAGCACGAGTACAGCAAAACCATTAGAAAGCTGTGGATGGAAAATGCCTTCAGGTAGACTTGGCGTTCTGCCTGGCAACCAGAAAGTTCTCCAGAAACCTACTCGGAGCTGCACTGGAGACAGTTTGATCTGTACCGGCTGATCCTGTAGGATGAAGTCTGACTCGTATGGACATTTGATTAATCCTGGCAGTGTGTTCAGATAATCAGCAGCACTCACTAATTATTGGTTGAATGGACTGATTCTGCATACATTATACAAAATAACCCCCTTTTCTCTGAGGGTCGGTGAAAGAGATGAGATTTAGCAAGCATGTAAAGAAGTGGAAGAGGGAGCCATTCTAACAGCAGGCTACCTCTCTATGGAGGTACATATTCTACAACACATGCCAGGGGATGGACAGACCATTCAGAACAGGTCGTGCCAGGTGTGGGTTCCCTGTCACGGCATGGGCCTCAAGTTGGACTAGTTATCAGTTGGTCCGTCCTACAAGTTATGCACCTCCTTTCCCCCAGCTTGGTTAGTAGACTGTGGCTCATTGTGAGGTAATACGTGGTATGCCTGTTTATCTGAATATCCCAGCAAGCAAATGCCATATATTTCCAGCTCCATAGACATGGAGTCCAAGACTATTTCTTAACGAGTCAATTGACGGCCCTTCTGTGAATCACTTAGTAGGCGTTGAAATAAAGAAGACCTTGTTCTTTTTACTGAACCATTGAATGTCTCTTCAACTGCAGTCAGCTTGCCAGAGAGGTGAACTGACAATGTCAGCAGGTTCAGCACGTGATGGGCATGAAAGTTCATTTAATGTCTACCATGGGACAATGACGTCAGTGGTACTTGGATATCACTTAAGACCCTGTTTGAATGTATGTTTTCCGACCCAGATCTACTGAACTGGACATCGTTAGGTCTTTCAAGCTGATATACTAATTTTAAAACCATGAGTATATGTTTTTTTTAAAAGGAGTTATTTATTTTATTTATATGAGTACACTGTAGCTGTCTTCAGACACAACAGAAGAGGGCATAGGATCCTATTGCAGATGGTTGTGAGCCATCATGTGGTTGCTGGGAATTGAACTCAGGACCTCTGGAAGAGCAGTCAGAGCAGTCAGCACTCTTAACTGCTGAGTCATCTCTCCACTCCAGATATATGGCTTTTAAATCTACAATTAACCATTAGACATTTATTCTTCTTAGGCCTCTTTGTACTTTGAAAGGAATTTGTATTTTGTTATGTAGCTATCCGCTCGCATGACTATCTGAGATTTAGTAAACCAAAATATAATTTCTTATATTCCCAACAACCTTAACGCTATTACCTAATAAGTCTTATCATTTTACAGGGGGACAACTTTAATTTACCTCAGATGACTGTGAGCATCCTAGCTCACTGAGGTGTTAGTTCCAAGGCTGGGCAGGTGAGTGTGGACAAGCTGAGTTTCCTTCCTGCTCCTTCCTGTGTGTTTCTGGGTTTTTAAACTAGACTGAGACAAGGCTAGGCTTCAGGTTTGTAAAGACTCTTTGCTAAGTTAAAAGGTCTGGAGATGTCAAATGGGAGATCTCTCTCAACATAGAACTTGCTTAATTACTACATAAACTACTACTCTTTCTTTCTTTCTTTCTTTCTTTCTTTCTTTCTTTCTTTCTTTCTTTCTTTCTTTCTTTCTTTCTCTCTCTCTCTCTCTCTTTCTTTCTTCTCCTCTTCTTCCTCTTCTTCCTCCTCTTCCTCTTCCTCCTCCTCCTCCCTCTCTCACTTCCCTCTCTCTTTCTTTTATTTGCAATGCTAAGGATCCAACTCAAGGGCTTGTATATGCTGAACAAGTGCTTTATCACTGAAATACATCCTCACCCTTTTGTTTTGTTTTGTTGTTGTTGTTATATATTTTTTAAAGCAAGGGTCTCTCTATACAGCCAGACTGGCCTTGAACTCACCAATCCTTCTGTTTCAGTTTCCCTATTATTGGAATTACAGTCATGTATTGCCAAGCTCACATCCAAGTAACTTTTTGTTTGTAAAAAGGTTTCTGCAGATGAACACGGATCACACCCCAGAACTGGGCACCCTCAGGGTTTGTTATAGCTCTGGTTCCGCAGTCTTTGTTTCCTCCTGTGGTTCTGGGAGGATTCATTAACAGAAAGCACTACTCGAAATTCTTTGTAGGAAGTTTTTACAGAGCGTGCAGGTAAGTGATAAATATTTCTAATAAACGTGGCTTCTATTTAGGACTCAGAATGGTCTTTAAAAATGTCTGGGTTTTCCTGAGGAGGCATAAATTTACCTTTTGTTCCTCTTATCCTGATTCAAGAATAGATAAAACAGTTACTCTTTCTATGGCTGAATAGAAAGAAATACACACGCTTTTGGACTTGGACCAAAATTCTAAAATAGGTCAAACCTTAACTGAAAGAATAAATATCTTATGGTTCAAACCCTCATTAGTGTTGCTCCTTAAACTAAATTTACCTCTTCAGTCAGCCTTCTATTTATGAATACACTGAGACCGAAATGACATTCTCTCCTTAATCCTCCACCAAACATATGTCTTGCTTGCCTAAAAGCATCATAATAAGGATAATTTTTTTTTTCCTCTAAGAAGAAACCAAAGGAGTGGTACTAAAATAAATGGCAAGTGGGAAACTCATGGCTAGTTTGAACTGGAAGTGATCACAATTTACTCTTGTAATGGGATAATTAGTCTCGATTTCCAATTTGATTGGACTAAGAAGAGTCTAGAAGATTAGTAAGGTACAGCTCTGGGAATATCTGTGCAGGGTTCCCAGAGATGGGACTAAAGGGAGAGGAAGACACTTCCCCTAGTGTGGGCAACATCATCTCAGAGGCTGGGATGCCCAATGGGTCTCAGAAGAGAAGGTGGACACATCTCCCACCCCTCTCTGTCCTTGTCATGTCAAGTGGCGAAATGCTCTGCTCAATAACACCCTCCCCACCAATAATGGACTAGAGCTTCTGCAACTATAAACAAAATGAGCTTCCCTCCCTTAAGTTGTTTATGTCACAACCAGACAAAACTGGACACAAGCCACCAACTCTGCCTTAGTTAAAAGCCCTTCCAAGTGGGTTTGGAGAGATGGCTCAATGGTCAAGAGCATTTGCTGCTCTTGCAGAGGACCTGGGTTCTCTTCCCAGCAAACACATGGTGGCTTGCAACTGTAGGTCACTGCAGTCTTAGAAGACCTGACATTTCTTCTCTTCTCCATGGGTACTGCATGCTTGTGGAGCATCTACATATATGTCATCAAAACACTCATAAACATAGAATAAAAATAAGTAAATTTTTAGAAAAGCCCTTCCAGTTGGTAATAGGACTTTCCTCTGCCGCTCATAGGCAATCACATTTATTTATCATTTATTTTAGTAATAATATGTGATGTGTATTTTCCAAGTAATTTTCATGTATACATTGTTAACAGTTTTTATGCTGTATGGTAGCTCTCTATATTTATTCACTACACACAACAAAACTGTCTCCTTCCACTAACATCTCCCCATTCCTCCTTTCTTAGGCCCTGATAACCATTATTTATCCCATAAGCTTTTCTAGGAAAGCAATATTCTTCTCTCTCTCTTTCTCTCTCTCTCTCTCTCTCTCTCTCTCTCTCTCTCTCTCTCTCTCTCTCTCTCTCTCTCTCTCTCTCTTTGGTTTTTCGAGACAGGGTTTCTCTGTGTAGCCCTGGCTGTCCTAGAACTCACTCTGTAGACCAGGCTGGCCTCGAACTCAGAAATCCGCCCGTCTCTGCCTCCCAAGTGCTGGGATTAAAGGCATGCACCACCACTGCCCGGCAGCAATATTCTTATATTCCACATGTAAAGGGTTTCATGTAAGGTCTCCTTTCACTTAGCATAGTGTCCAGTTTTATTCATGCAAATTCTATGATTTCCTTCTTTTAAAAGGTTGAATGGTACCAGCATACATGTGTGTGTGTGTGTGTGTGTGTGTGTGTGTGTGTGTGTGTGTGTGTGTTTCACATTTCCTTTGTCCATTCATCCATTGATATACCATTGGTTTGGTTCTACATCTGCTCTGGTGTGCTGCAAAGGATTTGGGAATGTAGTCAGCTCTTCAATGCACATTTTATTTGGGTATATATGCAGAAGTGGGAGTAAATGGATCATATAGGAGTTCTATTGTTAGTTCTTTTGAGAAAACTTGACAATCCTTTTCCCACAAGGGGTGCATTAATTTACCCCTTTCTCCATAACATCACATTAATAAAAACAAAAACAATAGCCACTCTCACAGGTGTGATGTGACCCCTCATTGTGGCTTTGGGTTATATTTCCATTATTTCCATGATTGTTAAGGATACTGAGAACACTTTACTCCCATATAACCACTGTCCCTTTGTATGCTCACTTTGAAAACACTCTGTTCAAGGTTTTACTAATTTTCTCCTAGTTATGAGTTTTCTTGCTATTGAGACTATGGCTTTTTAAGAAAATGAATTGTAATAGTTTCATTATAAGCTGAACTTCATAAGATCAGAAGTGACGACTATGTACAAGAAGAAGTTTGAAACACAACTCTTCAATTTGGATTTTACTGAGATTTAAAATTGTGGGTGCCTTGTAAAAGGGGAGTTCCCACAGTGGAGTTTTAAGGGGCGTATGGCTGAATTTTGACTTGTAGTGTGATTGAGATCAGAAAAGAACAAGACTGAAATTAATTGCAGTTGACACACACTGTGCAGCTGATCTATGCTGGAGCTCCTGGAAACTCTGGTGCTCTAAATGCAAATGTTTGCTTTTGGAAAGCAAGGATTATAAAGAAGAATGACAGGCAAGACCAGGGGAGCAACTTCCCATGCTACATCAGAGGTGTCAGTTCCCCTAGGGTGAGCATTCCCAGGTCTTCTTTGTGGTCAGCTCTCTGTAAACTACTTACTACACACTAGGGAAATCTTAGATCTCAGAGAATACCAAAAGTCAACGAAAATGGAAAATTATCTACTTTCTGGGACAACAGGAGAGACGGAATACTTTAGAAGCATACGCTACGGCTCATTGTGATCTCCCTTGATCAGGTCAACAAATGAAAATCCCCAAAGACATCCATAGACCTTATCTTCCAACACCTGAGGGCTTGATTTGCTCTCTAGGCTGGCCACCTCAGAATATGCTCACTCTTTTACAACCCTGTCTGATTAGTGCCAACTAGCCCAAGGGCAATGATGCTGGCTGCTTCAGAGACACCCACGGTCACAGCAGTATGTGCCAAATCAGCCTGCAAGCCCATGCCTTCCCAGAGAACAGAGCAGCATATGGAAGGCTTGGGCTCCCTGCCATCCGTCAGGAGTGGGCAGGACAGTGTGTGCAACCCCAATCTGTGCCAGTGCTCAGGAGATAATGCTTTCCACAGCAAAGGGTCTGCTGGCCTCAGATAAGGACAGCTTCCACAGGGGAATGGTGGGAAGCCACACAATACACACAGCCTGCTCTCAAGTCCTCTCAGCTCTGCTCAAAGGTCACTACCCATATGGCACTGAGGAGAGGCTGCCATTATTTGTTGCTGGTATGTATGGAACGTGGATGTCCACTCCCAGGCTGTACAACATGACTATTTTCTGAAGTTCTTCCTGGTAATCCCTGTCTACCTTCCAAGAGCACCATGATGAAATCTCCCTGTCCAGGACTGCCCTCCCTCATTCTTTTCTACCACTGCCTGTGCCCCATCCAATGTGTTAAAAAGTGGCAGTGAGTCTCATTCTTCCTAAGAAACTGGTTTGTGAGTTTTCTTGCATCCTTTTTTATATCGTTTTATATTTTATTTATAATTTTGAGGCAGGATCTCACATAGCCCAGGCTGGCTTTCCACTTGCTGTGTAGGAAAACCTTCAACTTCTGACTGGTCTCCACCTTCTAAGTGCAGGGATGGCAGGTTTTATGCCATGCTGGAAATCAAACCCAGAACTTCATGCATGTGAAGGAAGCTCTGCCAACAGAATTATATCCCCAGGTCCTTTTGCATTGTACTCATAACCCACAAATCTGATTCTTTTCTTTGGATTTGGGCCAGCATCTATAAATTACCAAACAAAATGGTATAGAACATACAACTAACACAAGGATGCCCTGTAGCTGGCCTGACGATGATAAAGACATTCCAAAGAGACTCGAGTTCCCACACCTTGGCTATTAGGCTACTGGAAACAATGAATCCCCAACTACCTAAGGAATCTCATGGCTGGACAGGAGGAAGCCTTTTAAAGCCTGGGTCAGCCAGAGGGAAATTTTTCTCCTAGAAAGAGATTTACAGCTTTTCAGAAGATTTTGCTGGAAAGTGTAGCCAAACTAAGAAAGGTCAGTGTTAGGCAGGACCACTATCTGACCAGAACTCCTTGAACATGTATATCTGGTTTTCAACGTAAACAGTAATCTCACCCCAGGACCCTGAAAGCAGACTTGGTGAGTTTCTCTATCTCTTTGTCCCTTTTCCCAATATGGCCACATTGACTACATATCTCCATTTTTGGCCTTTCATTGTTAGCTTTTCTATTTTAGTTGGCTTATTAAGGATGGGAAGATGAAGCTGGGTTGTTGTTGGGGCATAGGCTGTGGCTCCTAAATCCAATAGCACATGGTGGTCAACAACCATCTGTAATGAGATTTGATATCCTCTTCTGGTGTATATGAAGACAGCAACAGTGTACTCACATATATAAAATAAATAAGAAAAATTTAAAAAGAGAAGACTTTGGCTTCGACAACTATTGATCGCAGTTTGAGTGGTATGATAGTTTGTATACGCTTGGTCCAGGGAGTGGCACAATTAGAAGGTGTGGTCTTGTTGGAGTAGGTATGTCACTGTGGGTGTGGGCTATAAGACTCTCATCCTAGCTCCCTGGAAGTCAGTCTTCCACTAGCAGCCTTCAGATGAAGATGTAGAACTCTCAGCTCTGCCTGCACCATGTCTGCCTAGATGCTGCCATACTCCCACCTTGATGATAATAGGCTGAACCTCTGAACCTGTAAGCCAGCCCCAATTAAATGTTGTACTTTATAAGACTTGTCTTGGTCATGGTGTCTGTTCACAGTAGTAAAACCCTAACTAAGACAAGTGTTGGTATTTTTTTGCTGCAATACTCAGTACTAGCTCTGTAGTAAATACTCTGCCAGGGTAATAATAATGATACTATTTCTGCTTATATTTTAAATGTTCTCTCTCTCTCTCTCTCTCTCTCTCTCTCTCTCTCTCTATATATATATATATATATATATATATATATATATATATATATACACACACACACACACACATACACACACACACATACATATATATACACACACACACACACTATATGTATATATATGTATGTGGATATATATTTATGTATATATGTATGTATTGTCAAATCAGTACTTGTGGGAGAAGATAAACCTTCAGGCAAACAAAATTGTGCAAATAACACATTTTCTCTTCCAGACTCGGGATGTAGACTGGTGGTAGTGATGACCCACAGAAGGAAACTTGGTGCCCTGGTTTAAGGAGGCGGTTCCATTGTCCTTTCTTCCCAGTCACTATCAGTAGTAAAGAGGCAGGAGTGATTTACTGTCTTCATGTTTGACATGCAGGGTGATAGAGAAGGAGGGGCCTGGGCATTAGCATTCTCAAGGAGGCTGACAGCTGGCACATTTGCTCTCTGAGTCTCTGCAATCATCTCTATTCAAGCTGAAATGCACTGTACCAGCTATTAGCAGGCTCGTGGATTAGGTGTGTGCTTGTTGTTCTCCTAAAATCGTGTCTGTTGCCATGAAAACGGAGCACTCCAGACTATGGCTTCAAGTACATTATCTGAGCAGGGTAGAAAGGAGCAGGTAGGACACTTCTGGTTTGAATGAATACATACCGAGCAAGTCACTTAGCATCTCTGAGCATCTCTCGGCGTCTTGTGCAAAATAAAGAAACTCTGTGAGATGTTTTCTACATTTTCTTTAGCCTCTAACAATTAGGCGAGGGGAGACAGAAACCAAGCACTCAAAAAGGAAACACAGCATTAAGCAGGGAGAAGTCATAAGACGAGGAATAGCAGTGACTCATAGAGCAGGAGTCAGAGGTTGTTAGAAAAGTCTTTAAATATGGTCTTTGTACATGTTATCTTCAAGTTTTCTCTGTTTAAAAGAATTCTTCCCCCTTCTTTCTTCTTTCCTTTTGCATTGCTGGGCATTAACAGATGCCTGGAGACATAGGGCGGTGCTCTACTACCAAGCCGCATTTCCAGCTGAAGGGGAGATTTCTCCGTGTTACAGATGTCCTTAAGCATTTTCTTTCTATGTAGAGAACATCCTTCTGGGGGCTCTGGGGCAGTAAGAGAAAGTGCAAGGAGGGGAGCCCACATGTTGCCTATGACAAGAGGTCAAAGGCGTTACTGACAAAGCCTTGACGTAGGCTAGGCTTGCTGGTGGCAAAGATCTGGAAAAGGTCAAATGGATGAAGACTATTATGCTGAAGTGGTTTCAGGGAGCTAGTGAAAAATGTGGCAACACTGAAGACCGCTAGCTTGGGACCTGGACACAGAACAGCAGCTGGTGCTGACTCTTTGTAACAGTTTCATGACATAGGTACAGTCTGTCTATGTTAGGTACCAAGGGAGTATGGACAATTTGGGACACCTGCAGAGGTCTGTCAAACTTACATTCATGTCATTTTAAGAAGTTTCCTAAATACACACAGGAAAGATTGGTGAGTTAGGGGACGTAGCCCATGGATAGAATATTTGCTAGTCTGTGCTAGGCTCTGGGTTTGACCCTCAATGTTGTATGAAAATAAAGACTGATCAAGTGGCTTTGACTTCTCTCTGTTACTCAGTTTCAGAAGAATGTGGGTGCTTTTAAGCTCCTTTTTTGGCACCCGGAAACACTTGAGATTCACACGTGCTAGCCCGGTTGTTTGATGGTTCCTGTGGACAGATCTGTACCTTTGTCTCAGCAGTAAGGAATCTGACAGCATCCGTACCACCTAGGGTTAGAAGCATTCATCCAGATTCCTGATGAGCATGAAAGATAAAGCCGGAAAGTTAGGTTGATGCTAGACTGTGAATAACTTAAATTTTGCATTGGGCTGGATGGGTAAGGAGTTACCGATGATTTTACACAAGGGATGAGGCAGGGGACCCTAACTACAATGTTATCCAAACATGCCAACAACAGAGCATCAGAAAGGAAATACATTGTTCCTGAGAGAAGTTCTGACTTGCTATCAGGGGATAAGACTGATAATATAGAGTGACTGCAGATTACAATAGCAGGTTACTCTGCTAACTAAGTGGCTTCACCTACTATGACAGTTAATGCCAGCTGCCATCTTGCCTGGATTTAAATAGCCTGGGAGACTCATCTCTCATCTCTTGTCATGCTTCTGAGACAGTATCAACTGAAGAGAGAAGGCTCACCCTGCTTGCAGGTAGTACGAAGGACTCTAACTGAATTCAAAAGGAAAGAGAAGGTCAAATGAATGCTGTCATCCCCTTTCTCTGCTTCCTGATGCATGCACCAGGATGCACCAAGATCTACCACCCGCCATGACAGACTGTGGCCATGAGCTGTGCACTGAAACAAGCCCCTCCTCCAATTAGTTTCCTCTTGTCAAGTATTTGGTCATAGCATTGAGAAAGGCAACTAATAAACCTCCGTTACTTCACTTCCTGTGAAGTGATATAGTAATCCTACCACAGTCTCACCAGCATTGCGTAGGCGAGAAAACAGATGATCACACAATTAAGGGCAGAGTCAGTGGAAAAGCCAGCTGAGACCCAACAGCACCATTGAACCTGTGCCACCAACCGCTTTGCTAGCAAAGCATCCAAGATAAAGAAAAATGGGTACAAGTGGCATTGGCCAACCGAGACCGTCCATTTAGAGATGGTGACCCAGGAGCTGAGAGTTATCTTCCAGATGAATTTTCTGTCTATGTTCCAGAGAAGAAACCTTTCTTTTACATCAACGATCTTAACCATAAGAGCATAAGAGATCATTTAAAATGTTTTGAGGGAGAACCGGTAGGAGAGAACAGATCTGTTGGTTTTTTTTTTTTTTCAGCTGTTCCACGGGGTCCCTGACACACTGTAAGCCAGGTTACAGGCACACTTACTAGAACTGGACTGAGTACTTCCCCTCAGCTGCTCTGGCCATGTTCAGTGTTTGCTGTGTATCTTGTTCAGTGTGTACTTAGGGCTTCCTATGGCTACTCCAATTCCTTAGTTTCCCTCTTGACTGGAAGGCTATGAGGTTCACACACAGGTTTGAAGTCTGGCTCTATCTGGCTCTGTATGTATGATTTTGAAAATGTTACTAACATGACGAATTAAAGAAATAAGATGTGTTCACTTCAGCAGCACATATACTAAAATTGGAACCATGCAGAGATTAGCATGGCCCTGTGCAAGGATGACACACAAATTCGTGAAGCCTTCCATATTTGTTTTTGTTTAAAAAAAAAAAAACCCGAAAACAACAACAAAAGAAATAGGACAAAAAGTTGAAAAATAAGATATTCAAACTTCAATATACATGGTAAAGCCACATGTAAGTATCAGAATAGGCCATGGAGATTCATGTGAGCTTTTCTTAGGACCACAAGTGTCCAAGCACATACCACAGGAACTGAAACAAATCATTGTATGTGTGTGTGTGTGCGTATATGTATGTATGTATGTATGTATGTATGTATGTATGTATGTATGTATGTATATCCAGTCACCTGCTCATCTATCTTTGGAGATTCACTAAAGAGATGAGTGACTTCTAGGTCTTGGCTCTGCATCAAAAGAGCTCATCTGTAGGTGGCTACCTGTGGACTTGATGAATTTAAGGTGCCCGTAGTGGCCCAGAAGGAGAAGACTGGAATAGAGTAGGATATATTGAACTCTTTTAGAGTTTAGAAGAGAGATTTAGGGTTACAAATTCAAAGTATAGAAGCAGGAGATCTGCTGCCATGGGGCCTGAGGGATGTCTAAGATTTGTTGCTCAACTATCTGTCTCTCTGTCTATCTGTCCATTCATATGTATTTATGTGAATGTGTGTGTGTGTGTGTGTGTGTGTGTGTGTGTGTTCACGTGTGTGTGTGCATGTGCGTGTGTTTGCCCATGAGGGTACATGTGTACTATAACACGGATTGGGAGGATAGAGGATTACTTGAAGGATGAGGTTCTCTCCTTCTTTGTGGTTCTCAGGCTCAAACTGTGATTGTCAGGCTTGGTACCAGAGCCTTTACTGGTTGAGTCATCTCACTGGTACAAAGACTGAGTATTTAAGGCAGATATCAGTAGCTCACAATGAAGCACCTACTCAACAGCAACAAATACCACAGCGAGACTGAAAACATTTACTTAATTTGACAACTGGGTCCTTTTGTCTAGATTTACCATAATTTAAAAAGTTTCAAATTGAATAAAGCATACATTAGAAGAAAATAAAAAGGGAACCTTTTTGGGCTCTTCTTTCCAGATGCTCTTCCTTAGACTAGGCAGAGGCACACAAAGTTCTTGAATGGCAGGAGGGTGGGCAGAGGCTACTTGAATCCTTGGGTGTTTAAAATAAAATGTTACTGTTGCTTGTGACCCAACACGTGGGTGTTGGTAACAGAACCTGGGTCTTCTGCAAGAGTATAAAGTGCTCTTAATTCTGAGTCATCTCTCCAGCTCCATAATAGCACCAATTTAAATGGTGACGCAGTATCTCAGTACATTGGTCATAATTTAGTAAGTCCTTTATGGAGAACCCTTCATTGATTCTAGCTTTGTGCTGAGTCATGTCTTAGTAATGTAACATACACATCTTTTCATAAATATCCATTTTGAATAGGCTAAATACTTCTGGGTCAAAGGACATAAATAGGTAAAATTGCATAGATATTATCAAATGTCTTTTAAAAATTCATGCATTGATGTTGTTCACAATAGTAGTATATAAGAATGGAATTTCTGGGTCTGGAGAGATGGCTCAGTGGTTTAGAGCACTGACTGCTCTTCCAGAGTCCTGAGTTCAATTCTCAGCAACCACATGGTGGCTCATCACCATCTGTAATGGGATCTGTAATGAGATTCTATGCCCTCTTCTGGTGTGTCTGAAAATAGCAACAGTGTTCTTATAAAAAACAAACACAAATAAATAGATTTTTTTTTTAAATGAATGGAATTTCCCTAGCCTTACCAGTCCTGAGCATGAACAACCTTCACATTTTTCATTAGTTTTATGAAATCAGTATCTTATATTATTTTAAAAATACCTACTTCATTTTAATTGCCATTTCACTGTTAATAGGAGTCAGTAGATGTTCCATGCCTATTGGCCATTTTTATATTCCTTCTGTTAACTTTTACTTATAAAAGTTGCCCATGTTTCTATTACATTAATTGTTTGCCTTTTAAGAATTCTGTGGCCTTTTCAGAAATTAATGGTTTGCAAGTCTTATATTGTACAAATGTTTTCCAATTTATCCCTCTAAGGTCTTGTTTGCTTTTATGCAGTTAAATTTGTATTTCACTTCAAGATTTGTTTCAGAGTATGTTTAAAAGTCCTCCTAAACTTGATTTAAAAACATCACTTTAGGCTAACAAGATGGCTCAGCTGGTAAAGATACTTGCTGCCATGTGCCCAAACCCAAGTTCAAACCTTTCTTAGTGCAAGGAGAGGTGGAACCAAAAGATTTAACTGACACTCCTATAAGCTGTCCTCTGAACCTCTACATGTATGACATGGTACACACACACACACACACACACACACACACACACACACACACACACACTAAAAATTTAAAAATCATTTTTAAGATTTCAAAGCTTTCTTAAACTTTTTAATGAATTTTGTGTCAGATATCCCTTTGCTATCGGAAAATCCTGTTGCAATGTAGATCTTTTATATTCTTCTATATTAAATCAGTGATCTTGCTGATTTAATATTAAACCTTTGAATGCATTTTATCCTATTGCTAATTCTCTTTTATGAACCAGAATTATAAAGATTCATGGGAAAGAATGACAATATAAAGTCAGGGTGAAGACATCATAAAGGAGATGCTGATGTTTGGTCCACACAATGTCTATACACAAAGCAATCATATTCACCTTGAAGCTCAGATTCACTAGAGAAAACATGATTCACCCACCTGATCTGAAAGCTGAGCTACACGTACATGGAATTTCCTCTGTGTCCTGTTTAAAGGCATCAGTGAGGTGGCTATTCCTGATTGTCAACTTGACTATATCTGGAGTGAACTACAATTCCAAATTAGAAGGCTCACCTGTGATCCAGATCTTAAAGCTGGAAGACACAAGTTTCTGACCTGGATCTTGGCATGGAGATCTTGAGGCATAGTGGCCATGAAAAGCTTAGGCCCAGGCAAAGTAGTATATGCCCTTAATCCCAGGAGACTATGGCTAGGAGATCTCTGAGCTCAAGGTCAGCCTGGGACAAAGCAAAGTCCAAGATCCAGGTGTGGTGGGATGCACACTTTTATTCTGGGCCACACCTGCTGCTGGAGACCTACATAAGGACATTGGAAGAAGGAAGATCAGTCCTCCTTTGCCTGCGTGCCTTGTGGGACTGAGCAACTGCTAGACCCTTGGACTTTCATTCACAGTTGCTGCTGACCATTATTGGGGAGTTGGACTACAGACTGTAAGTCATCAACAAATTCCCTTACTATATAGAGACTACCCATTAAGTACTGTGACTCTAGAGAACCATGACTAATACAATCAGTGACGCTCTGAAAAGCAGGAACCTTTTACTGGGGTGCTAATACCACACAAAGGGTCTATCAGATAGTAAGAGGCAGCCAATTACTCCATCTTATATGACATACAGGGCCAGAGGGTCACCACTGATCCAGTAGAAAACAACCTTGCATCGTCTTGCATAGACAAGAGTGGACCAGCTAGCCTGCCAAGAAGCAGAAGAAGATGGAGGTGAACTTTCAACTGAAGCATCGCCCATCTTCCCTGGTGAACGCTCCTTGATGACTGGATGTCCCAGAGTGTTGAGACCCTGTTCTCTCCTGAGGTTCTCTGGGTTTGGTGACCAGATGTCCCAGAGTGCTGAGACCCTGTTCTCTCCTGAGGGTCTCTGGGTTTGGTGACCAGATGTCCCAGAGTGCTGAGACCCTGTTCTCTCCTGAGGGTCTCTGGGTTTGGTGACCAGATGTCCCAGAGTGCTGAGACCCTGCTCTCTCCTGAGGTTCTCTGGGTTTTCTGTTTACATTTCCCACACTTTCTCCTGACACCAGTAGTTTCTTGGCAGAGCAGATCTCTACATCAATGCCTTTTAATCTCAGATGTGTAGAAACAACAAAAGCAGCAGCCTCTAACTACCTCATGGTGACCTGGTTCATTCCCTCCCTTTATAGTGTGAGGCCTTTTTGCTCAAATCGTCCAAAGGGCTGCACAACCTTTGTACCTACAGTGTTGGGGAACATAGACATGTGATCCTCAGATGCAGTCTGACACATTTCAGCACAGTAATGATTACTGTGTATCCTTTCCAAGGAACCAAAAACCCAACCTGATGATGCCTTTTAAATTCTTCCACCAAGGACATGAGAAAAAGCTGCTCTGTTCCTGTGTTTTCTGTTTGGTTTTGGTATTGAAGATCGATCCTAGGGCTGAACGCGTGCTGTGTATGTACCTCAGTACAGATACACCTTAGCATAGCTGACTCTACAGAGACATCACCCCCTCAACAGTGTCGCTTTACATAGTTCCATTTTTCAATTGAATTTCTACTTAGTAACAGACTCTGTAGCAGGAATGCCAGGGGGCTGTGCAGCTGCAAAAGCACCTCCTGCAGGAGGACCTAATTGAGGACTGCCTGAGAGATCAAGGATTGCTGGTGCAGACAATGCCAGCCAATCAGGAACTGCTGTTTAGAAGAGATACTTTCTTGGGACCAATGGGGTACAGGCGAAGGGTACTAAAGGAACTTGCAGCAAGTAGCGTTCAGATGAGCTTGCTGCTGTGTTTCTCACCTGCTCCTGGAGTCTGTGTCTTTGATTCCATGTCACCTCACCTCTAACCCCCAAGGGCAGGAAGGGTTAGGCAGTGAATAGTCCAGAGCACAGGCGGCAAGATTCATAGTTTTTTGTTTGTTTAAGTTTAAAGTCATAAGAACCATACGCAAGGATCATGTGGGAGACTGTATTTTGTACTACTACCATACCTCCTTGTGACAGTCTATGTCCTTTAAAAAGGACCCACGTATGTTGGGCTATAGGTAGTTGTAGAATACTTGCTGAGTCAGTACTTTAAGGCCCAGCATTCAAACGTCAAATCTGTCTCCTCCACGCAAAAGTTTTCCCCTGTCTCTAAGGATGACTAGTGGCTCACGGTCCCAAGCAGCTGCTCCCAGGCTCAACCCAAGGGTTTTCTGATCCCCTGACCTAGTGCTGGGCCACCACGACATCATCACACCTTCCCTGTTCCCCCCAGCTTTATTAAGTTAAATGTGTAAGGGAAAAAAGTGTTATGGAAAGAGCCTCCTTAGACACGAGATGTTTATCTAGAAAAGCACATTGGTTGCACTGAGCTCAGAGCCAATGAGGTGTTAGGTTCAGAGACGTTCATCCTCCAGGACACACAGATCCTAGTAAACCACGTTTGGTTTTCAAAGCTCTAGGTGCAGGAAAGAGAAAATCAATAAATTATGTGTTGCTCCCGGGTGCTAACAATACTCAGAAAAGGCTCCAAATCGCGGGAGCAACATCCGGGCAGTGTATCGGGGCAGTCCTCAGGCTAAATCCCACAGTGAAATCCCATGGAGAAAGCACGGAGTTTTAGTAAGCAGGCTTGCTTCCTTTTGGGGTGTGGGATATGACTGAGAGATGTAGTTTCTGTTTTGGCTCAGATTGTTAACTAGTTATGTGTGAAGGAGCCCATAGTTTTCACTGTTGGAAGGGTAAGCTACAGAGATCAGTGTGAAGGTCCAAGCCGGGGTTCCTCAGGATTGGCACTGCTGGTATTTTAAGTTGTAATTCCTTGTTGTAGGACGGTGGTTCTCAACTTTCCTAATGCTTCCACCCTTTAATACAGTTCTTCCATTTAATACATGCCACCACATGTGATGATCCCCAATCATAAAATTATTTTCATTGCTACTTCATAACTGTAATTTTGCTACTGTTACAAATCATAATGTATTTCCTGATGATCTTAGGTGACCCCTGTCAAAGGGTCATTTGACCCTAAAGGGGTTGCAAACCCCAGATTGAGAACCATTGTTGTAGGAGGGTGTATTGCAGTATAAGCTACTTAGTCATGTTCCTGGCTTCAGGGATCCACCTCTCTCTGCATCTCTAGTGCTGAGATTACAAATGGATGTCCTTACTTCCAGCTCTTTTTGCAAGCACACTGGGGTTGGAGCTCAGGCTTTCGTGACTAGCATGCTACTGGCGGAGCTATCTCCTCATATGTATATTTTAGCAGGAGAAACCCAAATATTTTGTTCTTTTGGATAGACATCAAATTCTGTAAAATGACTCTTTGTTGTTTCCCATGGAACTGCTCTATGTATTCCACAGAGAGTTTTCTCAGAAAACAATGTGTGAAACACTCTATAGATAATATTTGCATTCATTCTTTTATCTCTTAGAATAGACTGTTTAGAAATATAATTCCTGCACCAATCTCTATGTGAACATTCTGGAGCTTGGATTCTTGTCACATAAATTACCAGCTCACCTTAGGAAGTGAATAAAGCTGGCCATCTCTCTAGCATTAGATTGTGAGGATTTTCTGGGTATCATATTGGCCAGAAGAAACCAAAAACCTGGCCAGTTTTATGGGGGCATGAGGCTTGGTTAGCTTAATTTAGGGTTTACTGATTTTTGTTGAATATATAATTTGATGTTTTGTGAGCTACTTCTTTTGTGAATTGTGTGCTTGTGAATGTCTCTTTTCTGCATCCTTACTGATGTGTACAAAGCTCAGTGTTAATGGTAACAACAATATGTAAAATATTTTTTACTTAAAGTCATTACTGTATGCCTGGCACTGTGTTAAGCCCCTTGCTCTCAGAGACACAGAATGTCTTTTCCCATGTGGTTTGTGTTTTAAAATACTCTTGTATGAAATCATCATTCCTATTTCTTGAGGCCATTTTTGGAGCAGTCTGTTTTAGAAGCCTGCATTAGTTCATTTTTAGCATTTAACATCTTGAGAGGGGGACTGAGGTGCAGAGTCTGTGTAGGCTGCCCCTGGGTGTGCAGCTTGGTGGTTCTCCTTCATTAACAAGGTGACATCATGACATCATGACAGTGTCATAAACACAGGCATAACCCTGGACACTACAGTCTTTGGTACAAGTGCTGACCTTAGAATTAGGTTCCTCTGTTCCTAACTCTTCCAGGAATCCCAAAGGACAGAAGGATGAGGACGGGCATGCTGAGGGGACTGAAGCTGTCTTGCAGTGACACTAAGGCGTGTGAAGTGGGCAGGGAACTCTCAGACATTTACTTATCTAAGCTCCTGTGAACAAAACCTCTGCACCATGTTCCAGGAAGAGCAGCAAGACTTGTCTTCCCATGAGGAACCCTGAAATGGAGACACTGGATACAGTTTTAGAAATGGCCCACCCTGTTGTCTCAGTTGTGCCAAACTTGCCTAGATGTCCCTCTCTTAGCATCTGATCATGGGACCAGCTCCTTGTCACTACTGTTTCCTCTGTCACCTGTCCTTTCTTGTTTTCCAAAGTGACCAGTAGGATGGCAATTCCTATGCTTAGCTCATGGGCTACTCCCATGACCTAATCTCCAGCTCCACCTGCTCCTTCACTCCACGAAGTTTCACCTTGTAACAAATATCCTGTTGTCTGAACTCACTTTGACTTCACAGTATGCAGCCAGCAGTCAGTCACTATGTTGCTTTGCATGAATAGCAAGTACCCCTGCTTCAGGCTTGGGAGGTGGCATTAAACAGAGAACAGCCTTTTAGTCAATGTTGGCTTGGTCCCATTATGCTAATGGAAATCCAGGAAGAAGCTCTTCATAAGGCCCTATCCTACACACTTGGAGAATGTGCCTGGAAATAAGAAGCCACCTGCTTTCTCTGTGAGCACATGTCCCCTTTGAAGACCAAAGCTGGTATGAGAAACTGTTCAAGTCATTTATGAGGGTGGGCATGCCTGGGAATAAATTAGGACACATGTTAAATCTAAATTCCTGGGCTCCGTTCCAGACTGTCTCAATAGGGCCAGGCAGGTCCTGAGAGTCTGTGTTTGTAATTAAGTAATCAATTGATTTTTGATTAATTAATACTCATGTAGGAGGTAACTCTATTCCAACCCTTCTGGCATAGGAAATGATGTCTTGGGGCAGAATTATTGGAGTCATTTGTTTCAGCTCAAATCATCTAAAGATCCCAAAAAATCCTTCTTCTCACATATCTGAACAGCAGCTTAATAGGACTGTGTTATTTGTAATAATGTGCAATAAAGAAATGTTATTTTAAATGCAAATTAATTATTATGACAGTTAAGCTCGGTTAAGGAAGCCTAGTTTTTTTACAGTACAGCTGATAAACACAATCTCAGTCAGGCATTTGGTAGCACATGCCTGTGACTTCTCATGGCTTCCTGCCTTTGATTGTAGCGCATCTCCTTCAGCATTTGCTAGGTTGATAGTCTACATCTTCCAGCCCGTGCAGGCATGGGCATGTATCCTCAGGCTCTTCTCTGCATATCCCTTCCATCTTACTTCTTGGATCACTTTTTTTTTACCTGCACTTTTCTCATAATGAAGTCTGCCATGAAACACTCCAGACACCCATAGGCCTGTTACAGAAGAGGAAAGGTTGCCTGAGAGTGTGCAGAAATTACTTACAAGGCTCCTTTCTGGACCTGTACATATGGCCAGATCAAAAGAATGTTGGTTCCAATTCTGCAAGGCCAACATGAGACAGAGGTTGTCACAGCACCTCAAGTTGCTAGGCTAGTGAACAGATAAGTCCCAGACCGAGGAATTCACGACATTCCACCTCCCACAGACTGCAGGAGTCAAAAAGTTCTCTTGCATATTTCTCCCTCTTCCAGAGTCCCAGCCAATCACATAAAAAGTGCTCCCATGCATCGCCTGCACCTCATGGCAGATGGGAACAACCCCCACAAGGCTTGTGCCAGAATGAAGCTGCGATATCTGCCCCCCCAGGATAGAATGCTGCAGAAACACCTTAGGGAACAGTTCAGGCTCTGCAGTGTGACCAAAAGGGAGTGGCTGATGACAAGGTGAAGTACTGAAAGTGAAAATGGAAGTGGGGACAAGGACCACATTCATAAGAGATGGGTCTCGCATCCGCCAAGTCTGTCTTTCTGGCTAAAAACAGAACCCAAAGCATTTGAAATAGGAAAATGATCAAGACACAAACCTTCTAGAGATGGCTTCTCTTATCCTTAAACACTCACTCCATAATGATTTGAACACTTGATGCTATGTAATTGGCTAGAAACAGACCAACTGCTACCCAGATCATTAGAAATAAAGCCAGAAGAAAAACATCAGTTGAGCTTGGAGAACGCATAGCTTAGATGCAGTATGGAAGCCAGGCATGATGGACTGGATGCAGCTAGTTCCTATCACGGGGTTTTTCACAGAGCACACTGGTGATGGGACTGAAGGAGACAGAAGTTCAGGATGTGATGTACTGTCCATGTAGGCTCTACCACTTACAGAAACACGTTCAATCTCTTTAGACTCAACTGGAACACATTTAACCTTGAAGTCAATATTTGATGGGGCTGACTTTTTCCACTTCAGAGGCTACGTATGTTCTTTGTGGCACCACTCTCCTTATTCCATCATTGCTCACTGAACAAGGAGATGAGAGAGAAAACTAAGAGGAGATTTCAGATGGCCTCTACCACTGTGAGAAATATAGTATGGGAGAAAAATGGAAATGAATGAGACAGTCATCAAACTCATAGAGAAGTCAAATGGTAGTCATGGGTTAGGTGATGGAAACAACCTTTCATTCATATCTTGACTCCGTCTACTCTCAAGACCCCATGCCTACTAAGGAGCTTGAGGGTTCTTTTCTCATAACCTTTTTGGGTAATTTCATAGGCAATTTAGATATCAAGGTTGATTCATTCAAAACTTGTTAAGGAAAAGTCTCTTGTTGGTCCTCGTTATTCATCTCAGTCATCTTCTCTGGGTTTGCATTTGGGAGCAGGAAAAAATAACCCAGCATGCATCTGGGCAGAAGCCTACTCTTCATGACTGCTTTTGTTTATGTTTTGAAAGTCCAACCCTCAAGGTAGCTGGCTATTGGTCTTTTGTGTTCAGAGGTCTCTGAGAGAGGGGTTAAGGACATGGTGTGGATGGGCCTTCTTGCAAACTCCCCTTTGTTGGTAATACATTTTTCTATTCACACAGAATTGAGAGACATGTGGAAGGAGTGTTATGGGTCTCAGTCTTTCAACTTCAGAGGCTATGTGCCTTCTGTGTGACTATCTTCCTCTATGCACGATGAACACAGAGAGTCAGAACCCTGATGTACCCATCCAGTTGACTGTCTTCTAGAAGGAGAAAGCATCTTCCCTTTAGCCCTTTACAGACATGCCATATCAGCAGGTTGCTGTGTCGCCGGCCACTGGCAGCCTCTCAAAGCAGTCAGATGGCCTCTTAATTGATTAGTTGATCAGTTTGATCCCTACATTGTACTCAGAAGGCAGAAGCTCTATAAAGAGAGCTGATTCCCTGGGTCAATCATCTAGCATTTGTTTTACTTAGTGGCTCTGCCTAGCCTCTAAGAAATGGAAGTGCATTTACTGAGAAGAAATGTCGACAAAGGGCAGGCATTTACTTCCATTCGTTGGTTGTCATCAGTGACCGTGGGAATTTCCCTAAAGCTTCTGGAACTGAAAAAAATGCTTTTAAGATCTAACTACAGTAAACAAGCTGGGAGACTCCCTAGAAACAAGGCACAGAGAAAAGACTCACAAGGATGAGACTCTTCAAATTAAGCAGAGTTGACTCAGTCACTCCGCTCTCAGTGAATGGATAGTTGAATGTCTAGGGACAGATACTATATGTTGATATTAAAGGATGGGCAAATGAGGGATGGGTAGATAGTAATTGAGGAGGAGGGAAAAAGCAAGAGATAAGAGAGAAGATTCTAACATTATGCAATAGTCATCATCTCTGATTTCAAACTCCAACAGAGTCATTGGTGACATTATAACTGCACATATACAGAGTGATGCTTTTAAAACCAAGAGTAATAGCAGACAACAACACAAAGGATCTCGCACGCTATCAACACCATGATTTGGTGGCTGGGGGAAGTGGACTTGACTGTTTGACAGAGGCACAGCCAGGGTAGGTTGAAGGCAGGACTATGGAATAAAATCTAGGTAACAAGAAGGGACAAGAGGTCCTCGGAGCAGTGTCTAAGTCAACCTGGCTGAAATGGGCCCATTTTCTTAAAAGGTATTTCATTCATTCCTTAAAACTGTTGTTCACTGCTGGGCGGTGGTGGCGCACGCCTTTAATCCCAGCACTCGGGAGGCAGAGGCAGGTGGATTTCTGAGTTCCAGGACAGCCAGAGCTACACAGAGAAACCCTGTCTCGAAAAAACAAAAACAAACAAACAAAAAAAACCCCAAAACAAAAAACTGTTGTTTACCTTTGGGCAGGGACTACATTTTGTTGTTCCCCATTAGCAGGTTCTTTTAATCTTTGAAACTGTAACAAAACATCTCTCTGACAGAGTTACTGTTGCATGGCAATAAGATACACTTTGCTAGGCAGATACTAAGTCCCACAGAGACGCCCAAGTGGATGGGTGTGAGGTCCCTTTGGCTTTTATTACAGATCATTTAAACAAATAAGACACTTCTAAGTGCATGATCTCATTTGGTTCTCACCACAACCTGTGAAATGAACAAGATAGGTACGAATATTCTCATTTTGTAGATCTTATGTGATTTCAACTCTACCTCACCTCCTTAGGGAGACAGAGGAAAAGAGTGAAGTGAAAAATAATGCGGTTATTCCATAGATTTGAAGGTTAGGGGATGTGTTGGGATTTTAATTCAGTAGCTTGTGGGAGACGGGGAATATTCTAGAGCAGAAAAACAAAAAAAGAGAAGGGCTTAAGGGACCCCAATCTGAAGGTGGTGGACCAATCAGAATGAGGAGGAATTGTTCAAAGATGAGCATTTTGGGTGTTGCTGTATGTGGAAGTATTGGGTTACTGTAACAATGTGAGGGTCGGTGATTCCTCATCACCCACAAGATGTGCAGTGGTCTATCTGCTGCTCTTTCCTGCCTCTCCCTCCCTTCCAAAGCAATGAAGATGATAATGAGAATGGGGCAGACATTATAGTTAGCAGGTGTGAGCAGAGCAACAGTTATTAGCGCTATATAAATATGAAAAGCCCAATCTATAAAGCCTTTCCAGATGAGGGCTGCCATGCCCCGTGCTTGGAATTTGGATTGGAATCCAGGGCTTATTGCAAAGTCTAAGTCTTTCACCCTCTATTATTATTCCTTTGGGGTTTAAGATGCTGTCTCTCATCAAGAAAAAGGAAACGATTAATTTTCATACAAAACCACAATCAGCATCAAACTCCCGTCATGGGTTTATTTTGACCTACCGTTGTTTACTTTTTTTTTTTTTTTTTTGTATTTAAAATGAAAATCTTTATTAATAGTTTAGGATTGCAACAGAATTCCACAAAAACAAACAGTCCCAAGACAATGGTGTAGAACGCTGCAACATGGGTCACCGTTCATTCATATAAGTGTTAATCATAGCATTCATCAGGCTATAGCAGGAGGATCAAATTCAAGACCTACCTGGCCCACATAGTACCACTCCAATAATCACCAAATTTTTAAAAATTGTAACCTGACATTGAACAATTTTGAGTAAAGAGATATTCTCCTAGTAAACCTAATATAAACTGATCTACTTGTTAAATCATAGACATAGCTGTATAAAGGGGATTAGCATACCTGCTGAGGCTTCTCTTACTTCCCAAGCCTGAGGCAACCAGAGGTCCAGTCTTAAACCTAAACACCTAGCAAGTAGCAATCCCGTGTAGAGAGCAACAGAAATTTAAATTCAAGCCCTCAAGGCCATAAGGCTTGCTTAGCCTAAGTTAAGCTTTTGTAACTACCTAGTAACTTCACAAAACTAGCTGCTAAATACATAGACCCTTCTCATCTAAACTCATTTCCTTTGCCCTGCGGGTCACTGTCGAATCTACCCAGGAGTCCTACTGTGGATCACAAATGACCAAGAATGTTTTCCCATGAAATCTCTTACAGAACATTTCTATCCAAACTGGAAATACTATTATTTAAAACACTACTGCTTATATTTTTTGCCTTTTCAAAAGCTTAAAAAAAGAGTGAGTTGGGTATATTAAATCTGTTATTTAAAGCCATACAAGTAATGCTGGCTGATGGTGGCACTTGCCTTTAAACTCAACACTCTGGAGGCAGAGACAAGGTTCCAGGACAACCAGGATTATATCTGGAAACTCTGTCTTAAAACACAAAAACCAAAAAAAAAAAAAAAAAAAAGTTCCTTCGAGA
>CM052709.1:96414632-96446984 GCA_028551405.1 Uromys caudimaculatus | reverse complement strand
CTCTGCCTGCCTGGCTAGGCTGTCTGCCTCCAGGGCCTCTTCCAGTCTCTTCCTGGCTTTCTTTACCTTCCAGGCCTGTCTCTGGATGTCTGCCATAGTTACTTCTTGTATGTTGTAAGATGGTGACAGATGAAGAGACACTGGCAATGTTACCCCTTGACTGGAGAAAGATGGTGACAGCTGAAGAGCCACTTGCTCATTCTTTTCCAAGCATGGGGGTTGGACAGACGTGTCTTCTCCAGGAGTGAGCTGATCCTTAACAGCACTTTGGTAGTTGGCTTCATCCTCCATTCCCAGTGCAATTTTTTCTATAGCGTTTGTAAACTTCAATGGACATGATAGGTTCCCTTTACTGTCTCCAACTTGATGTTTCTGTAGTCTCTTCAATGCACAGAGCTGCTTGGGTTTCTTCAGGTTTGCTTCCTTTCTGCTATACCTGGTTTTATTCTCAGGGTGTGAAGTTATTATGGTCACAGGCTTTGGGAAGATGCAACTGGTCAACCTCACAGGATCTTTGGAAGTAACACCAGATTTGTGTTTGGCCTTTTTCTTGCTCTGGGCAACCTGGATCTCTCTTCTCTTCTGTAATTTGTTGTTGGGTATCATACTTCTTGTGAGATGTCCTATCAAAGGCTGGGTTGAAACTGAGTTTCCTGAAGGCCCCTCCATGGTTGTAGAGTTTGTCCTAAAGGCTCCACCACAGAGATGCAGACAAGGCTTGAGTTGCTGGAAATGGCAGTTTCTGTCTCACCTACTCCTCAGTCTGTAGTCCAACTCCCCAACAACAGTCAGCCGTGGATGGGAAGTCCAAGAATCTAGTAGTTGCTCAATCCCACAAGGCTAGTTGTTTCAACTGGTCTTCTGTAGAAGTAGATTCCAACAGATGTGTTTGCACGTAAACGCAAGTTAAGAAGAGCCCCGTTGTTTACTTTTATCTTCTCCATTGATGGTGTCAACAGAAAGAGTCCTCCCACTATCTCGAAGAGTCTGAATCCATTTTGAAGGAACATAATGTCAGTCTTTTTTTTTTGGCCTGGTCTTGCCCGGCTTTGTCCGATCTATTTCTTGCATGCAATTTGTCTCTTAGTGATACAATAAACTTTATTCTTCTCTGTTGATCATGCTGTTTTTAGCTGGCATTTGATATTTCTTTTCCCCATATATTTAATTTCTCACTCACCCAATTCATCACAGTAGGTCCTTCTTTCCTAGGAAAGGAAAGCTACCCATTGACCTGGGATAAGTGTTTCCACCCAAATACCTTTAAATTCTGCATTTATTTGGCATCTTCTTCAACAACACCATGGCGTGGCAATTTGAATCCATTTCTGCTAGCTGCAGTTTAACTGTGTACCACAAAAGTTTATTCACTGGAAACCTAATTCTCAAGTTCATGCATTAATGGCATCTAGGATCTTCTAAAAGTCATAAGGTAGAGTCATGAGAGTGGGGTTTGCAAGGATGATGGTTTAGAGGTTGTAAGAGGATGAGAGACTCATAGTAACCACTGTTTTCCCTGTGTGATGCCCTGTTCTACCATGCAGTGGATGTCAGCCATGCTTTTAACTCCCGGCCTCCAGAACCACGAGTTAAATAAGCTTATATTCTTTATCAATTAATCAGTCTTGGGTATTCTGTTATAGTGGCAGAAAAAAGAAAAAACCAAAACCCACTATTCTTGATTATAAATGCCCCAAGGTAAAGGTCTTTTGTCTGATTGTGTATAGTTTTTGTCTACTATAAAGTAGGATGCTTAAATGAACAAATGAGTGGATGAATGAATGAGTGAAACATTCATTTACTTTACTTGAATATCACTCTAGAAAGTCCTAGCATTGCCATGTCTACAAACTATTCACAATCTGGAGACACATAGATGATCGCGTGGTAACTGTTAGCTTGCCCAGGATCAAAGAAACAGGAAGGATGACCCACCACAGAGATGCTCTTATTGGCATGCTGACATCCAGGTAAGAAGTGGGGAGATACACACTCATCTTGTGTAGGTGTTGGAACTCGGTCATCTCTGACTCATAGGCTACATTCCTTGGCTCCTATTGAAAGCTAGTTTACAGAGAACTCTTAGAGGAAGCAGAAGGAGGGTATGCTATGCAGGGAGGGAATGAGCTCTGAATGGAAGCTGAAACACAGCATGCCCTGAAGGGGCCGGCTTTGACAATGGTCACAGGAAGAGAAGAGAACGTTCTAGAGTCATGATGATACATGGGATGACTTCGCATCTTTGCAACTCCTGCTTATATAATACCAATTTACACACCCAGATTTAGCCACCCAACATGTCCATCTCTGAGATGTAGTGCTAAATTAGAAGTCACCAAATTTGGCAGTACAAATCAGTTTTGCCCAAAGTGACAGGCTGTATCCACAACATTCACACATTAAATCTGATACCCTGTATGCACAGGAGACCCCCCAGACACTGAGGTGGAGCCAATCTCTCTCTATTTTATATGAGATTCTAGGAAGGGACACATATCATGGGCATTGAAACAGATGCATTCATTATCATCTGGCTCTGATATTCATTAGCTGAGCCCCCTGTAACAGACTTTTTTGACTTTCTGTGCCTCAGTTTCCTGAAATGTACAGTATGAAGAATATTGGACTGTTTATACATGCAGGATTGTTGCAAAGAGGATATTAGCTAGTGTGTGGTTTATTTCTTAAGACAGTGTCTCATTATGTCAGGCAGGTTGGTATCAAACGGTTGACACTCCTGCCTCTGCTTCCTGAGTGCTGAGCTCATAGGAATGCATCACTACACTTGACTGAAGTTTTCAGGAACACACAGGAATTCTGCACAGATACAAAGGTCCACAATTTGGGGTGCAACTGATCACTAGAAATTCTCATTTAATAAGGTGTGTTGGCATTCATAGATGCCTGTGCAGCCTCAGACAGGAGAGTCAGTTTGAGGGAAAATGCAACTGGGCACAGGGAGAGGAAGAGGGAAGAATTCTTCCTGAGCACTAAGTGCTTTTAAAGAGTAGCAGCACTCATGAGAACCTGGAGAATAATATTCTGGGTAATGGAGGAGTTGCTGCAAAGCTGTGGGCTTTTAATGTGTGATAGGTTTTCGGATCATGAGAACACATGTTTCATGAGGGAGACCCATTTGTCTATTTCATTCATCATGATGCCTTGGGAAACCAGGAGACTGTCTGGCAGAAAATGTTGGTTCAATTAACATTCGTGAGAGAAGTGCATGCAGTTCTGTAAGTGTAGTTCTTATGGGCTTGTAAGTGTAGATACTGGAAGAAAGGATGGGTGGAGCAAAAGTGAGGGCCATCAGGACAGCAAGACAAGACTACGGGAGTCTCTGGACTCCATGAGGAGGTCTTTAGTATCATTCTAAGAATGCTGTGAGGCAGAGAGACCCTTGGAGTAAATGCATGGCATGGTCTGACTCACATTATAAAAGGGCCACCCTGACTCCTGGTGGGAATACATCATAAAGTATCACAGGGTGCAAGAATGAACACACAAGGGTCAGAAGGCATGCCACCTAGGTGCACACTGAAGGTAAAGGTGATGAGGAGGGCCCAGGTCTAGTCAAGCTATGTTTGTCTTGGGGGAAGGGGAGATCGGGAGAAGAGCTAAGCCATTGGCAGTGGGGGACTGGATAGGTAAAAGGAGGTAGATGTGTATAATTGAAACTCATCGAGTAATGACCTAGATATGCCTGTAAAGGAATATATGCTTAAATTGTGGTATGCAGCATACATTTCAGAAAAAGGCCTGAGGACAATTTCTGTTTGCATACATTAAGTATATAGCCTTACGTCTAAACGTGTCTTAGAAAAGCGTATCTGTATATCTGTGGAGTTGATGCTTGTTGCATGATGTCTTTCCTCTGCATCAGACAGGAAGAAAAGACTTGAGAACAAAAGGGAATATTAAATAAAATGGAACAGTGCTCACAATAGGCCATAAAACAGTGCATATGCTTCACTCTCGGTCTTCGAGGCCCATAGAGACAAATCCCTCAACGCCAGGTCCCAACAACTACTTTATGGGAACTTAGATTTGTAAAACTTGTTCCTTCTGCAGTGTATGTGATCCATAGCCTGTGAGTGGTCGTCCCTGATTATGGGTTCCTGACAGTCACTCTCTTATGAATCCCCTCTTTTAGGTACAGGGCTAACCTGTAATTCAATGAGATTTTCAGAAATGGCCACCAAGGCTATATCATAGAAGACATTTTGGCTCATGTTTCAGTCTCTTGTTCAGTTGCTCTGGGGGAGCCTAGGGACCTCTAGCATACTGTGAGGATGCTCCAGCAATACCATGGAGGTCCACACAGCAATACACCAAGGCCTCTTAAGAACGGGCACCATGACTTTCCCAGCCATGTCACTGACCATCTCAGAGTGTTCCTATGGCCATCTTTACTGCAGCCTCATGGGATGCTGTGCCCGAACACCCGCACCAGCCATTCCTCATCCACAGAAATTGCTTGGGGTCAACAAATGATTAGTGTTGTCTTAAGTTGCCCAGTTTTGGGACAGTTTTTATGCTGTCGGTAGCTGGGGCTCTTGAAATCAGTCTTTGAACTCACAACTGCCTTACTAAGGAACATTAAGAAATGAAAGCATTGTTTGTCTTGGATAATTCTTTTCATTCTAGGTCTTCTAATGGGAGAGGTGTGAAAAGCAATAATTTTAATCAAGATAAGTAACACCTGGTTCTGTTAAAATTAAGTCCTGTGAAACTGGTCCTTAAGAAATCAAATGCTGGCACTGCAGGTAACCATAGAAGTATCTTTAAAGAGATGAATCTGTCCTGAGATTGCACACCGTTTTTCATGAAAACATCCTTTCTTATTAACACAGAGTTCTGGAAAATCACCTGCCTGGCTTTGAAACCTTGTCTGTTTGTTCCTTTCACGGCATCTTTAAAGAGAAATCTACAGCACATATAATGAGCAGATGAATTTAAGTCAGTGAAATAATTTCTCGTTTCCTGACTTGTAAGAAATGAAAACATTTCCACAATGGGGTGTGGGTGTGGGTGTGGGTGAGGGGTGAGTTGCTCCTAGTCTATCAAGGAACTTGTCTGGATCAAATGAACTTTGATTCCCTCACAGTGGAGAAAGCAGCACACAGAGGTGCTTTTCTCCTTGTTCCACGCCGTCTGTCCACCTACCATATTATTTTAAAGACAACAAAATCTAAAGTAGAATGATTAAATTCCAGCAAGCCAGACAATGAGGGATGTGAAAGGGATTTGTAAGACAAAGCAAAGGCATGGTCTCTGCCAGACCAACTGTCTGTAGTAGAGCAGAAAGCACAGTGTGTACAGGCTGGGGTTCACCCTGGCAGCGGAGCCCACTGAATTAAGGGAAGGAATGACCCCTGGCTTCCACAGCTCAGGCTGCAGGTGTGTGAGCACTCTCAGGAGGCTCACTGGCCTGGACTGAGATGCTACCAGAGCCTTGAAGAAAGAAAGGAGCAAGGAAGGAAGGAAGGAAGGAAGGAAGGAAGGAAGGAAGGAAGGAAGGAAGGAAGGAAGGAAGGAAGGAAGGAAGGAAAGAAAGAAAGAAAGAAAGAAAGAAAGAAAGAAAGAAAGAAAGAAAGAAAGCAAGCGAGCGAGGAAGTCTTAAGAACTGGATAAAGGGTTGGAGAGATGACTCAGCAGTTAAGAGCACCAGCTGCTCTTCCAGTAGGACCTGAGTTCAATTCCCAGCACCCACACAGTAGCTCAAAACTGTCTGTAATTCTAGTTCCAGGAGATTTAGTACCTTCACAGTCATACATGCAGATAAAACACCACTGCACATAAAATTTAAAAAAAAAAAATCCTTAAAAAAAAAAAAAAAGAAAAAAAGAAATGGATAAACTTCAGAACAGGCCAGAGGAGAATAAGTTGAGCAAAGGCAGATTCCTAGAATCTAAAGATGGAAACTTGTAGAAAGAGCAAAGAGAAAGGCTATGATGAGGCGTCTGGAGACTCATGGGATTCAGAGCAAGAAATGGCCTCTCGCTGCCAGGAGTCCTCTTTATAACAGCAAAAGCCTTTTCTACATAAATTACATTTACTTTTTCTGGAAAGACACCTAACATTATAAATCCAGTTCTTTTGCAGCTCCAGAGAAAATCCCATACGATGATGACGTTTAGATAAATTTCGGGATTTATTTATTTATTTGAGCAGGGTTCTCATGTGTCCCAGTTGGTCTTGAACTCATTAGTAGCTGAGGATGACTTTAACCTTCTGAGTGTGCAGATTACAGGTGTGTGCCTCTGTGTTGGTTTATGGGACCTGGGAATTTAACCCAGGGTGCTGTGCATACTAAACAAATATTCTTATCAACCGAGCGAGCTTCATTTCCTAGGCCTCAGGTCTTTCATAAGAGACAGACAACATGTACAATGAAGATCGTGAACTTCGAATTCAGACCGTGATCCTCTTTCATCTTAAGTAGGTTAGTAGCTCTCGGGGTTCAGATGTTAGCTTTTGATGAGTGTCTCTGTCACATACTAGGCTCTTTGGTCCAGCAAGCTCAATGCAGGTCCCATTAGACTTCCTTAGCAACCATCTGTGGTCTGAATGTGTCCCTCGAGTGTGTGTTTTGGAGATTTGACTCTTAATTCAACAGTGTTGGGAGGTAGGGTCTTCAAACCATGATGAATTCGAGACAGCTCTGCTCTCATGAATGAATTAATACTATTGTCTTGGGAGTGAGTTTTATACAAGGGAGTTTGGCTTTTCCTTGTGTTGTCTATTCATCCTTCTTCTACGTTGCCTTCTGTCATGGAATAATGCAGAAAGAAGGCTTCTGTCATATGCTGGCATTTTCAATATTCATTTTTTATTTTGGTAATGTATATTTGTGTTTAGAGGGGCAGAGGTAACACGTACATGTAAGGCCAGAGAAAGATTTGAATCTCCTGGAGATGGAGTTACCAGGGGTTGTGAGCTGTTGCAAGTGGGTGCTGGGGAACCAAACTCAGCTCCTCTGTAAGAGCCATAAGTACTCTTAACCACTGAGCCATCTCTCCAGCCTTGATGCTGCCATCTTTGGGTCAGACTTCCTATCTTCTGGAACATAAAATATGTATGAATATATAATTAAATGTGTTGAATATTTACATATAATTATAAACACATGTTTATAATTTATTTAAATATATAATAAATTGGTATAACAATATGACTATGAATTAGCTAACTTTTGGTATTCTGTTACAGCAACACAAAATAAACTATGGTCATCTCTCTGAGTGTTGCAGTCATTCTAATTTATGAAGAACCTGAGACAGAGAGGCCATATCTTAAAAAAAACTTATTAGTGTATGTGTGTATGTGTGAATGTGTGTGTGACTGTATAGTGTTAATGTGTGTGAGTGTGTGTGTGAGTGTGAGTGTGTGTGAGTGTATATGTGAGTGTGTGTGAGTGTGTGTGAGTATGTGTGAGTGTGTGTGAGTGTATGTATGAGTGTGTATGAGTGTATGTGTGTGTGAGTGTGTGTACATGTGTGTGTGTGCAGGTGTAAGCAAGCCACAATGTACCTGTGGAGGTCAGAGGACTGCTGTGAGGCGTTGGTTCTCCTCTTCCACCTTTACAGGGATGCAGAGGATGGAACTCATGCTGTCAGGCCTGTGCCTACATCAACTATTTTTACCTGTTTGGCCATCGTGCTGGCCCCAGATGTTCAATCATTTGTCTAGGACATCAGGATTAGAAGGGCTGGGGTTTGAAGAAAACCTTTGACCACAGAAGCCGAGCTTTGGCTGTGTTTTGTGACGTCCAATCTGGAGAGGAAAACTGCAGAGTCTCAACATTACAGGAAGGGTCTGGAGGCAGAGGAGACTGTCTGCACAGATGATGTGTATTCAGCCTTGGAAGTAGGTTCCAGGAAGAGCGAACAAATCCATTATTGACCAAGTTTGACTTAGGAAAGGGCTGTGGAGTCAGCCTCCCCTTGGTCCAAAGATACAGAACTGAAGGAAGGCCAGGGTGAAGTACAGGGGCTCTTTGCAGGGAGCAATGGAGCCTGAAGCCAGAGTTCCCACCTGATGCCATCTGTTCTGGGTTTTTTGTTGCTTAGATGCAGAAATCAGAAATTCATTCTGACTAGCACATAAGACACAATAAATGTTTCTTAAATCAAGAGAGTATTTTTAAAACTATTATGGAATTTATTGTTTTTGTAGAATCTTAGAAGCCCTGCCCCCATATGTAAATATAGGTGGTGTTTAGAGTTAGCATGTGGCCCTCAGCTGGGGGCCAAGGATGGGATTCAGGAATAGTGACATTTTCAGGCTATTTTTGTCTACACCAGCTCACGATCCAGCTGCTGAAGCTAAGCCCCAGTGCTCTCTTTTCCACCTTCTTCCTATTCACTTCCAAGAAAACCGATTTCCGTGGTTGTTCTTGCGCTCAATCAGGGTTACTATCTCACACCTGCTTTTTGTTATTTAGGTCTTTGAGGCCAATCTTCTACCTTAAGGTTCACTGGGTTTTATCATCTTTCCTTTCTAAATCTGCACATCTCTGTCATTTTCCAAGGATCAAAGAGGCTAACTTGACAAATAGGTAGTTTTGAGAAAGGAATGGAAAAAATAAATAAAAGAGTATCACGCCAGACTCAGCCTGGGCGTTGGCACGTCAGGCTTTATAGAAGGTTGATCTTCAGCGGTTTAATGGTGAAAGACTGTTGGGAATCTGGCCTCATCCCAGAGGTTATTCATGCCCAGGTTTGAACAGTGACAAAACACAAAGATGGAGATTATCTACTGTGAAAGAGATGTGCTCATTCCCAGCCTGGCATGAGGGAAGGAATTCCACTGACAGCGACCAGCCACAGGATTATGCCTTTTGTAATTTTGTAAATCAGTAAATCGGTCAACCCATGGAAAGGCAGATAAGAACCCTCAGAAATGATGCTATACACTACACCTGAGAAAAGCCGGCGTGGAGAATCAACTCAGGCTCAAGCCAAGCACTCCACAATCTCATTTCTTTTTCTTTCTCATTGGTTCTATTTGCTAATTTAAAAACACAATGCAAGTGGAACGCTCCCAGCCTCTCAGATGGCTCTGTGTGCTTCCTAGCTTTCCGACATCCAGTTCACAGGTTTGGAAATACGAACACTGTCCCTCCTGAATTTGTCGTTAAAGCCATCTTGTGGAGGACTGATTCTAAACCTAAACCTTAACATTTAGTGATGTTTTTGATGTCAGTGTATTTAATGTCAATAGTTTTCTGGTTAAGAAGATTAAGGCCTTGGGTGATTTATTCATTTTCCTGATTATGTTGTTTTCATAACTGGGGTTAAAAGGAAGAGAAATAATAACCTTTAGCCATCAGAGTTATCTTATTTTTTACTATTAGTCCTAAGGATAGCCAGGGACATGACAACACTCTGTGGATTTCTCTGGGACAGGGATGACTAAGTTTGACAACATGGAGGACAGACATGTATTATGAGGCTTGATCCGTTTGTCAGACCAGATAATTCCAAAGACTCAGTAATGTATCAATTGTAGTTTTCATAAGCAATAATGAAGTAATTAAAAGTTAGCATTTCATACAAGAAGTCAAACATTAAGAAATTACGTCCCAAGTCAAATCAAAGTAAATTTGATCATATATACACATTTATTTGATCATATATATATATATATATATATATATGCTTTAATACTTAATTTACTTATTTACATTATAAAATCACTAGAGGAGGGTTTGAAAGACTTTATCAAATGCACAAATAACGAACTCAATCTTTATACAAAAGTTGTTACTCTTATGTGCATGCATACAAGCATGCATGTGCATGTGCCTGTGTATGCACATGTGTGTGCACGTGTATGTGTGTGTGTGTGTGTGTGTGTGTGTGTGTGTATAGATTTCTCCAGAGGCCAAAAGAGAGCACTGAACTCATCTAAAGCTAGACTTAAGGCAGTTGTTAGTCTCCAGACATGGGTGCTATGAACTGGAGTCTGGTCCTTTAAAAAAAGCACATATTCTTAGTCACTGAGCCATCTCTCCAGCCTCCACAAATCCAGTCTTTAAAGCACAGGTTTCCTTTATAGAAGAAAATTATTAAATATTAAAATAATCAGACCTGTAATCAAAACCTTTCTGGAAAGCCCTGTCATTTTCCTTATGGCCCTGAAGTCACTCTTAACTAAAGGTTCTGACTTGTTGCTAATAAAGGATGCCAGAAACATCTGAGTCATAGCTAAAATTAACACAGAATGTTGATGGAAAGGAAAAAAAAAACCCTAACATGTTGAAGCATTCCTTTCATTTATCCTATGACACGACGTTTCAGACATCACCGTTTTAATTGAGGAAGTATTTGTAGGCTTTCCTGTCATCGCAAGATATATTTAGGGAGAGGTCACTCAGCATGCATTAATGGGCTAAAGCTCTTGGTCTATTTTGAGTGGACCTGCATCTGTGAGAAGGCAGCTGGAGAGTGGGAGGTTGGGTCTCAATGACCTCCTCCTGCAATCTCTGAGGTACTGTGTTTCCATTCCAGCTGGGTCACTGCTGTTCGAATTCTGGAACTATTGGACTGGGTGCCCTAGGGACTGTGTTTATGGCAATCTGTGGTACTTTCAGGAGTCATGTCAAAACTCCTTTTACATCTGCAAACATTTAACTAATAATTCAGAGTTTTGAAGATTTTTTTTATATGTATAGATGTTTTGCCCACACCCATGGAAGTGTACCACATGCTGCAAGTGGCTTCATCTCCTTGTAGCACCCACTTGAAGCCTTGGATTTTTCACAACCTTGTAGTGGCTTTGAGTTGTGGGAATATTTCCTTAAGCTCCAGGTCTCAGGCCAGGGTGGAATGGGATTCTTATTGTAACTTCTGTTTAATCAGTTCTTTCCACAGTCTCTGCAACTAGTTTCTCATTTTAAATTCCTTCTCTCGAGTCAGATGACATGGGTTCTATTTTCCTCACAGGATCCTATTATTTTAGTATAGATGGTTATATATATATATATGTGTGTATATATATAAAATACAGATCTACATATATGTATGCATATATGTACACAGTTTAACACATATTATATATAATTTATACAGTGTATAATATATATTATATAATATCTAATAAGTTATATATAAGATTCAGTTGTATTCATGTGGTTGACCTAACACAATGTATAACTATTTGTTTTAAATATCACAGCAAGCATTTGGTGTGAATACTAGCTTATCCTTTGTTCTCAAAAGGAAATATGTTCTTTTCTATTTTTATGAGATCACTCATAACCTAAATAAGGTGTTGGTAATAACTATACTAAACAGTAGCATGCATCCCCCTGGTCTTACTGAAGACCACCTATGTACACATTTGCAGTCTACAATCATACTTTGTCTTTCTATGGAAAACAAATTCATTTATATAAATCCTTTGATACACACCAGATGTGCCACAGACTTTTAACAAAGTCTGAACTCAGGGCAGAGGGAAAACTATGTTCCATATTAGAGATATCTTCACATCAACAAATATTTCTATGTTCAGGAACAATTTGGTAAAGACTCTTCACTGAGTACATTCACCACTTAAAGAATAATAGCTTCACCACTTCTAAAATCCTTCCAAGAGTAGTTAATTATGACAGAAAGTCCCTCCCACAGAAGCAGAGATTGCATTTCATCATTTATGGAGAGGTATGTTAACATTCTATGGGCTCCAAATTAAGGGATAGGATAACATACTTCAGTGTTCACACACAGGATTTACACACGTAAGTACTTTCTCTTGGAATGATTCTCTCTCTGCTGTTTAATTTCTTAAATCCTTCCAATCTAAGGTCAGTTGGCACCCTGTCATGAAGTCAAATCCCCTCTGGCATAGTGGAGTCTCCTCGAACAGGCCTGCCCTCAGGGACACACAGCAGGTGAAAGTCTACACTTGCTGAAACTGTTAGGTTAGCTTTGCCCTTTCCTACTACATAGCAAGATCTGGAAGAGCAGGGAGTGTTTCAGTGTTGCCTATGCATTTTCCTAGTATAGAGCATGAAAATAAACCCCTGGTGTGTATGAATGACAGCAACTAACAGGCACCTCTGAAACTTAGAAATGGCTTACTGCACATGAACCATCTCTGATGGGAGAGTTCCATAGCTTTCTGAATCCTGCTTCTATATGACATAGCCTGAGGAAAACTAACCCTGCAAACACCATCTTCTCCTTGCCAGCCCTTCCAAAGGGCTGTTCGTTTACTGTATTTTCTAACTGTAACAATAATACTAAAGGAAATTTTGAGGTCAGCAGCTTCAAGGATATTCATAGACATCAACATTAGTAAGCTGTATGAAATGACAGCCATCCACATGCAAATGAGAAGATTGCAGAGGAATCCAACCTGGGAGAGAAGATGCTGGGGTGTCCCATGACTAGAAGTGAAAACCAATTGTTTCAGGATCACTAGCCATTGGAGAAAGCTCATGTATTTCTACATCTCTGTGGCATGTTTAAGTGGAATGCAATTTAACTAGGGCTTATCCAACTACTCTACACCAGTCAGAAGACAACGTATGAATTAAAATGTGACCAGTAGAAGTTTAGTAGTGATACTATGTTAAAAATTAGCACAGAAGTGTTATAGTGTTACAGTAAAAGTATCACAGAAATGATACTGTGTACAATATGCAAATACAATCATGTGCTGCAAAAAAAAAAAAAAAAAAATAGTGTTTGGATCAGTGCCAGAGTGCTTTAAAAAGGTGATCAGAGAAGAGCACACCACACACTGTGGTACCTAGGGTGTTTGCACAATGGTGGGTCACCCAAGAGCCTTTCAGGGTGCATCTTCACTGTTAAGTAGTGCATGGCTGCCCATATGGAAAAATACTTCTGGAAACTGTGTAAAACTACCTGACACAGTTGAGTTAGTTTTGTGCCCCCCCCCCTTTTTGCTTGTTTGTGGCGTTTTGTTTTTTAATTCTTACATGCCTGGTGTTGAACTCTGGTATAAAATGCATCTTGTAAGATGAATTAATTCGTTAGAAACCATTAAATACTTTCCTACTACTACATTATTTCTTCATCTTGCTTTATCTTTATTTTTTATTGATTGCTTGTTTGGTCCAACTCTTGACTGAATTTACTTTTCAAAGTATCCCCTAAATTCTTGTAATTCTAAAAAAGTTGGCCTATTAACTTACTGTTACTTTTCTTGATGATTCTGGCTGTTATATTTATTGAGACATCATAGGCACAGTCCAGGTGGTAGAGAGACATGAAGAAATTGCAGAGACGGAGGGAGGGGTGGTTACCAGAGTTGTGTTACATCTTCTTTCAGTCATCAGTCAGCTTGTAAGATGGATTCTAAAGCAGTGTGTGGGAACATTTGACTGAAGTCAATTAACATGACTCAGATCACATCTTTCTCCTCTTTGGGGATGCTATTTGCTTGCTTCTTTTATTTTCAAATGCCAGGGGAAAATATCAAGAAGATTAATTTAATCTCCTTAGCTCATTACTGTGCCTCACCAGGCATGACTCTCTGGTTCCCTGCTCCCAAGACTGTAGCCTTGGAGTGGGCTTTCCCATGATGGCAAAGGCTGCTTTGATTCACACATATGCCAGTCCCCATCTGATTCAAAGTACCAGGTGCTGGGGTGGAGATAAGAGGAAGGCCTCTGACAAGAATGACTGACCATGGCCACAAAGCCACAGCTTCACCCCTACTCACCTTCTGTCCCAACAGACTCAGCTGAAAGATGACATGAGAGTCAGGGCAAGAACAGAGAACAGGATAAATTAAATATTGATCATCTAAGAGAACTTACGCTCCTGTTAAGCTTCAAGGAGACTGTCTCAGCTATAGAAAGATGACTGTGGAGTGAAATAAACCTATGGGTGATTTTCTAGAATTAATGGAAAAAAAAAACCCTACAGATAGAATCTGAAGCAACACAACACAAGTGTAGACAATGGAGCTTTGATGAAGAAGGAAGCACGCAGGGTCTCTTTAAATCATTCAGAGAAGGTTGCTGCATGTTGTCCTGTTGATGATTTAGGACACTGTCTGCTTACCTGGGATAGCATCTCACTGCTTAAGCCCTTGAGTTTCTACTAAAGTTACTTTTTTCCCCTCTGCCCTGAGAATTTAGAAGGTTGTCTCCACATGTTGTACACCAGATTTACAACACAGAAGATGAGTATCTACAAAATGAACTCTCTAAAGAAATGGTTTCATCTCAGAATTCCGAGCAAACTGTTCTGTATCCAGTTTGCTCCAGTTTTGTTCTGGGAATATTTAATGACTGCTGCACACACGAGGACAGCAAAGGCACTCACATTTCGGCCGGGGTGAAAACATCCATGAAGCTTCTGTGGCATCTCTAGCCTCAGATATACAAGTAAAGTAGCAGAGACACACTGCAGCTTGAGGTTAGGACTCTGGGCTTGGAACTGATTGTCCCCAGGATTGTCATCACCCAGAGTAAGGACGACAACTGTTAATGTCATTGTTACCAAAAGACACTTTAATTTTTGCTTTTGCTATTCAAAGAACATTGCTATATATTGTTTTTTAAACATGCAAAGCCACAGGCCATTGTTTACCATTTACACATGAAAGCGGTATTTCACTTCATGGGAGGCAACTGCCCATGTGGAGAAGCCAAAGACATCAAGAGCCACCCGGGATCTCTTTAAATTATATTCTTAAAAAGATATTATCGTAATTTTTTCTTCTTTGGTGATAAATTAGAATCGTGTCCATATGATGCCTCCAAAGGGATAGAAATAAAAGGCCCCGTGGGACTTCAGAACCCTCTCCTATTAAACTGTCAAAACAGGATTTCTGATGTTAAGTGGTGTGAACAGATTGCATTTAATTGACACATCTGAGGATGAATAATTGGATGAAGGAAGTGGCTGCTGAACCTCAGTGCAAGTTAAACAGAACTTCTGCTGAGATGTAAAATAAGAGTCTTTCACATTAGAAAGTTCCCACCAACTCTGTGGATTTTAAAGCAAAGACCCTTTATGACTAATCTCTTGAGAAACACAGCATTATGTTCAACTCGATGGGAAGTTTCAAAGTCTATGTATGTGAAGGAGACTTTTAAGATGACAGAAAGAATTGTAAGAGCTGCTGTGACTGCTAAGGGATGCTTCTGCTCAAGCTGCCATTAAAGGCAGGCCGACTTAATTTCTGCTTGAAACCACCAATGATACCAGGGACCATGCATGAAATAACCTCTTCCAAAGCAGGAGGTGTTCTGGCAATGAAGACAGTGATCATGAGAGATGAGAAGCTAAGAATGTGAGCCTGGCCATCAACTCTGCACACAGTGGGATGTTTCCAGGCTGTGATGCAGGGAGGGGAAACCAGAAGGACTTCTGGGAAAGTAGAGGAGTCTGCATATAGCACTCAGACATGACACAATGCAGGAAGCCAACAGCAGCTGGAGTTCTCAGCATAGAGTACCAGTGGTATGAAGGGGAGGGAGCCCATGCTGCAGCAGAGGATCTGAGCAGTGAAAATTCATCGGGAAAAGGTCCCAGGAAGAGTTTACAGAGCAGCACTTGTTGCTTTTACAGAGCATTGCTGATCAAAGAACTCAGAATTCTCAGGGTAATAGGTACAGTTCTCAAGACAGTTTCGCCCGATTCAGTAAGAATGATCAGTCTTACGCTGTGAATGCCTTGAATTCATGTAGGAAATCATAAAACAAGGCTCTCCCAAAGCAAGTTCTTTCCAAAAATGACTTTAATTGTCTTTGAAAAAAGTTTAAGAATATTTATAAAGTCTGAAACACCCAGCGCACAATAAAGAACAATTTACAATATCTGACCATCCATTAAAAATGTAAGTAGAGAGGCTAGAGAGATAGATCAGTAGTTCTGAGCAAGTCCTGCTTTGGCAGAAGAACTGAGTTCAATTCTAAGTGGTCACATGGGGAACCTCACAACTGCCTGTATAATCCTGCAAGGAATCCAATGCCTCTGGTCTCCACAGGGATCTGCACACACACACACACACACACACACACACACACACACACACACACACACGCATGTACAATCTTTAGAAAGTTAAATAAAGCCAGGTATGGTTACACTTGTCGTCCCAGCCCTTGGTAGGCTGAGATAGAAGGATTGTGAGTTTGAAAAGACACTTTCTAAAAATAAACAAGCTAAAAACAAAGCCCACTAACTAATCAAAGAAAGAAAACATAAGTAAAGACAGAGACGATATTAAATGACTCCAATTGAACATCCAGAAAGAAAAAATAACATGTGAGAAGTGGTAAGTATACAGGATGCTGCTGACGATACATTAGACGTGGCTGGAGAAAAGATTAGTGAAGTTAAAGACACAGAAGTAGAAACTGTCCAAAATGAAACAGTAAAATAAGAATATGCCACAAATAAACAAACAATGGTGAGCTGTGAGACAGCGTTAAGTAACCTCGTATATGTGTAGCTAGAGTCTCTTAAGGGATGTAAGAGAAGGAATGGCTTACATTTGATGGGAACTATACATGTGCTAACCTCACTCAATGAATTTCAGGCATGAGAACTCTAAGGCTTGCTACAAACAACCTGCCTAAATGCAATGATAAAAGGAACCTCTTAAAAGTAGCTAGAGAAAGATGTTCTATACTGAGGAATGAAATCAAGAATGGTGACCAGTATGTCACAGGTACAAGGCAAGTGAGAAGATCCATCTTCATACCTCAATATCTACCTGAGAAAATACTATTCGAAATAAAGAGTAAATGTTTCACTTTGTGATAGAAAAAAGTTGGTCCCAAGATATGCGTGTCTTCATCCACAGGACATGGGAATATTCACTTTATACTAAGCAAAGGGGCTTTGCAGATGTGATTAAGTTAAGAACTGGAAGTAGAGAGATCTCTTTAGATGATTTGTGCAGAGTGGAGGGTGAGGGGTCAGTGTATTCACAGGGGTATTTAAAGGTTGGCAGGAGCATCTTGGATACAAGATGCTGTGATGTTTGGTTATTTAAAGATGGTGGATGGACTGATTATCCTCCTAACAGACTAAAAGTCAAGGAACTCAGAGGCCTTTAGAAGCTGAAAAGGGCAAGGGAGAGCCTTGCCTTTTGAACATTGAGAGGATTTGTGCACAGTTAATGCTGCCATTTTAGCTGAGTGAAACATGTTTGGGCCATCTGACCTCCATCATCATGGGATAATAAACCTTCTTGTTGTAAGCCACCAAATTTGCAAGAATTTATTACAGTATTGATAGGAGATCAATATGCCTACCTTCAGATGTGACATTTATACATTATTTGATGGACTCACTAGCTTACTCACATGTGTCTTAATATTTTAAACATTTTGACTATTTCTTAATAACCACACCTCTACTTCCTTTTGACTATAGGTTAGCCTTAAAAAAATTAGTAACTTCGAAATTATTTCACTCACTAAAATTTGCTTTTTAGTTGGCACATAGAAAGTATACATATTTATACATGTGATAAGTCCGTGTAGTATTTTGGTATATGTATATATTGTGCAATGTCCAAATCTGGGTAAACGAATTTCATCAAACACTCTCTCCCTCCTTCCTCCCTCCTTCCTTCCTCTCCCTCCTCCCCTCCTTTCTCCATCCTTCCTCTCCCTCCTCCCCTCCTTTCTCCATCCTTCCTCTCCCTCCTTCCCTCCTTTCTCCATCCTTCCTCTCTCTCCTCCCCTCCTTCCTCCATCCTTCCCTCTCTCTCCTCCCTTCCTTTCCTTTATTTTATGTCTTTTTATTTATATTTTATGGTACTGAGTCATGAACCTCAGAGCACTGAACAATATCCCCAGCCCTGTTTTGTCTATTTTATTTTGGGGACAGGGTCATATTCAGGGCTGGTCTTGAACTTGTGACCCTCCTGCCTCAACATTCCAAGTAGGGCATGGCACCATATCTCACTGAGTTACCACCTCTTTGTGATGAAAACAGTTAAAAGAATTTATTCTACATTTTTGATAAATATACAGTACATTATTATTATCTATAGTCATTCACAGTATGGTAAGTAGACATCAGTTGGCAAAAAATATTTAAAAATCAAGTATGGGGATACGACAGTGTTGTTTGATAGAGGTACCTCCTCAAAAAGATCAGCTTGAGATTATTCTTTACCTCATATTTTATTTTAATATTGAACACAATAAAGGAGTGTTTAGGTCTGATCAGTGGGTGCAGGAAGTAGAACAGGAGAGATGCCCTCACATTCTAACCAGGTGCAAAGGAAGAATGCAAATTAGGGAAAACCTAAAGACTACAGTCTGAGCAAGAAAGGCAGCTAGCCAAGAGGTACTTAGGCTCTTCCCAAGAAAACAAATGCAGGACGGATAGAATTAGAAGAAGGGAGTTTTCATGTGAGAGATGGAGGAGGCCATGGGTGCTTTAACTTGCTCTAGAAAAGCCTTTGTGCCAGGTTTGTGGTATTTAAGTTTTGGGCCTTATAAAGAGGATATTGTCCACAGTATTTCTTTTTCTTAGCCTTTACCCACACCATAGTCTTCTCGTGTATTGTAACCACTTTAAATTCCTTCTTTCAATTTCTTATCTCTGATAAATGCTAAATGATAAAAGTTAAGGGCTGGGGAGATGACTCTGTAGATAAAGTGCTTGCCATGTCAGCTTGAGGATCTGAGTTCAATCCCCCCAACCCACTTTAAAACAAAACAAACGAACAGCAACAAAAAGAGCATGAACTCTAATCCCAGTACTGGGGAGGTGGAGACAGGGGAATGGATTCCTGGGTTCACTGGCTAGCGGGACCAGTAGAAATGTTGAGCTTCAGGTTCAGTGAGAGATACTATCTCATAAAACCCAAACAAACAAGCAAGCAAACTGTCTTAGTCAGGGTTTCTATTCCTGTACAAACATCATGGCCAAGAAGCAAGTTGGGGAGGAAAGGGTTTATTGAGCTTACATTTCCACTTGCTGTTCATCACCAGAGGAAGTCAGGACTGGAACTCAAGCAGGTCAAGGAGCAGGAGCTGATGCAGAGGCCATGGAGGAATGCTGCTTATTGGCTTGCTTGCTTCTCCTAGCTTGCTCAGCCTGCTTCCTTATAGAACCCAAGACTACCAGCCCACAGATGGTACCACCCACAAGGGGCCCTTCCCCCTTGATCACTAATTGAGAAAATGCCTTACCACTGAATCTCATAGAGGCATTTTCTCAACTGAAACTCCTTTCTCTGTGATAACTTCAGCTTGTGTCAAGTTGACACACAAAACTAGCCAGTACACAAACCAAAACACCAAAAAAAAGGTAGAGAGCAACTGAAGAAAACACCAGATGTTGACCTTTGGTCTCCACGTACACAAGAATACATGCACACACACACACACACACACACACACACACACACACACACACACACAGAGAGAGAGAGAGAGAGAGAGAGAGAGAGAGAGAGAGAGAGAGAGAGAGAGAGTTTACCCCAGATTATTGATTTTAGGAAATGTCTTGTAAATTTTTTATGAATTAAACATATACACACCATGAGACATTAAGTGATAAGGTCTGCTATCATTTTTAATGCCCACATTGCCCCTCCTCTTTGGGTTCATTGTATGAAGCAAATTCCCTAGTTTTGTTTTAGGAGAGGATGCCCATGGTAAACTGTACAAAACACTCCTTATTTTCACAGTAAATTTTAGTTGGGACTAGACATGGGTTTCTTGCGTCTGAGCAGTGACTGCTGGCATGCAAAATCGACACTGGATGAAATATCTGTCCTAACTACTCATTCCCTGAAAAGTCACCTGTGACTGCCTCTCTGTATAGCCCGGGACCTTTTAAGAAGTCATGTGTATTTTACCTCATTGTGCCTTCAGTTCAGGGGTTATTTCTTGTCATTTGTTTAATCTTTTTTTTCCTCAAGAGTCCTGTGTCTTTTCTTCTGAATCTCCTGGTGGGCAGATGGTTCAGGTTTTATGATCCTTCATTTCTACACTGTTCCTTCTTTCTGTGTTATGTTTGCATGGAATTTTCTAGAACAGTCACTCTCTTAGCTAAGCTTATTTTGTTTTACTCTGAGTATGTCTTTGTTTGTTAAGAATTACAAAACAAACATCTTGTTTGTGCTTTATTAAGCATTTGAGGAAAATAATTAATTTATTCCAGTTATAAAATAGTATCTTCTACTGACAATTGTAGTGACAATTTGGCAATCTTTGTTTCTTTCTTAAAAAATACAGAAATATTATAAGAATATGTTTTTGTTTGAATCCCAGGTGTGGGATTATAGGGCTGCTTCTGATTTTCCACAGAAACTGACTATGATGTGCTCTGGTGGGGGTGGGATTTTGCCAGCTGCAGATAGTTTCTTTGATAATGAGATGTTTGTGATTCTGGGGACTTTTCAGAGGGTATATAAATGCTAGGGCCCAAAGGGACAGTGAGAGTTGTTAGGTGATTGCTGTTGGTTGTGATTTGTTAAGTAGTCATATGCAAACAACAAAAAAAGAAGAAGAGAAAGAGGAAGAGGAAGAGGAAGAGGAGGAGGAGGAAGAGGAAGAAGAAAATGAGGAAGAGGAAGAGGAGTGGGGGGAGGAGAAATGAGATATCCTGAAAGGGAAGATCAAACTTGCCCCAAGGAACTCAACACCCCTAATCAGTGGGAAGTAGGCTAATGATAAAGTCACCCCGTTTCCAAACCTTGCCTTTATCCAGGGATCTCTTTTCCTTTCTCTCTCTCCTTTTTCTCTCTTATCTAGTGTTGTTGGGTTGAAAGAATGGAAGAGAAAAACTAATTCATGGATTTGGTTCGAACCACTGGCCAATAAATCCCAGTGAATTGCTTGTCTCTGCTCCTCAGTGCATTACGTATGTGTACCACCACTTCCAACTTTTACATTGGTGCTGGCGACCAGCTGAAGTCCTCATGCTTAGACAGTGGGTGCTTTAAGAACTGAACAGCCTCCCCAGGCCCCCATCAGTGGAGCTTTTATCGATGTGTTCTAGTTTCCTTTTCTGTTGGTGTGATAAAATACCCTGAGACAATCAACTTAAGGGAGGGAAGGTTGCTTTTTGCTCAGGATTCCTTGGTATGGCTTATCACTGGCAACAAAATCCCGGAGGACAAACAGGTCTAGATAGCCTCACTGAGATGCCCCACTCAGGTAAGTCTACATCATGTCAAGTTGACAATTGAAACTATCTTATGAAGATTCTCTTTCCTCTTCTGTTTTTGACAATTCCCCTACTAGATACCACACAAAACTTGGGTGTTTAAGAGGTGGCATGCAAAGAGGAGAAGGAGAAATTAAAACCACTAGAACAAGGGGGTCTTGGGTTTTGTGTTTGTTTCCATTGGCATAGGGAGGCATTGCTCTCGGGACTGTGTGTTTATGGGAGATCTACTAGGAGACTTAATTAACTATCGTTGGTTGTCTCAATCTTAAGCTCCTAGCCAAAGGGAGATTCCTACTGCTTTTAATGCTGTAGTAATGGGATCTAAATGGGAAAAAAAGACTGCTTTGTAAACAGCTAGGAGGAATGGATTCTTCTTCCTCATTTTCTGAGGCCTAAATTGAGGACACACAGAGCTCACCATCACCAATCCTATAATTATTGTAAATATGTTTGAGCGAGGGCCTCAGCTCAACACATGAACCTCTATAGTTCTCGACCACTTAGAATTGTCTGTCAGATCTAATTATAACTGGCTGAAGGACCTTGTAAGACCTAGGTCGCTGGGGACTTTGCAAGAATTGAGAGGTCATGGTCTGTCTTGGTTCAGCCTGAGGCTATGCACAGGCAACTAAATTTTTTGTTTTCCTAAAAAAGGGATCATATTGCTAAATATAATGTGGATTTATAGTCACAGAAGGACAACTGTCATACTCCATGGCATTTTATAATGTCCCAGGATTCAGTTGCATTTCATATCTGAAGTAATGCTATGCAATTTAGGAGGTAAGAGCGTGTATGTAACTTCAGCTCACTGGCCAGCCAGTATAGAGGAACAGTTCCAGGTCCCAGTGAGAGATCTTATCTTAAAAACAATGTGGATGGCTCTGGAGAAACAACGCCTGAAGCTGATGTCTGCCCCTGCACACAAATACTCTCGTGAAGCTGTACGCAGCCACACCCACACTCACTCCCCAGAAACTCACCCCTCCCCCATACACAAATATTGAGATAATGGCAGTATTTATTGCTCTGTTTCTCCCCTGAAAACCATACTTGATTATTCTGGCTCAAACTATATTTGATTCTACTTTCAGCTTCATATTAAGGGTGATAATTTCATGGTTTTGAGCTTATTTCTGTTATATAAGTGAAGCTGTTGAGGGCTTCTGAGAAAGTCACCCAACTGTGCGGCTTGGTCCCAGCATAAATGCACAGAATAAATACGTGGCTTTCAACTATATCAGATGCCTGATTCAACTTCTACACCCACGACACTTCCTTGTCAGCCCCCGGCACATTTTCCGGCAGCTGACTAGAAGGTTCTATTTAACTTAGATTATCACCACCAACTTTGAGTCTCCCCAGCTAAACAGGTTGTTGGAGAAACTGTCTGACATCAATCCTGATCAAAGCATCTTCCTGAAGAGAACCCAGCAAATGTGCTTAGCTCCTTCATCTCTCGTTCCATAGACAATGTTCACATAAAGGTGTTAAATTGGCTCCAACCTGAGCTCAAATCCACCAGGAAAGCTGGATTGCTCGCTCTCCTGATCCTCATGTGTCATAAGCCTTTCATTGGCCCTTGGTGTTTTTCTTTATTTACATATGCTAAGGAACATTTTCATCTTTTAAGGCAGAGTTAAATCTTTCCTTGGTTTCACATTTTATAGAAGCTACTAATCTCAACTTTTTATTTTATGTGATGGAATTTCTTGAAACTATGGAATCTGGTCTCCTCACCCTTCTTAACCGGCCTGCCCTGTCACATTGCTCACGAGAGGCATTTACTGAGATTTGCTGGATGAAATGGCTTCCTGTAAATATATACTTAGAAATGTGAAAATACAGCAATTTACAAAAATGAACCTATGATCCCAGAAGTTTTAAATAGTGAATAAGATGTTTCATTGTGGCTCTTCAAAAGACAAATGCTAGTTTGATGAATTTTAAGTAACAGAGGATAATTTGAGAACTGGCATTCAATTATGTGTGTAAATATTATCTAGAACAAGTAGGGATAATTGAAACCCAAGGGAAATTTCTTTAAACTTTGAATTGTCATAACCAATCAGGTTCCTACTCAGAATAGCAAATGAGTAGTTATTTTGCAAAGGAACTTCATTTCCCCTCCATCCTGCCCAGTTTTATGTAGTTAGTAGTCAAAATAACTGAAATAGTAGTCTACAACAGGAAGAGAAATAACCAGAAACTCGGTAACCAAGTAGATGATTTTTGTTTGGAAGAAAAATTGTACCGTGTTTCCCCTCCAATTTTCTTTTAAAAAGATATTTATTTATATGTCTCAGGGGATGAGGAGGACACAAGAGAAGAAGTAAGAAGCAAGGAAGTAAGTAGACTCTAGGAGAGAAATCTTATCGTCTTGTGCTAATACAAGAAAAAAAATCATGATTGCTTTGATACCATGGAAGAACTGGAAAGAACAAGATGACTACCAGAGCAGCTTAATTCTCGAGGTCAAAGTATTTTAATATGCATATGCCAGATTTAATAGTTCCCAATATCACGAAGCTATGTTATAAATCTAATAGTCACTTACTCTGTCCACTCATCCAAGGAGAAATATTGTCGACACTCAGTCATTTTTGAAGACAAAATGGCAGAGATTCACAGAAAGGTCTTCTATAAGTTTTTCACAAAACATCCTGCTGCATATTTTTCTTTGTTAGTGCTTAATGTGTCAGAGGCCAGACATGGAAAAAGTATGTTAGAGTGTATGGTGGCGTGAATAGGTTTGGCCCCTATAGACTCATGTGTTTGAATGCTTGGCCTCTGGGGAGTGGCACTACAGGAGCTGTGGCTTTGTTGGAGGGAGTGTGTCACTGTAGGCTTTCAGGTCTTGTGCTTAAGAGCAGCCCAGTGTGGAAGAGCCTATTTCAGGCTGACCGTGGATCAAGATGTAGAACTCTAGGCTCCTCCAGCACCATTCCTGCCTGTACACTGCCATGCTTTCTACCGTGATGATAATAGACTAAACCTCTGAAACTGTAAGCCAGCCACCAACCAAAGAGCATACAAGGGTTGGTCCGAGGACCCTGGCACATATGTATCAGAGGACTGACTGCCTTGTCTGGTCCCAATGGGATAGAAAGTGCCTAATCCTGTAGAGACTTGATGCCCCAGAGAAGATGTTGCTCTGGGGGGGGGGGGGCACCCTCTCAGAGTTGAAGGGCGGAGGAATGGGGGGAAGGGGACTGGGGAAGGAAGGCAACATTTTTTTATTGGATATTTTATTTATTTACATTTCAAATATTATCCCCTTTCCAGGTTTCCCCTCTGGAAACCCCCTATCCAACCCCCCCTCCCCCACTGCTTCTATGAGGGTGCTTTCTCACCCACCTGCCTACTCCTGTCTCCCTGCCCTGGCATTCCCCTACATTGGGGCATTGAGCCTTCCTTCCCAGGACCAAGGGCCTCTCCTCTCATTGATACCCAACAAGGCCATCCTCTGTTACATATGTGGCTGGAGCCATGGGTCCCTCCATGTGTACTCTTTGGTTGGTGATTTAGTCCCTGGGAGGTCTGTGGAGTCTCCTTGTTTGATACTGTTGTTCTTCCTATGGGATTGCAAACCCCTTCAGCCCCTTCAGTCCTTTCTCTAACTCAGGAGGCAACATTTGAGATGTAAATAAATAAAATAATTAATTTTAAAAAGTTTGCCTTTATAAGAGTTGCCATGGTCATAGTGTCTCTTCACAGCCATAAAGCCCTAAGACAGAGTGCAAGGTTCCTGCTTTTAAAACAGAGAGACACACATAGGAAGAAGAGTCTTTTAAAATAAATGAACATAAGAGATTTCAGATGGAGACAATGCCAACAGGAATATGATTGCCCCAAAGCTACATATTTTCCTTAAAAATTATTCAGCCAAAGTAGCACAGATGCAGTACGTCTTTCAGTTTTATATTTTAGCAGTGAATCTCCACAACTCTGTAAAATCGACGTTATTGCCCTTAGTAAGTGTGCCAAATCCCTTCTGCCAACTAGTCCATTTGTGCCAGCCAGCTTGTAGCTACTGAGCTCAAGCCAAAGATGACGTTTGCTTAATTTTTAATGTAGTGCATGTAAAGTCCTCTCTTATATGGAACATGCACAAGGAATGACTCCAGGATTTGCCTTCAGGTGGTCTCTCCTGTGATTACCACGGAAGGTGCTTGCCCGGTAGCTAGAAGGTCTGTTCTGTCCACGTGTGGGTGTTTGATCAGCACTTAATAATGGTGCCAGGTTTAATGTTCAATACTGTAGGTGAAGGGAAAGAACAGTTTCCCTGACATATGACAAAAAACAAAAACAAAAACAAAACAAAACAAAAAAAACAAAAAGAAAATGCAGAATTCAGGGTGAGTTGGATATTGTTGACCTTATGCAATTCCTCCCCTTCTGTGTTTCGTGTAATATTATTTCACCGAGTTTTATTTTAGTTAACTAATCGTAGCTTTAGCCTTAAATCTCGTATGGAATAAATCAGGCGATTTCTCTTGTTTCTCACTCCCAGAGAGTTTTAGCAAAGCATCTTGACTAAAGCCAATGGAATAACAACAGCCACGCCTGCCCAGAATTTCTCATGGAGCTCTGAGGACTACTCGTACTACAATAACAAAAAGCCTCTAAAGAGAGAGGGTCTCAGTCACACAAGCGCAGATGTCAAGGGTTATCTTACGATGATGGTTTTGTTACAGCTTGTTAGAAATACGCAAGGGGGGCAGTAACTGATGAGGGAGCAGAGCTAGTCAAATGGAGAGGTACACCTGTGGAAAATCTGGGAAACAAAGCAAACATAGGACAGACAGCAGCAGCATCTCCTGATACTATGGAGAACAAGGAATTCTTCCTTCCGCTTTCCCGTTAGTGACCACTCACTCAAGTCTAAAACAGAGTACCAACGTTATCTGATAATTAAATCACATCAACCATATCTTGTTACTATTAATATTAAAACACGCAAGTGAATTTTTTTCTTCAATTTGAACTGAGATATGAGACCTGATCTTTTCTAAAGAGAGAATCTCACTTTGTAGCCCAGCCTGGCCTTGAACTCACAGAAGTCCTGCCTTGGTCTCCCAAGAAATGCTTTGCGATAAATTATCATATTACACTTCTTTTGGACTACTCCCGACAGTAAGTGATGCATTACATCCCACCTATAGGAAAATGTATATTATATAAATGTTTATAAATTAAAAAATTTGCTTATTTACTTCTTTTCTTTCCTCTGAATTGTTGTTTCCATAGCGGTTGCTATCTGATCCGCCATAAGGACATACAGATTGCATTTTGAAAATGTTATTTCTCTCTAGCTTGTTTTTAAGGCTCAGTCTTCAGCAAGGTGAGTCCCACTGAGGATTAGGTAAGGTATTATTGGAACACTCACAGAAAATCCCTGGCTGATTGCTTGGGAGTGTCTCCTGGTTACAAGTTTAAGAAACCTTTCTCTTTGAAAGAGCGATAAAAATCAAACCTAGCAAAGCCTTATGGGAGGTTTTCGACATTAATCAGTCTGTGAAATTCTCTATCAACAGGCATCATAAAATTCAGTCTCTAAGATTGGCAGTCATGGATTTTGAAGGACCGCAAAAATAAAATTAGAACAAGGCTTTTAAAGTCACAGAATTCTACACGATAGGCCTCTAGAATAAGGAAACCTTCCCTCAGCTTCTCAGAAGAAGACCACAAACTCTGACTGGGTAGGGCAGTGCAGAGGCTCCTCCGTCTTGTGTTCTTGCTGGGGCCATTTCAGGTTTAACTAGAATCTGATCTTGATGCAGACTCCCATGGAAAATTACTCAGCTCTATTCTAGGACCCAGAGCCACAATGCTCTGGCTAACTTCTCCTAGATTCTGTTATACTGCTTGTTTGTGCAGACCTCTGCCTGCAACAGCCCAGGAAGATACCAGCCTGAAGTTTTGCTTTTAAAAAGCTCTTGGTCTTAATGCATGGCACTACACTTACGTCTCAGTATCTGAATGTAATCCCAGCCAGTGGAATAAAGACTTTCAATTTGGTATAAACTATACCTGAGTGGTTATCTCTGAGGGGCTTCCTGTGACAAAACAGCTTGGATCATTTTACAATGTCCAACTAATAAGAAAGTCCTGCAATGTACAAGTTTTCCACTTTCATGAATATATATATATATATATATATATATATATATATGTATTTATAAAGGTCTCTTTAAAAACACTATACCTCACCTTGTTAGTTAATTTTTGTGTGAGCACATGCATGCTATGACACACTTAGCATACTGTGAATAAAACACCTCAGTGTGCATAGTAAAAATATATCACTAACCAATTTGCAAATAAGCTGGCAGTATGGTGTGCATCAGTTTATATGTATGCTTTCTTTCTCTCTACTTCTCTTGTTGCCTTATTCTCTGTATTCTGTTTCCTTGGTTATTTGGCAATTAAATGAAACCATACTGGCTTTGGCTCTGGAACACACCACAGTTACAACAGTGCCTGGGATGTATGCAATAACACAAAGACATCTGGGAAACTGCCTAGTAAGCGACTATAGGCAGATCCTCCACTGGAGAGTTCTAATGGATTTGTTTTTAAGGAACGGTTCTCCAGTAATACTATACAGCAAAGTGCTTAGCTGTGGCAAGGGCTTAGCTTTCCTGAGGGGCTGGCGAGCACCTTCTGAGCTAGCTTTCCTGAGGGGCTGGTGAGCACCTTATGAGCTAGTTTTCCGGAGGGGCTGGTGAGCACCTTCTGAGCTAGCTTTCCCGAGAGGCTGGCGAGCACCTTCCGAGTACATGGCGGTTTAATTGAGAATATCTCACACTGGTTGGTACGTGAACACTTGGTTCCCAGTAGGTGATGATATTCTGGAAGGGTGTAGAGGCTGTAGAATCTCTGGGAGGTGGAGCTTTTCTGGAGGAAGTTTGTCTCTGAGGGTGGGCTTTGGGAGTTTACAGTCTTGTCCCACTTCCTGTTCACTCTCCCTGCTTCACGTCTACATTTGAGAGCGGAACTTCTCAGCTTCAGGCTCCCACCACCAACCCTGTGGCTTGTTGCCACGCCCTCTCCCCTCATCCCCATGCCATGATGACCTCTTATCCCTCTGAACCTAAGTCAGAATGAACTCTTGCTTCCACAAGTTGCCTTTGGTCATGGTGTTTTATGACAGCAACGGAAAAGGAGCTAACACTGGGCAGGAGAAGGTTTGAGGGAAGCCTCCCTGGCCTTCGCCGCCCTGGCCTTCACACCACAGAAGGTAGGTGGCTTTCTCTATAACTGAAGTAGCAGAAGGTGTTCCCTTAACATCTGTGTTAGTTAGCTCTTATGGTTTCTGTGACAGAGTACATGATAGAAAACCTTCAAAAGGAGAAGAAGGTTTGTTATGGCTTATGGTTTCAGAAAGCCCAGGCAATGGTTGCTAAGATCTATGTCCTTGGGCAAAACATCAACAGTGGCAGGAACATGTGGCAGAGGCTCTTTACCATGTGGTGGACAAGAAACAGGGGATAGAGAATATAGAAAAAGGCCAGGGCAAGATACAGATACAGTCAAGGAAATTCTCCCAGCCTTTAAAGTTCTAAAATGGAGAGAGATGGCTCAGCGGTTAAGAACACTGACTGCTCTTCCAGAGGTCCTGAGTTCAATTCCCAGCAACCACATGGTGGCTCATAACCATCTGTAATGGGATCCGATGCTCTCTTTTGGCATGTCTGAAGATAGCTAAAATGTACTCACATAAATAAAATAAAATAAAAAAATAAATAAAATAAAAAATAAATAAAATAAAAAATAAATAAAATAAAAAATTCCAAAACAAGTTGAATTTTGTCATCATGCACTTGATGATCCTTTAGTAGCTCTATTTTTTTTTTTTTGCTTTCAAAAAAATTTCAAACTGAACACCGTCTTTGCGTATATTGATAACTTTTTGCTGACATTGTATTTATTTTAAGCTGTATTTACGTGGTAGCTCTGTTTCACAGTCAACGTGGTGATTGCTTTATGGTTTCTTCTTCTAAAAATTGTTCTCATTCTGAAACTTGTGACGTTGTCACTCTCCTCGGCTCCCTTATGGCATCACGCTTCATATGCAGTTTGTCTTCTGCTTGTTCGCTGCAGCATGTGGCACAGAGTGGAAGGGACAAGGAAGTAGAGAGAAGGCTAGACTCTGGAGAAGCAACATCAGTGAACTTTTAGAAGTAGGCTTCACTGGGAAGTATGCAGAATGTATGAGAATAATGTGGCTGTCTGAGTGAGATGGCTGCACCCGAGTCAGAATGTGGAACAGGGAGAGGGGGAGCTGGATTCAGAGTAACACCGGTCCATGGAGAGGTGACATGCACAGACTCAGACAAGTTCGGGTTGCTAGAGGTGCCAGGACCTGAGGTCAACAGCCTACCTGTTAATGGGGATATCAGGCAGTGAGGAAGGGCGTTGACAAATATACAATAGCAGGTCAGGAGCTAGCCCAGGGAACAAGGCTTGGGAGTGCTTATGGGCATCAACGGTAGTCTCTGTGGAAATGAGGAAGTCTCTCATCTCTCCAGGATACTTATGTGCATTGTGGGGTCTCGTGTGTGCAGGGGAAGGGTCTCTTCTTCACTTCTGGAAGAACCAGGAGCTTTGCATTGCATGTGCGTGCTGCCGAGTACCTTTCTTACTCTTCTCTGAAAACCACAAGTGCAGCAATTTTTCTGCTCTTAGTTCTCGCTCTTGGGTCCAGATTATATGTCAAGGGCTTAATTTTATCTACTTTCTCACTACTCTAAAAATTGCTTATTTTTAATTGGCAACCAAAAAGTGCACATATTTATGGTGTATTCTCTATTTTGGAATATGTTAGGTATTATGGGTTGGCTAAATGGAGCAGGCTAGTGTAGGCGCATCTCACATCTAACATCTAGTTTCTTCCCAGCTTTCGAACGCACAGTATGTCATCACTAATTGTGGTCTTCATATATGAACAACAAACCTCTGGAATTTACTTTTGTGAGGTCATTATGTTGTTACTTGAATTTCAATTTTTATTTTGCTTCCATTGAAACAGTCTTTCTTTGTAGGTCCAACCTTCTAATCCTCCAGTGTCTGCCTTCTGAATGTGTCACAGACTCAGCTTTTGATATTATTCTTCAGGACAAGACCATGACTCTGTTGAATACAGACTTTTTCATTCAAACAATGTTCAATTAGATACATTAATACAGTAGACTTTAATATACATGTTTAATAATCAGTGGAGAATGTGAGCATTCTCTACTACCAGAGTTTATGCAAGACTTATTTACATAAAAGGGGGAAAAGGGCTTAGGTCTGCTGGTGAAGATAAATACTTGACTATATCTATAAAAGAACATAAACTGATCAAAGAATAACCAAGATCATAACTAATATTAATATCACGGACTTCCTTACAACTCACTATCCTGTCAGGATCAAAACAGCCAAGGCCTTTTCCCCAAAGAGTCCTCTATTTTAAGAGAGGACTTTTCAGAACTTAGGAGAACAAGAAAAATTCACTAGCTCACTCTAAAATAGCTCTCTCTATTTTTTGAAGGTGGAGCCAGCAGAAGTAAGAGAAGGATGAGTGCTGGCAGTCTGTGGGCCAGTGCTACACATCCATAAGACTGCACCTTGTTGAATTCATCACCCATTAAAATAACTTTTATTTCCACTGCCGTTTACCTATGGTTTTAACCCATGTAGCTCCCAGCCCCCTCACCACAGCACCCAATTCCCGTAAACACACACCGTGAGTTAACCCTTAAATGATCCCTTCCAGAACCAGGATGGCTCACCTGGACCCGACCATGGTTTTGCACTCACACTGACTAGTTATTGGCTACTGTGTTGTAGTTACAATCATTATATCAATTATTCCACAGCAGTCTGAACGTGTTAGCTTTGACAACAAGAGCACCTAGGATGCTACTGTTCCTTGTGTGTGAAAAACAACAGTTTGGTTTTCAGTCTGGCTACTGGAGTCAGCTCTATAGAAGATTGCTGTTAAGTAGAAACCCAGACCCCTCCAGGCTGGGCTCTAGCTTAGCATTTGCCTACTTCTTTAAGCCCACACTGTGATTTTATAGGAACGATTTTGGAAATAGGTTTCTCTGCCTAAAAAACAAACAAAAAGTTGGAAAAATACAGGCTTAAATGAGTGCTAATCTTTTACTTTATTTTAAAAGCTTAAAATCCAAGTATAACTATAATTATAAAAAAAGGAATATATAAAACCATATCAAGACCTTCCGGTTTCCATCTGTGGCAGGAGACCTCTGCCTGGGCTACCAGGATTCCATAGCCAAGCAGCGCCGGGAGAAAGTTACTCTCCCGGAAGCATGGAAAAGCCACGAGTAGGGACAAGACAAGCACCACTGCTCACCGGGACCGCCTGGAACATGTCAGACACAGAGACTGAGGGACAGGAAAACTCCGGTTTCCATTGGTGGCTGGGGACCTCAGCTTGGGCCACAGGGCTCCACAGCGAATTAGCGCCGGGAGAAAGCTAGCTTCCCAGGCCCTCAGGACACAGAGACTGAGGAGGAAAAGTCAGGGACAGAAACCTTCTGGTTTCCATCCCTGGCGGGAGATCTGTGCCTAGGCCACCAGGGTTCCATAACCAAGTAGCTCCGGAAGAAAGTTACCCTCCCAGGAGAGTGGAAAAGCCATGATTGGGGATAAGACAAGCACCACTGCTCACCGGGACCTGGGGACCTCAGCCTGGGCCACAGGGCTCCAGGAGAGAGCTGGTATCCCAGGAATGCTGACACACCTTCGAGCACACGCAAAACCACCACTTCTGTTCAAACTCACTGGATCAAGAGGGACCCTTGCAGAGTCATCAGGACACAGGAACCAAGGGACAGCTGGGGACAAGATCCTTCTGGTTTCTGTCTGCACCCCAGAGCTGACCCTGTGCCACAGCTCTCCAAACCCAAACACCTCTCAGAGAGAGCTAGTCTTCAAGGGGTATTGATACAGAGGCCTGCAGGAGGGACAAGCCACAGCCAGACAGAGTAAGATCAGCTAACATCAGAGTTAACAAGATGGCAAAAGGCAAGGGCAAGAACATAAGGAACAGAAACCAAGGCCACTTGGCAACATCAGAACCCAGCTCTCCCACCACAGCAAGCCCTGGATATGCCAACACACCAGAAAAGCAAGACTCAGATTTTTTTTTTCCTCCTTTTTTATTTTTGATACTTTATATACATTTCCAATGTTTCCCCTT
>CM052709.1:96373617-96414132 GCA_028551405.1 Uromys caudimaculatus | reverse complement strand
GTTCTTTGTATATATTGGATATTAGCCCTCTATCGGACATAGGATTGGTTAAGATCTTTTCCCAATCTGTTGGTTGCCGTTTTGTCCTATTGACAGTGTCCTTTGCCTTACAGAAGCTTTGCAGTTTCATGAGGTCCCATTTGTCTATTCTTGATCTTAGAGCATAAGCCCCTGGTGTTCTGTTCAGGAACTTGTCCCCTGTACCCAGGTGATCGAGAGTTTTCCCCACTTTCTCTTCTATTAGATTCAGTGTAGCTGGTTTTATGTGGAGGTCCTTGATCCACTTGGACTTGAGCTTTGTACAAGGAGATAGGAATGGATCAATTTGCATTCTTTTACATGTAGACCGCCAGTTGAACCAGCACCATTTGTTGAAAATGCTGGCAAGACTCAGATTTAAAATCAGTTCTCATGATGATGATAGAAGATGTTAACAAAGAAATTAACACCCTTAAAGAAATACAAGAGAACAGAAGTAAACAACTAGAAGCTCTTAAAGAGGAAGCACAGAAATCCATTAAAGAATTACAGGAAAACACAATCAAACACACAAAGGAAATGAACAAAACTATCGAGGAGCTAAAAATAGAAATAGAAACAATAAAGAAATCACAAAAAGAGACAACCCTGGAGTTAGAAAACCTAGGAAAGAGATCCGGAGTCATAGATGCAAGCATAACCAACAGAATACAAGAGATAGAAGAGAAAATCTCAGGAGCAGAAGATACCATAGACAACATTGACACAGCAGTAAAAGAACATACAAAATGCAAAAAGCTCCTAACCCAAAACATTCATGAAATCCAGGACACAATGAGAAGACAGAACCTAAGGATAATAGTTATAGAAGAGAGTGAAGATTCCCAACTTAAAGGACCAGTAAATATCTTTAACAAAATTATAGAAGAAAACTTCCCTAACTTAAAGAAAGAGATGAACATAAATATACAGGAAGCGTACAGAACTCCAAACAGATTGGACCAGAAAAGAAATTCATCCCGTCACATTATAGTGAAAACACCAAATACACAGACCAAGGAAAGAATATTAAAAGCAGTAAGAGAAAAAGGTCAAGTAACATATAAAGGCAGACTTATCAGAATTACACCAGATTTCTCACCAGAGACTATGAAAGCTAGAAGATCCTGGGCAGAACTCATACAGACCTTAAGAGAAAACAACTGCCAGCCCAGGCTGCTATACCCAGCAAAACTCTCAATTACCATAGATGGTGAAACCAAAATATTCTATGACAAAACCAAATTTACACAATATGTGTCCACAAAACCAGCCCTGCAAAGGATAATAGATGGTAAATGTCAACGCAAGGAGGGAAACCACACCTGAGAAAATGCAAGAAAATATTCTTTCAACAAACTGAAAAGAAGATAGCCACACAAACCTAAAAGTAACATTGAAAATAACAGGAACCAAAAATCACTATTCCTTAATATCTCTTAACATCAATGGACTCAATTCCCCAATAAAAAGACATAGACTGACAGACTGGATCCATAAAGAGGACCCAGCATTTTGCTGCATTCAGGAAACACACCTCTGTGATAAAGACAAACACTACCTCAGAGTAAAGGGCTGGAAAACAAGTTTCCAGGCAAATAGTCCCAAGAAACAGGCTGGAGTAGCCATTCTAATATCAGATAAAATCGACTTTCACCCAAAAGTCATCAAAAAAGATAAGGAAGGACACTTCATACTCATCAAAGGAAAAATCTACCAAGAAGAACTCTCAATCCTGAACATCTATGCTCTAAACCTAAGGGCACCCACATTCATAAAAGAAACTTTACTAAAGCTAAAAACACACATTGCACCTCACACAATAATAGTAGGAGACTTCAACACCCCATTATCATCAATGGACAGATCTTGGAATCACAAACTAAACAGAGAAACAGTGAAACTAACAGATGTTATGAACCAAATGGATTTAACAGATATCTATAGAACATTTCATCCTAAATCAAAAGAATATAGCTTCTTCTCAGCACCTCATGGGACCTTCTCCAAAACTGACCATATAATCGGTCACAAAACAAACCTCCACAGATACAAGAAGATTGAAATAATCCCATGCCTCCTATCAGATCACTACAGATTAAGGCTGGTCTTCAATGGCAACAATAACAACAGAAAGCCCACATACACATGGAAGCTGAACAATGCTCTACTCAATGATAACTTGGTCAAGGAAAAAAATAAAGAAAGAAATTAAAGACTTCCTAGAATTTAATGAAAATGAAAGTACAACATATCCAAACTTATGGGACACAATGAAAGCAGTGTTAAGAGGAAAACTCATAGCTTTGAGTGCCTCCAAAAAGAACTTGGAGAGAGAATATACTAGCAGCTTAACAACACACCTGAAAGCTCTAGAACAAAAAGAAGCTAATGCACCCAAGAGGAGTAGAAGGCAGGAAATAATCAAATTCAGGGCTGAAATCAACCAAGTAGAGACAAAAAGAACTATACAAAGAATCAACAAAACTAGGAGTTGGTTCTTTGAGAAAATCAACTAGATAGATAAACCCTTAGCCAGACTAATCAAAGGGAACAGAGATAGAATCCAAATTAACAAAATTAGAAATGAAAAGGGAGACATAACAACAGATTCTGAGGAAATTAAAACAATCATCAGATCCTACTATAAAAGTCTATACTCAACAAATTTGCAAAATCTGTATGAAATGGATAATTTTCTAGATAGGTATCAATTACCAAAGTTAAGTCAGGATCAGATAAACCATCTAAACTGTCCCATAATGCCTAAAAAATAGAAGCAGTCATTAAAAGTCTCCCAACCAAAAAAAGCCCAGGACCAGATGGGTTCACTACAAAATTCTATCAGACCTTCAAAGAAGACCTAATACCAATACTCTTCAATCTATTCCACAAAATAGAAACAGAAGGAACACTACCCAATTCCTTCTATGAGGCCACAATTTCAATACCAAAACCTCACAAAGATCCAACAAAGAAAGAAAACTTCAGACCAATTTCCCTTATGAATATCGATGCAAAAATACACAATAAAATTCTCGCAAACGGAATCCAAGAACACATCAAAACGTTCATTCATCATGATCAAGTAGGCTTCATCCCAGGGATGAAGGAATGGTTCAATACCCGGAAAGCCATCAATGTAATTCACTACGTAAACAAACTCAAAGAAAAAAAAAAATCACATGGTCATTTCATTAGATGCTGAAAAAGCATTTGACAAAATTCAACATCCCTTCATGATAAAAGTCTTGGAAAGATCAGGAATTCAAGGCCCATACCTAAACATAGTAAAAGCAATATACAGCAAACCAGTAGCCAACATCAAACTAAATGGAGAGAAACTTGAAGCAACCCACTAAAATCAGGGACTAGACAAGGCTGCCCTCTCTATCCCTATCTATTCAATATAGTAATTGAAGTTCTAGCTAGAGCAATTAGACAACAAAAGGAAGTCAAAGAGATACAAATTGGAAAGGAAGAAATCAAAATATCACTATTTGCAGAGGATATGATCGTATACTTAAGTGACCCGAAAAACTCCACCAGAGAACTGCTGCAGCTGATAAACAACTTCAGCAAAGTGGCCGGATATAAAATTAACTCAAACAAATCAGTAGCTTTTCTATACTCAAAGGATAAACAGACTAAGAAAGAAATCAGGGAAATGACACCCTTCATAATAGTCTCAAACAATATAAAGTATCTTGGTGTGACTCTAACAAAACGAGTGAAAGATCTGTATGACAAGAACTTCAAGTCTCTGAAGAAAGAAATCGAAGAAGACCTCAGAAGGTGGAAAGATCTGCCATGCTCATGGATTGGGAGGATTAATATAGTAAAAATGGCCATCCTGCCAAAGCAATCTACAGATTCAATGCAATCCTCATCAAAATTCCAACCCAATTCTTCATAGACTTAGAAAGAGCAATTCTCAAATTCATTTGGAACAACAAAAAACCCAGGATAGCAAAAGCTTTCTCAACAACAAAAGAATTTCTGGGGGAATCAGCATCCCTGATCTCAAGCTGTACTACAGAGCAGTAGTGATAAAAACTGCATGGTATTGGTACAGTGACAGGCAGGTAGATCAATGGAATAGAATTGAGGACCCAGAAATGAACCCACACACTATGGTCACTTGATTTTCGACAAAGGAGCTAAAACCACCCAGTGGAAAAAAAGACAGCATTTTCAACAAATAGTGCTGGTTCAACTGGCGGTCTACATGTAGAAGAATGAGAATTGATCCATTCCTATCTCCCTGTACAAAGCTCAAGTCCAAGTGGATCAAGGACCTCCACATAAAACCAGATACACTGAATCTAATAGAAGAGAAAGTGGGGAAAAGTCTCGAACACTTGGGTTCAGGGGAAAAGTTCCTGAACAGAACATCAATGGCTTATGCTCTAAGATCAAGAATTGACAAATGGGACCTCATGAAACTGTAAAGCTTTTGTAAGGCAAAGGACAATGTCAATAGGACAAAAGGGCCACCAACAGACTGGGAAAAGATCTTAACCAATCCTACGTCCAATAGAGCGCTAATATCCAATATATACAAAGAATTAAAAAAGTTAGACTCCAGAAAACCAAATAACCCTATCAAAAAATGGGGAACAGAGCTAAACAGAGAATTCTCAACTGAGGAAATTCACAGGGCTGAGAAGCACCTCAAGAAATGTTCAACATCCTTAGTCATCAGGGAAATGCAAATCAAAACAAGTCTGAGATCCCACCTCACACCAGTCAGAATGGCTAAGATCAAAAACTCAGGTGACAGCAGATGCTGGCAAGGATGTGGAGAAAGAGGAACACTCCTCCATTGCTGGTGGGATTGCAAGCTGGTACAACCACTCTGGAAATCAGTTTGGGGGACCCTCAGAAAAATGGACATAATACTACCTGAGGACCTAGCTATACCACTCCTGGGCATATATCCAGAAGATGCTCCAACATGTAATAAAGACACATGCTCCACTATGTTCATAGCAGCCATATTTATAATAGCCAGAAACTGGAAACAACCCAGATGTCCCTCATCAGAGGAATGGATACAGAAAATGTGGTACATTTACACAATGGAGTACTACTCAGCTATTAAAAACAATTACTTCATGAAATTTGCAGGCAAAGGGATGGAACTTGAAAATATCCTGAGTGAGGTAACTCAGTCACAAAAGAATGACCATGGTATGTACCAGTGTAACATGGTATACACTGATAAGTGTATATTAGCCCACAAGTTGGGAATACCCAAGTTTCACTTAACAGTAACCGCTGGACTGAGAGTGAGGTCCCAGCTGGAGGAGTGGGAGAAGGGACTGAAGGAGCTGAGGGAGTCTGCAGCCCTATGGAGGGAGCAACAGTGTCAACTGGCCTAACACCCCCTGTGCTCCTGGAGCCTGGACCACCAACCAAAGAATACACATCTAGGGACCCATGGTTCGGACCACATATGTGGCAGAGGAGGGCCTTGTTGGCCATCAGGGGGAGGAGAGGCCCTTGTGCCTCAGGGTGTTAGAGGCCCCAGTAAAGGAGATTGTCAAGGTGGGAATAAGGGAGTGGGTGGGGTGGGGTGGGAGGTGGAATACCCTCATAGATGCGGGGAGGGGGAAGGGATGGGGGTTTCCAAAGAGGAGACCTAGAAAGGGGGAAACATTGGAAATGTAAATAAAGTATCATAAAAAATGTTCAGGAACAACAACAAACTATAAAATAAATAAATAGTTTGATTAATTAATACCAGAACTTACTGATGTAGGTATTTCAGATATTTTTATCAGCTAATTAATGTGATATTTAGTAACATTTCAGCAGGAAATTTTGATTTCATTTTTGTTTTTTCTTAGAAATTGTCTGAATAGTAAATTTTAAAAGAATTACCTACAAAGCAATACATAGCTGCCAGAAAATTCTTTTTTGTAATTTCTTTGTGATCATCCAGATAGTTTCTTAATGATTTGTTCATGTTGAGTTTAAAATATTTTATAATGTACAATGTTAAATAAAATGTATCATTGAAATAAAAAAACAAAAAAAACCCATATCAAATAAATTCTATTGGCCCTACTCTAAGCTAGGTGTTGTATGAGTGCTTTACTATATACATTATTTATTTATTTATACTTATTTATATACTTATTTAACCCACGGGATAACACCATGACCTGATTTAATCATTATTGCAATTGTTACAATCTAAAGAAGAGTACATCCAGACATACTTATTTTTCACCTTCCCAAATTTTCTTAGATACATTTCAACTTATAACTTATTCAAAACTAATATTCATATAGTGATTATTTAATAAAATGCATGCCATGATACTGTCTTTCCTTTGTACCCTAATTACGAATTTCAAAGCATACTTTATGGAACATTTTGCCTTTAAGTTTGGATATCATGCTAAAAATTTTAGCTTCAGTAGCAAAGGTACATACATACTTTATGGTTGTCTGTTTATGTTAGTCTTCAGTGTGGACATGGGCCTGGGTAATTATAACTCTGTTCAGACATTTTCTGAGTATCACATGACCGCAACTGGTTAGCTGGAATAAAACTCTGGTACAAAGCCGAGGACAACATTCTTCAGTGTCCTTTTCCTGTGGTCTGTGGGGGAGGTGGCGGGTCCATGTCTGTGTTTGCTCTTCTACCCAGCATCTCTTGCAGCATGGGTCCGTCCCTCCCTCAGCATCTGGGATGCTTCTGTCTTCCCATATGTGTCCCTCTGGGAGGGACAGGAGTGTCTGGCCATGCCCAGCTTAAATGGTAGACAGTGCAATCGTGTCTCAATGAGTCCACAGGAGCTGGGAAACAGAAGCGTGAGGGTGCAGAACTGTATCTGGAGGGACTTTGCTGATTCTTGTATCCCCGTGGGGCTAGACTAGAGCTCACCAGTGCAGTTTTCAGAGCTGGGCGCCAGTGTAAGGGGAGCAAGATTTCCTGAGCAAGGCCCCCTCTCAGGGTGGGCAGATGAATCATCATAGATGAAAAATAAATTCAAACAAGATAAGTGGACTGTCCACATGAGCTCTCTGCCGCATTCATTATCCATCCCAGACTTTGCCTCTTTCATCTTATTCACCGAAAAGCAAATATCAACTTGCCATAGTCCTGATTTTAACTTAATAAAAACAAAAACAAAAAAACACTCTCCACCACAAGAAAAGCCCCCCCAACCCCCCACCTCATATCCTGTATCTTTAAGCCCAATCTGAGCTTGGATGGTTTTTACTTGATGAAAATGTCTAGAATTAAGTGTCGTTCTTATATATTTGCACGTGCTTGTCTTCGTTGCTCTGCATTTTTGGTGGTGAAGTAGAATGGGAAGAAAGCAAAGGAGATGGTTGATTTCCACGGGGAGTCAAAGCCCCTGTTCACAAGGGTGCTCCCTCAGGAATTTGAGACATGGCCCAGTGGGAGTAATGAAAATCTGGAGGTGGGGTCCTGGAAACCACATCACAGGCCCCGCCTACTCCCAGGGTCAGTGGTGCCGACCCTGGGCTCTTGGAGTCTCTTCTGAAGAATTTCCACTTCGGTGGCCGGAATCCTGGAGACCATTTCTGGCAGGCACTCTATATAGGATAGAGTTGAGGGGGCTGGAAACACACAATATCCTTGTCGCACATTCCTGCTTTAATATGCTAATACTCCACTTATGCCCAGGACTGAGACACTAGTAATTCCTCTGACCCTTTTACTGATAAACAGAAAACTGTGCTAAGCAAAACATTTTCTGTAGCGCCACTGGCTCTTGCATAGTAACTACCTTAACTCTTTCATTTCAGTGCTGGGTTGACATTATTTTTGTTCTAGAGATCATTAAATATACATTGTTTGGAGATATACCTAAAAATGACAAATCGAAGAGTGTTTTATTTCTGCAACTTGGCTTTCATATCAGAGTGCTCCCCTTCTCTGATGGCTCACCTCACCACGCAGCTGCCTCATTCATAAGGGAAATCTAGGTTAATAAAATACTTCTCAGAATGATCCTTTTATTCTTTATGGTTTCTTTCCATAGCCCTTAAAAATAATCCCTTACACATCTCCTGATATTTTGGTTTGCTCTCTTATACTGGTTTGCTCATACTGGTCTCCCCTCTTTTATTTAATTTTTAAAAATTATTGTGTGTGTGCACGCATGCAGGAGTGTGTGCAGATGTGCATGTGCATGTGCTAGTGTGTGTGTGTGTGTGCACATACATGCTGCTGCATGCACATAGAGGTCAGAGGGCATTCTGTAGTGTTACTTCTTTCTCTCCACCATGTGGATTCTGGGGAGAGAATTCAGGTCATTAGACTTAGTGACAAGTGCCTACTCATTGAGCTATCTCCCCAGCTTTTTGTTGGTTTTGGTTTTATTTATTGGCTTAAATTTATATTCTTTCTCCACCCCCAACTTCTCCCACATCCTACCAACCCAACTTCATGCTATCTCCTTCTCTCACTCTCTCTGGAAACAACAAAACCTAAGAAACTAAACACACACACACACACACAAAATGAAAAAACAATACAAACAAACAGTAACAACAACAACAACAGTACACAAAAAATATTGAGACTGTTTTGTGTTAGCCAATCCTGAGCACGAAGTGTTCCTGGATCAAGGCTGAAATATTCACTGGTGCCCCATTGGAGAAACCTGGTTTGCCTTTTCCCAGCAGGTATCAGGCACAAGCAGTGTCTTTGGTAGAGTGGGGCTTTGTGCCCTGCTCTGCTCCTCTGTGCTGCTGATGGGATTTTGTCTTTACCAGCTCTTTTTAAGATTTTCTTTTTCTTTTCTTTTCTTTTTTTTTGGTTTTGTTTTTGAGACATGTATAGTCCTGGCTGTCCTGGAACTCACTCTGTAGACCAAGCTGACCTTGAACTCAGAGAACCCACTGGTGTCTGCTTCCCAGAATGCTGAGATTAAAGGCGGTTGCCACCACTACCATCTCAGCTTTTTTTTTTTTTTTTTTTTTTTAAGTCCAAATGAATTAACATTCACAAACCTATTTCAACTGTCATTGATTTTTTAACTTGTACAGTCTGAAAAAAACCCAATTGAACTAAAAATATCAATATTGATGGTAAGCACAAAAATAATTAAAGAAAGAATTGAGCTTTCCTCGAATCATTATGATTTTCAAGGTAATAATGGTCTCCATAGAAGCTTCAAAACCCCCATTTGTAGAAATGAGAGAAATCCTACCGTGACCCACATTTCACAAGAGACTTCAATCATGCTAAATAAACTCCCCACGCAAGGAATGAAAGTGAGTTCTAATTCTGATCAAAGCAGTCCAGAGGTAATAATGTTAGTTTGGCTTGGGTTATGTAAAGGAGAACTGCAACAGGTCTCCCACAGGTTTGATCGAATCGATATCATTTGTTCTCAACCTTATCAGTGGCCTATCTGGGAAAAGCAAGCAGATGAAAAGACAGCCTTTGAGGGTGGCTCCCACACAGAAGTCCATCCCTGCCCACCAGCCACTTGGATAGGAACCACCCATTCAGGCAGAGGAGAGGTGCCTGGAAAAAAGTCAGACAGAGTCAGGAGGCTCTTAGACAAGAGACATACATTGTAGCAAGGGGGGGATACCTCTCTGTAAACACCTAGGGGGCAGTGAGGGTGGGGTGGGGTGGCTGGTGCACAGCCACAAAAGCATCTCCTGCAGGAGGATCTAATTGAAGACTGCCTGAGAGACCAAGGATTGTTTGTGCAGGCAATGCCAGCCAATTGGGAACTGCTGTTTAGAAGAGATGCTTTCTTGGTACCTTCAATGGGGCATGGGTGGAGGGTATTAAAGGAGCTTGCAGCAGCATTCAGAGGAGCTTGCTGCAGTGTTTCTCACCTGCTCCCTGAGTCTGTGTCATTGACTCTGTGCCTGCTCACCTCCAACCCCCAAGGGCAGCAAGGAGTCCAGGGCACAAGCAACAATGTATCACGCTTGTATCTATTTCATAAATTTTAGAGTAGTATGCGTTTTTTAATGGCAGGGTTTTAGTCCCTTGCTTTCTTGGTAGAACATCTTTAATGATGGTTTAGGATGAAATGTCAGACTTGCTTTCCACGCATCCTTTCAGTGAAAATTCAGGAAAGGAATCAGGAAGCACTGGAATCCTAAGACTAATAATTGACGAAAGAGGTAAGCAGCTTTGCACTGGAAAACAATAGCTTGAATTAAGCACACAAGGCAGGACTGCAGTGGCCCAGCTGGGCTGACTAATTCAGCAGGGGGAAGAGAGGAAACCTGTATCCCTTTTCCCTGGATCTTTGTCTGAGCTCTCTAGCATCAGGGGATGTTGAACCCATTTAAAAGTTTGTCATGTGATGTTAAGAATAAACTCCACATTTTTTTCCTGCGGATAGTGGATGTCTCCCATTGAACCACATGAAAGCCATCAGACATGATGCAGGGAGCATAAAGCCTAGCATTTTTAAGGAAAGCCTTCCTTAAAAGGTCACTTTCCTTGGATTTGGGGAGGAACTTGTGAATCAAATAGACACACAAACAGAGACCCCCCGGGTGTGATCTCCAGCTTCCAGGGTCTGTGATACTCCATGGCTATTGCCACCACCTGGGTCCCTGTCCCCTTCTTTCTCTGGGTGGCTATCATCAGGCTCTTGCTGAAGTAGAGCAGGGGAGGAGGCAGGTCTGGGTGTTCCTGCCTCTGCTCTTCCTCATCTCGGTGTTCTGTCAGTGGATTGTGGTTCCACCCAGGACAGCAGCTCCTGAGGATATCACAGCTGTGCTTCTCAAAGAACTAGCCATCTTCTTGGCTGTCCCTTTAGGCCCATGGCAGTGACAGCTTCCTACTGGACACAGTGCTGTGCACCTCAGCCTCTCCTAATACTTTCTTTCCAGCCTGTCCACTGCTATGAAAATAGCCCTTGGTTTAAATTCAGTGCAACCTTCTTGTAAGTGGAACCTTCTTGACCCACAATTCTGGCTGATATAGCGGAACCAACGTTATCTCAAACCTGATAGAAGCCACAATGAATTGAAATTCTGAATTGCACAAACATGCGTCTGAATTGCAAGCCACTTATTATGTATAAAACACCAAGTGATTAGGCTGTAAAGATTCCAGGTACAAAAGACCCGAACTAATGAATCAGAACCAAGCAGGATTAATGGTATTAATCACGTATTTTCATAATCACCCCCCCCCCCGCTGCTAATGACACATTCCAAACAGACTTCGGAGAAATAAATCACGAGAACCGTGTGGAATGAGGAATTAGAATTTAAGTAGGTCAGAGAGGAGTTCAGAACCCAGCTCATGTAGTACTTAGTCTACTTTAACACACACACACACACACACACACACACACACACACACACACACACGTAACTGTGTTGTTGCTTGTCTTTTGGAAGAGTCACTGCATATTGAAGCTCTCGAACTCAGCTAGATTCTGAGTTGGGCCTAAAATGCTGACGTCATCACCACGTATGAATTACCTATGGTCTGTGCCCAACACTACATGATCTACCTCAAAATCACTGTTGACAGATCAGTGCACTTTTAAAGTGAACTATAAACCAGAGAAGGGCTGTACGCTTTCACAGTTCCAGCACTTGGGACGCTGAACCAGGAGGATGGATGAGTTGGAGGTTGTCTGGGTTATACTGTAAAATACTGTCTTAAAAACAAAACAGGAAAAACAAATAAAATACCTCCCCCAAATCCAACCAACAACCAACAACAACAACTTGGCAAAATATAATTTTAGAAAATGTAAATAGCTTTGTTCTTTAGTTTTGACATTTTAGTTTGTTCCTTTTTTTTTTTTTTTATAGGCAGTAGGCTAGCATCCACGTTTATTATTTAATATATTTTTTTGAATTGGAATTAAAAAACTAAGAATGGAGAGAAAGAAAGCCGCCAAGATGCCGGGTAGAGCAGATGAAAGAGAACAGAGCTTGTAAAAGGAAGATGCAGTTGCAACTAGATGCTATTTCTGTACACATTAGAAATTGCTACCCTTTTTAAAATTTATTATTACTATTTTAACCATGTCCACTTTTCTTCTTTTTGGGGGGTACATGAAGAACAGTTAACAGGTATGTATTTCTAAAAAAGATTATGAGCTAGTTCAGAATTTGAGCAAACTTCAGAAGTCAGGAAGATAAACAGTTACCACAACCCATAGGTGCCACTTTCCAATCCCCAGACAGCGCTGAGCTGACAGCACTGCCCCCTGGTGGTCTCTTATGTTGTTGCAATGTGAGTAAAAATTTAAACCTGTTTCCAAAACAAAACAGTTAAAAATGTATTCTTATTTGACGGTGTTTATTATCATCCTGTGGGATAGTTAGATATATATAATATCTGTGGTATGGATAAAAAGAGTTTAAGTTCCAGCCCCCAGACTGAGTCCATTACTCTTCCCAGAACCTTTGTCAGGCCCGACATGGGGCAGAGACCATGGTCTCATTGTGAGGGTCAAAGCATCTTCTAAATCTTTCTCAGAACAGAAAATTGGAAACACTTATCTAATAAAACAACCTTCATGAATCCATGATCTGTCTTACTCAGACTCAAACGCAGAACTGTTTTTTAAAATCTGCATTCCTATTTTGTTTGTCAATTTTCAGTGTTCTGATGATGACTCTGTCTACACACACTACCGTGAGAGTAGATCCTGTGACACCCGAGAGGGATAATGATAACGGTCAGCTCACAATTCCTTGGCCTAAGCGTGGTGAGTTTGGGATATGCACGTCGTCTGTGATTTTTAAGTCCCTTGGCATCCTCCTCTTAGCCTTGCTGCGCCACCTACTGGACAGACAGGCACAGTGCTCTCATTTTACTGTTGATGCTTACTGATTGCTTCCAATTTAATTTTGCTTCAGATGATGTGAAGTTTTAAGCGACTCTAAAGTAAAATTTACAAGATGAACCTGGTGCTCTTCTTTCTCTTATTTATTCTGGCTCCTTCCTCTGCCCGAAGGCACAGTTTTATTTTTAAATGCTGTGATGTCTTTCTATTAACATATTAATATATTGCTATATAAGATTAATTTCTATCTGTATGTTTCATTCTCCCTCATTAGATAAGTAATAGCATACATAGAAAAGTGAGTATATATTATTATGTCAGGCATATATAGCACCCATAAGGTAACCTGACATGGTAGGTTTGACTTTCTTTATATTAGCCAATCTGAAAATTAAGTTTTTGAAAACAGGTGAAGTCATAGGCAATAGTTTTAAATGCATCACTGTTAGTTGCTTCTGTACAGAGACAGGATGGTTGTCTATACAGATCCACAGCTCTGTATATACACTCGCTACTGACCTTTCACTATGTGAGAGATGACACACCACAGACGGCTCTGAGATCTGTGGCTGTCTCTTCTCTTATTAGGACACGTTTACAAACACAGTAGCCTCCCTTTATCTATGACTCATTTCCCTGTTGGTTCAGTTACCCTTAGTCAAACATAGGCCAAAAAACATTAAATGGAAAATTCCCAAAATACATTTCCTAAGTTTGAAATGAGGTATTATTATTCTAAGTACTATAATCAAAATCAATCCCTTGTGTTGTCTGACTCCATCTAATCAGGGACATGAGTCATCCTTTACCATAGGCTATAGGTTATTCATGCTGTATAATCTACTTGCTTCATGTCAGCAGAAAAAGGAGAGAGAAATAAATACAAATATATTGCCACATTCTGGCTTATTATTATATTTATCTCTTACTATGTTTAAGTTATGGACTCAACATTATCATTGGTATGTGTATAGGAAGAAAGTGCAGTACTTCTGGACTTCAATGGTACCCATGGATCCAGCAGGGACCTTGGAACATAGCCCAATGGCTAAAGAATCTTCCTTGATAGTCTTTCCCCCGCGCCCCCCCCCCCCCCGCATGCCTCCTGGTGCCTTTCTTCTTCCTCCACATCTACCTGGCTTTTCTCTTTGTCTGTTTGCCCCTAAGCCATCTTTGTGCTCTGCTTAGATTCTATTTCCCACAGTTATTCCTTAACATGGGGGTTGGCTAGAGAAGTGTGCTAAGAGCCCCATTTGAAAAGATGTGTGTTGAGAACTCCATTTCAGTGTCTGCTGTGCTCAGGTGACCCAAGATCACATGGTTCTCTATGTCCACCCACATACTAGAGCCAGAGAGACCCACTGGTTTCAGCTGCTCCTCCCAGACTGACCCTCCAACCTTTGTGGTGACAGCTTTGATGACTTTCATTTCTCTGTCTCTTGGTGGTAACAGAAGGCCCTCAGCTTCCTTTTGTCTTCTGTGACACATTATGAGAACCATTTGTGCCTTAATATAACTAATAGTTCATGAAACCTGCAAATATTTAAAAAAAAAAACCCACACATTTGGTTCAAAGGGGTCCAATTTAGCAGTTCCGTATTGCTGAGTTCAAAGAGGTACAATTTAGCACTTTGGTATTGCTGAGTCGGCCATGGGGTTTTGTTTTTGCTGTTCTTGTTGCTACGCTTCCATGGAGTGGTTTGGGAAAGAAAAAATTCTCGTCGCATTGGCACTATTTTCTAGACAAAGCTGCCAAATCCATTGTCTTTTTGTCATTAGCATCTGCATGCCTGTTTCGCTCTAGTGTGTTTTCCGAGGCAGTTCAGATGCCCTTCCATTTATAGTGGGTGGTACCCTATTAAACCACTGAAAATATAACCTCCAAGTGGATTTTACACTCTTAACTTCCTAGTCAGCTTGACCTCCTCTTCCTTAAAGTACACAGAGTATTTACTTTAGCCTACACTTGGACAAAATCATGACACAGAAAATCCACTTTATAATTAAATGCTCAGAATGCCGTATGATTTGACTGTGGGAAGCAAAACCCAGATTGTAGCATAGACATGCATTTGCAATACTGCAAAGTTTAAAAACATCATTAGTCAAATGGTGACCATGTGAATGTTGCTTAAACCATGTGGTCATACCAAGTCCACACATCTTAATACTTGGTGTGGTCCACGGTTTGGTCCACAGTGTGGTCCACGGTTTGGTCTACTTCTATCTGTTCACATCTATTGGCCTCCTCCTCTCTTTCCATTCTCTGGTCTTTAAACAGATCTTCCCCATTATTTTTGCAATGCCTATGTTAGTTTGGGATTTTTTTTACTGTTTTTTTTTTTTTTTTTTTTTAAATCTTCCTTGGTTTTCTTCTTGGTCATGAGATGTGATGCTGTGTACCACTCTCTAGTTCTGTTTCCTTACCATGAACTCCACTCTCTAATGGGAACAACTTCTCATGAACTTAAAGCTCTAAAACTCCAAAATAAATATGCATACATTTAAAAATAAGTTGCTTATCTTGAGTATTAGTTACTGTGATGCTAGCTGACAGAACCTCCCTGGATGTTGCTACAGATGCTATCAGAGGTCACACATGTTCCTGCCCAATCTCCAGGTCATCCCCAGACATCTCCTCCTCCTCTTCTTTTCCTTCCTTCCTTCCTTCCTTCCTTCCTTCCTTCCTTCCTTCCTTCCTTCCTTCCTTCCTTCCTTCCTCCCTCCCTCCCTCCCTCCCTCCCTCCCTCCCTCCCTCCCTCCCTTCCTTCCTTCCTTCCTTCCTTCCTTCCTTCCTTCCTTCCTTCCTTCTTCACCATCAACAAGTTTTTAGCAGTACAGGTGCTAGAGAAGCCTGGTCCTAATATATTAAGCCAGGAGGAAAATGCACTGGGAGACAGCAGTATTGGGACAAAAGCTTCTTAAGTGGGTGTAAGAGGTCCCTAGGGTTGTTCTTGGATGCTCTGCTCTTGGTGGAGAAGACAGAACAGTGAGAGACATGGCCCTGGGTCCGGCTCACCTTTGCATTCTTGGGCAGAGGATGAGGAACTGACCAGCTGAGACTGGGAGATGAAAGAACAGAAGGTGGAAACCTGAGGACCTAACTTTGTTTTGAGCTCATCCTTTTCAGGTAGCTTCACATCTGAGACCAATTTATTTTTAAGGCCTTTACAGTTATCCTCTCTTACTATATGGCATGGAAACCAACTCTATACAAAACTCAGCTTTTGTTTTATAGTTAGGAATAAAATAAATATGGATGGAAACGTCCTAAAGAAGTAACATTTAGGGCAAAAGCACCTCCGTCAAAGACAAACTAATAATGCCAAATCATGGCAATCCAATAGGAGGAAAAATGTAGGAGAGAAGAAAGGCTCAAGGGCAGGGTCTAGGTGGCAGGAAGAAGTTTTCCTAGGGAGGATAAGAAACAGACCTGCATGTTGGAAACAACCACCAGTTCTGCCAATTCACTTACCAATGCTTTTGTCTTTGTTTTGTGCACTGGAACATTAACAGTCTCTCTGTCTGTGTCTGTCTGTCTCTGTCTCTCCCTCTCTGTCTCTCTCTGTCTCTCCCTCTCTTTGTCTGTCTGTCTGTCTGTCTGTCTCTCTCTCTCTCTCTCTCTCTCTCTCCCTCTCTCTCCTTTCCCCCCTTCCCTCCCTCCTTCTCTCACATATATGCCAGGACCATGCTGCCCCAGTTTCTAGAATGAAAAGTCTCAAAGGTTTGGTAATACGGTTCAAAGGTTATCAAGAGTCAAAGAAACAATGGTTCAAAATAGAGCATTCAAGACAATTTCTGAAAGTCCACTGACACTCCAGTGTGCAGGGCATACTAGTAAGGTAAGGGCATATCATAAACAATTCACATATAGGGATGTAGCAAGTAAGTAGACTTTCCCTCTGTAAGTTTGTTACCACACTGACAGCAGAAAAATAAGCACCTTTGTATTTATGAGCCTTCTGCATTTTTTGTGCTTCAGATACTGTTTCTTCCATAAATGAAGAAGGAACATAAGAATTAAGCTTGGGTACTCAGTTCTTTACTATGGTATTAATGTTTTAAGATATTTTGTTAACGTATTATTATATACTATAATATAATTTTTCTTCTTCTGCCTCTTAAATATTTCATGATACATGATGGAAAAGCACAGGTATGGAGACAGTGTGCCATCCCCTAAGACCCCCTTCTCCCCATCTTTCCTCTCCAGTACTGAATGCGCTACATCTTTTTCTCATAGATGTCAATGTTATCTAGTCATTGTACCAGTTAAGGTCAGCAAACAAAATAAAACGAAAAGAAAAAGGGATATTCAAGAGTCAGAAAAGGTGTCAGGAGAAAGAATAGTTCTTGTTTTACACTATATAATAAGCAAGCTGTGAATGTTTTTTGACTTTCTTCCCAATGCAAATAAGTAAACCCATCAAGAAATTCTGCTGGGCCGATACCCAGGGCCTTGTACATGACAAACAAATACTTCATCAGTGAGCTACATCCCCAAACCAGAAGCATTCTTTAAAGTAACACTGTCAGAGCAGAGCCTGGAGAAATAGGACAGTTTTTATTCTGTGGTATGTGTATGTATGCATGTGTATGTGGTGTGAACGTCTATATGGGTGTATGTGGGTGTAGATGTGGTGCATGTGTGTATATATGTGTGTGTGTGTGATGTGTGTGTGTCTGTATGGGTATATGTGTGTGTGTGTGTGTGTGTGTGTGTGTGTGTACATGTGAGATATGTGTATGTGTGTACTTGTGGTGTGTGTGTGTGTTTGTGTGTTAATTGTGCATGTGTGTATGTGGTGTGTGTGTTTGTGTATATATGTGTGGTGTATGTATATGTGTGTATATGTGGTGTGTGTGTGTATGTGTGGTGTGTGCATGTGTGTGGTGTCTGTGTGTGAGATGCAGTGGGGGCTAGTAGTTAACTGTGAATTCTGGGAGGACAACTCGTACCTTGCTAGTTTTCTGTTTTAATGGCGGATGGTGGAGCCTCACAGGCTCTGCTCCTCCCACACAATTTCCCCACCTGGACTTACTGCTCTTAGGGTCTTTGTCATTCAACAGGAGCTCTCTGAAGCAGGCACAGGAGTCTTCAGGTGACATTCAGCAATCCCAGAGCAGATGTAACCTGTCAGAAGCACAGTTCATACTTTAGTCTGCTTGTCACATGCAAATAGGACAAGAAAGGTTAGCAACATTTCCAGAGCTGAGGTTGAGAAGCCCATGCCTGGTCTCCATACACTTCCTTTGTGTACCTTGAATCGTGTTTTGTCTTGCCTTTTTTACCACAGTCTCAAAGTAATCTCAGCTCCGAGCCAAATTTTCATCCTTTTAAATGTGCTTATTTTGTTTCGGTGAAACCCCACTTTTCCATTCCACCCCAGTTCTCCAGATTTCATATCATATATTTAAGTATTTATTGAACAAATTTACTGGGCACCCTGGAGTGAGGTAGTGAATATCATCTAGTCCTCAGGAATTTTGAAAATCAGTGGGCTCTGTTTGTGTTCTCTCTTCTTCTGGTCCCACCTTCCAGGTGTGCAAGTATCTTTAGTTTCTTTGTATCCACCTTATGCAGTTGCTCTGGCAGGGAGCCCCCTCCTCAGGCCAGGCCACTGCAATCAAGAGCTCAGTGCTTTCCAAGTTCACAAGCTCGGTAGTGAGTTCCGCACGATCTACCCTGCATTACAACTTCATAATCCTGGCTTGGCATCAGATCCATCAGTAATTTGGGGGAAGGTCTATTTGTTTCTGCCACAGATGTCTAGGAACCTGCCTGTGGAACATTCCCATGGCTTTCTGATGTGCAGCCAGGCTGCAAAAAATCATTTCCCTCTCTTGCTTTTTCCTAACTATATGGATCCATGGCTGTCAGTAGTCAGATATCACACACTGTTGAGCCTTTGCCTTTACACAGCCCGTTAGAATCTCTCCCTGTAGGGAAGTTGTAAGGTCTCGAGGTGATCCCTAAGGTCTAATGGCGTGCCTCATTGCCCTTAGTCTCTCCTGAGATCTGCTGACTGAAGGAACTGACCAGCTTTAGCGCCTTCTTTCCCCCATCCTTAGTCTCAGGACTTCTGGCCCTGATTTTTCTGTGAACAATGGAGCAGGAGAACTTTAGAACTCAGCAGGAGCCTCCTTCATTATTTTACTTCTGGTCATACTTATCTTTGCATATCCTCTTAATGATTCTTTGTAAACAATTCTCTGCACACTCGTTGGGACTAGAGAGTATGTTGAGTATGTGATTTCTCCTGCATGGCAGACTATGCTCTGTGTCTGAGAGATCTTCAACATGCTCTTGCTGAGTGTGCTACCTTCCTTTATCCACATAGTCAGGAATGGTGCTTGAATTTCATATTGCAATCTTACTTTTCTTCTTCTTTCAACTCTTCTTTCTCCTCATCCATAAAAGTATCTCTAAATGTAAGGATTCATGTGGCCAGATTGAATCCATTGAGATGATGCGTAACAATCTTCTCACTTTAAAGCTTTCTGGTTAGACACTGAATCCTACCACCCACATCACTGTTCCCTTGCTGTTATGTGATATTATACATTATAACTCTGGAACATAACACTCCTAACATATCACGCCATTTTATAAAGGAGGAGACAAGGGCACTCAACTCAAAAATTCAACTAACTTGTTTCTAATTCAGAGCTAAACAATGTCAAAGCTAGCAACTAGCCCAGTAGCTGGACCCAGGATTCATATTTCTCTCTCTTTCATCTATGTATGTATATACGTATATATGTATGTATTATCTATCTGTATCTATGTATCACCTATCATCTATGTATCTATCTATCATCTATCTATCTATCTATCTATCTATCTATCTATCTATCTATCTATCTATCTATCTATCTATCATTTACGTATTTAGTGTGTGTGTGCCAGAGCATGTGTGTGGAGGTCAGAGCACAGCGTTTAGAGTTTGTTCTCTATTCCCACCACAGGGTTTCTAGGGATTGAACTGTCTCATCAGATTAACTCCCACTCACATAGATGCTTTCTCCTGAAAGGGTTTGATGAGTCTCCTTCCAGAATTTCCCTTGAAATCACAATCCTTCTGGAAATACCTCTTGAACAGGCTTGTATTATATACTTTACAATGAACAAAGCACAGCTGCCAATGCCATTAGTCCATTCTAGCAGCAAGAGGGCATTTTATTTTGATTGGTTCTATTTAAAGATGAAGAGTAGTAACCAAACATGGAGGAGCCGGAGTAGCTTCTTTAAGAAACATTGGTATAAGTAGTGTAAGTAGGAACATTTGTCACTGAAAGGGGTTGCTGGGACTCAAACTTCTGCTGTAGTAGAGTTGGCAAAGTGGGTGTCAGACAGAGTTTCTTTCTTGTGGTTTGGTAGATCTGGGCTTGGGGAATGGCTCTCACTTTTCTGCACAGACCTCTCATTCTCACTGTGGTTTTCTCTCCACGGTCAGAGTCAGGTTTTCTACAATAACTGTAACACAACAGAACCCCATGGGAGAGCCTGCGGTGACATCTGAAGTCTACTGATGAAGAGAAGTTCTAACTTGATGCTCAAGGTGCTTTAAAATATGGGTTATAGCTCAGAGGAGGAGGCAGAAAAAGTGGAGCACTGCTGTACAATGCTCCACAGCAGCTGCGGCTGCCTGCATAAGACCTGCATAAGATCAAGCCAGTCAATATTCTAGCATGAAGAGGGAAAAGGTTCGTGAGTCTCCCACCCTGGAACCGAGGTGCTATGCACAATTAACGGTTTCTAGGAGAGGGAGAGTTAGTTTCTCTCAGAGTGTGGCTCCTGGTAGTTTAACCATACCTCTGTGGTGGCTGGGATGCCCAAGAGTGTATGGGCAGCAAAAGTGGATTCAATTGATTGCAGGGGTGAGGAAATAGGAGTGGATCTGGGTGAATATGATCAAAATGTGTTGGATGAAGTTCTCAAATACTTAACAAAATGTTATAACAAAAATACAAGTTTCATCTCTTGTTAGATTGGTGTTATTACATGAAAGTGAGATGACCCCCACAGATTCATGTACTGGTTCGTTCCCGGAAGATGGTGCTGTTTTGAGAGGTTAGGGAACCTTTGGGAGAGGAGGTTGAGATGAAGGGAGTGGGTCTCTTTGGTGGAGGGGTATCCCCTGCCTCGTTTCTAGTTCAGCCTCCTCTCTGTCTCTTGTTCTGCTAGGGATGTGGAGAGGCCATGTTCTCTCAAAACAAAAACTGTTGTTTATATATCATTTTGCTATTGAGCCCAGTATGTGGTAACTTGTCTTAAGAATTTAGGTAAAGCCAGCCTTCTGTGTCTAAGCATGCCACATCTACAAAGTCACCGAATGGAGAATCCCAAACTGCATAGGTACAGTTTCTTTCTTCTTGTCTTCTTGACAGACAAACAATGCTTAATGGCAGCTAATTACAGTCTTTATGCTCTACTAGACATTATAAGTCACCTAAGAAATGACATGAAGAATACAGAACAATGCGTGTAAGTTATATGTAAACAATACATCATAAACACTACATCATAAAATAAGGGAATGACCACTGTTACTTCTTCATCAACACTCTCTCCTTCCTGTTTCCAGGGGAACATTGCTTCCACTCACTAGTGTCATGCTCATTTGGTTCTTTGATGAGAACAAAGATTCAAGGTTTGTGTTGCTACTACTGTTGTGGATGTTTAGCTCAGTGGTCCTGGAAGGAAGGGGGGGTTCCTAACTACACATGTCTGGTATGTAGAATGAGGGCTTGCATGGTGACTCCTACCTATATGTGTCTGGTGTGCTAAGTTATGCTTGCATGGGGGTTCCTACCCACACATGTCTGGTGTGTAGAATGAGTGCTTGCATGGTGACTCCTACCTATACATGTCTGGCATGCAGAAGAAATGTTTGCATGGGGGTTCCTACCTACATATGTCTGGTGGGTACAAGGAACGCTTGCATGGCTATTGTGTGAAATACTTGGATGCCAGTCAACATTCATATAAGAGGTCATGTCAAATAGGTCAACCATTCCCTCACAGTGTTGTAAGTTTGCTTTCCACTACCCTTTTGTAGGTTACATGACTTCTTTTCTGCTGTTGCTTCTGTCCTTGGCACACGAAGAATTCAAATTGGGAAGGTATAATTTCACTTGCTTGCTAGTCACATAAAATGTTTTTTTAAAAATGAAATCAGTCACTAACAAGCCCCGTGGAATGGTTTCCTCTCAAACCATTAGGGGTTGCTATAGCAACAACACAATTACCATGCCCAACTCTTGTGTAAAATATATACCAACTTGTCATCTACAAAAATCATACACCTATTTTTGTTTTTCAATTAAATTTAAACAAAAGTTCTTATCTTCACACACAGTTCTAATTTAATTTTTTGTTGTTGTGATAAAATATCCTGACAAAAAGCAACTTAGGGGGAAAAGAGTTTATTTAGCTTCTAATTTCAGTTTATAGTCTATCATTGGGGGAAGTCAAAGCAAGAATTCTAGCAGCTAGTCACATCACATCCACAGTGAAGAACAGAGAGAAATAAATGCATGCAGTTCTAATTATTTTCTTCTTTGTTTCTTCGCAGCTAGTTGTCTCCACTCTTTAACTGTTTAGGATCCTCTGCCTAGGGAATGGTGCTGCCCACAATGGGCTGAGTTTTCCTATATCAGTCAACAACCAAGCCAACCCACCATAGGCTAATCTGATCTAGATTATGGAAGAGGAAGTAGAAAGAGTTTAAGAGCCAGAGGGGATAGAGGACACCAGGACAACTAGGCTCTCTAAATCAACTGAGAAATCTCACATGAACTCACTGAAGCAGCAAGTACAGGGACAACTGGGTCTGTACCAGGGCTTCTGTGTGTAAATTATAGCTTAAATGTTTAGTATCTTTATGGGACTCCTGTGTGTGTGTGAACCAGCAGGTCTCTGATTCCTGTGCTTTCTCTTGGGTTCTTTTCCTTCAGTCAGTTTGCCTTGTCCAACTATGATATGATGGTTTTTGTTTTATCTTATTATATTTTATTTTGTTAAAAAATGAAAATAGATGCCAGTACACCACTGACCAAGAAAGAGTTTAGCTGAGGCAAAGTGGTGGTATTTTCACACAACCATGTACTAGAAGATTTTTTCAGAAGCAGGAAATAATATAGCAAATTTAAATGGAAGGAAATAGATAGAGATCAGACAAAAGTGCAGATATCCAGGAGATATGACAGAGAAAGGGAAAACTTGAAATACACACACACATACACACATGTGCACGCACACACAGGTGTGTGTGTACCAGTGTGTGTGCATCTGGGTGAGTGTGTGAGTGTGTATGTATGTGTGCATATGTGTGTATGTGTATGCATGTGTGAGCGTGTGTATGTGAGAACATGTGTATTTGAATCTCTCAAAAATAACAGAAATTTACTGAGGTTTTAAATATATAAACTTAGAATCTTTCACCTGATATAGCAACAATTTTCTCTCTTGTCTCATCTTTTAGGTTAGGTATTTTTATTATTATATTTCTCTTCTCTCCTATCTAATCATCATATATTTTAAATCTAAAATGGAGATTATAATTTTCTTAATGTGTTTAGATCTGATATGAATGTGTAGATTGCCATATTCCAAAACAATGAAAGGTTGTGAGAATGCTTGAGTCAAAACAAACAAACAAACTAAACCAAACCTCCCCACAAAACTCTCTTTCCAATTGATTCTAAGTTATTCCAACTTGACAGTTAAAACTAACTAACACATCAGGTATTTGCAATTTTTTTCTGAAATAGCATCTCATGTAATCCAAGGTAGCCTTAATCTCTATGTAGCCAAAGCAAGGTGAATTCCTGATCCTCTGCCTCTACATCCTGAGTGCTAGGACTACAGGAGCATGCTATCATTCCTATTTACATAGTGTGGAGGATTGAACCCTGGGCCTTGTGAATGAGAGACAGCTACTCTACCTACCAAGCTACATCTCCAGCCTCTGCTTGTTCTTCTAGTGATTTCTGATCTAGGTATTACTGCTTAGGATGGAACACAAGACCTCATGGATGTTAGACAAGTCTTCTACTATGTTACCAGATACTCAGCTCTAGTTATTACTTTCAAACCCTAGCAGCACTTGATTTACCCAACACTCCAGATTAAAAAAAAATGTAGACTGCTCATGCTACCTTATTTTTGGATGCAGGGTCTCATTGAGTGCCACAGGATGACCATGAACTTATTATCCTCCTTCTCTGACTTCTGTACTAGCTGGCCTTACAGGCAAGCACCGGCATGTCTAGTAAACTCATTTAATTTCTCTCTCTCCCCTCAACCCTTCCCTTGACCTTTATTTCTCTCTCCCTCAGACGAAAAACAAATCCATCAAAACATCCCTCACTTAGCAATGGAGATGCTATGTCTGACCCTTTGTCTTTAAGTGCTGCCAAGGCAGAAGAAACAGAGACAAGGCACAAAAGAGATACAGCTAAGACTGTCCTGAGGTGGAGTGGAGTCTTGACTGATGCTAGCCATGGGCCAAGACTGTCGAGGACACTGCAGCTGGGCAAGGGCTAGTGTGCATTCTAGACATAGGGAAGAGCACCTGTCAATCATAGATAACTGAAACTGCACGTCAGCTAGGATAGAGTATAGACAGGCTTACTGTGACATTTCTCCTCCAACCTGCAGTCGAACCAATACCATGGTTTCCCTGAATTCCTTTCCCTGCCTCTACCATGCTGATATTACATGGGTCAGCATCCTCCTTCACTTGTTAATGGTGTAGCCATCTTCATTGCTCTCAGACTGGGCTCCAACTCACTTTCTCTACCTTTTCCATCTGGAGGAGTGACTATCTATCTATCTATCTATCTATCTATCTATCTATCTATCTATCTATCTATCATTTCTCTCTTTCTCCCCCCCTTCCTTTCTTATATGTGCGTAGACTGTCGCTATCTTCAGACACACCAGAAAAGGGCATCAGATCCCATTAGAGACGGTTGTACACCACCATGTGGTTGCTGGAAATTGAACTCAGAACCACTGAATGAGCAATCAGAGTTCTTAACTGCTGAGCCACCTCTCCCGTTCCATGGAATGGCGTTCATGAAATGCATATGTGCGCTAAATACCCTGTCAATGGGACACACATGTTTTGGTTTATCTCAAAGTCTTCACGACAAAGCTCAGACTTCTCTTGGCTATAGGGGGAGTTCAATTGATATCTCTGTTACTTTCCTCACCCCACCCTTTGCCATGGTCTTAGACACACAGGGCTCCAGCCACTGCTGGGCTCCCCACAAGCCACCATCTCATGACAGGAACACTGTAGGGGAGACACTGAGTGCTGGGCTTGGGCATCAGATATATCCCTTTACAGGTTCTTCTGGCAACAGCAATCTGCAAAGGTGGCTGGAAAATACGGTTTAGTGAAGAGGACAGTTGAGTTTGCTAAGAAGCAGTTGGCTGTGGCGCTCTTGAACTGGTTTTCCATGGGCTCGATGTTTGTCTTTTGATTTTTTTCCATGCTATAAATACTTGGTGATCATCTTGTCAACAAATGCCTTCTGTTTTATATCCGTGTTTTATCATTTTGTTATCTTATCAGTTGTCTGTGAAAATACTAATTTAATAATATTAAATTCTGGTTTCTACAAGTTTCCTTGATGCTTTAACAATTACTTCTCTTTGTGAGGAGGTCATTGGTGCAGAGTGCTCACATGGTCCCATAACTGTGGTTCCAGCTGTGGCCCCGGCACTGTTCTTCAGCCGTTGTTGCCCTGGTGCTGTGTTCTCAGCCCTGTTTGTTCCCTATAACTCATATCTCTCATACTTGCTACAAGACAGTGTACGAGACAATGAAGTTCCAAACCCCGTGAGCTCACCATGGTCTTTCCTTCTCTCATCATTTTCCAGATGCCATGAGAGCTCTCTGGGTTGTGCACACTCACCATTGTACAGCCACGGGGCAAAAGCAACAGAAAAACTTACATGGTCCGAATCCTCCCAAATGGTGAGCCAAAGGAACCTTTTCTCTTTTAAAGTTGATTATTCCAGGTATTTGTTACAGTAATAGACAGCGAACCAACACAAGGCATACTCATGTATGCAATTATTCCTTACTTAGAACTTCTGTCTAAGTCATGGCTCACAGGGGTTCACAAAGACTGACTCTGCAAGCACAGGGCCTGCATGGGTCTGCACCAGGTCCTCTAGGTATATGCTATGCCTGTTAGTTTGGTTTGCCTGTTTTTGTGGGACTCTTAACAGTGGGAGTGGGTGTATTTCTGACTCTTTTGCCTGCTCTTGGGACTCTTTTCCTCCTATTGGGTTACCTTGTCCAGACTCAATATGAGGGCTTTTGTCTTGTCTGAATGCATTTTGTTTTGTCCTGATTGCCTGTCATCTCTTGGAGGCATGCTCTTTTCTGGAGAGGAAATGGAGGGGGAGTGGATCTGGGGGGGGGGAGAGCTTGTTGGAGGAGTGGAAGGAGGGAAACTAATTGGGATGTATTATATGAGAGAAGAATCTATTTTCAATAAAAAAGAAAAAAATCAGAAACAAATAAACAAAGAAACCAAGGCAGAGAGTGTAAAGTTACCTGCTCAAGATCACACGTGTGAAGGAGGTGGGCTCTAACTGAGATGGGCTGAACCTATCTTAGAGTACATGAAATTTCAAATGTGTGTAACTTTACTATTGTTTAATGATCAAACTCGGACACTGGATTGGTTAGCGTGGGTAGCTGACAGAAACGTTCTCTGTGGTGTGGAGAAGATAAATCACAGTTGAAAACTTTGAATAGCCTCTCCTCTACTCAGGTCTTGATCACATGCCTTTTCTTGTCTCCTTCAAGCAGATTTTTACCCTCATGGAGAAGTTGGAGCCACCGCATGAAATCCCCAGCACATTTCAGTGAGCGATGCTACAGAACAAACCATGGGGAATTCTTTAAAAGTTATTAGTTAGTGGCTTGATTTTAAGCTAAATATTATTTGACGATAACTTTAACAAAGATACTTACGATTGTCACATATGAACAGTCTTCAGTAGACAAACTTAAAGACAGCATGTTTCTAGAGCTCTAAGCTGGCGAGGTGAACTGACACTTGTTCATATAATGCATTCTATAATGCACACATAATCTCTGTTCTGAAACTAACATGATAACGTTCAGTGCATGAGACACTGTGAATATCTATAATGTACACTTGGCTACTCTTGGAAGGGATTTGGGAGACCTGCTTGTCCTTTGTTTGTGGTGCCCGGCTCATTTAAAAAAATTTTTATTTTTTGAATAATATAATTATATTATTCCTCCTCACCATACCTCCTTCCAAGCCTTCCCATACATACCCTTGCTAACTCTCCAAACCACACCCTTTTGTTTATCAATTTGTGTTACACATGCACACACACACATACACAAACATACATACACTTCCTTACTGGACATACATACATGAATATAGCCTGCTCGGTCTGTATCATGTTACTTGTATGTTTGTTTTCAGGGATGACCATGTGGTATTGAATGACCAACTGGTGTGCTCCTCTCTGGGGAAGACTGTTTTCACCACTTTCATAGCATGGCGTAGTTTCTGTAGTTCCTATTGTAAGGGTAGGGCTTCCTAGGCTTTCCCCCATCTGCTCTGGTACATCGAATGCTGTAACCCTTGTTCAGCTCATGTTTAGGCAGCCATATTGGTGAGATATCACGGGTGAAGCTTGTGACATTCCTAGGAGACACAATCTCATAGCAAACTCCCTTTGACTCTTACAATCTTTATGTCCCCTCTGGTGGAATGATACCTGAGCCCCAGGTGCAGGGGTGTGTTGTAGATGTATCATCTATCAGCCCATTATTTAGGGCCATTTGTATTCCTTAGCAAATAATAAAAAATTGGAAGTAAGTATTATATAATCATTAGAATAGGCCTGATCTGGTTAGTAATCTGTTTAACCCCATAGCCTCTCTGTGGCAGAGGAGACACCCTAGGAATACTTTGGTAGGCTTTTCAGTGGTGATTTGTTTCCTTTCCATGTTCACATAGGTGTTAAGCGCCTGCCTGGGCATTCTAAGAATGCAACAGCTGATGTGCACCTTGATTTTCAGTGTGCCCGACCTTGCCTTTAATCAGCAGAACAGAACACCAGCCCCTGACTCCCAAGAACCCGCCTGAACTGTTTGCTGTTTACAGGCACTTAAAGCTCTTGACAGAAATAGCTCAGTGCACTCCTGACTTTCACCCTTTATGGATTGAAAGTTCTCAAGTCTTGTCTTAAAAATATGTATTTAGCTAGGCCTTCCCACACATATGCAGCAGATGTGCAGTTTGGTCTTCATGTGGGTCCTGAACAACTGGAGCAGGGTGGGGTTTGGGGGGGAGGGCTATAAAAAGCTGTTGTCTATATGTGGAATATGTTCTTCTAGCTAGGCTCCCCTTTTTGGCCTCAGTGAAAGAGGAAGTGCCTAGCTTCACAGAGACTTGAAGTGCTAGGGTGGGGGATACCCAGGGACCCCACACCCTCTTAGAGGAGAAGGGAATGGGGGATGGGGGGTGAGGGATGGGGAAGGATTGTGGGAGTGGATGATGGGGAGGGAGTCAGTGAGCAGGATGTAAAGTGAATAATAAAATATAAATGAATACATACATATTTAGCAATGTGCACAGAAGAATGGATGTGTAGGTCAGAGAATGTGTGTTCTGTGACCTTTGGAGGACACAGTCTCTGATGACTTCAGAGACCAAGAGCACTCATGAAGTGGACATGAGTCCAGTTTGCTTTAAATAGAGCAGAGTGTGATGATTTCTTAGCAGCCCCATGCATTGAGGTATGGAACAACTATGGCTTTAGGACCCTAACCACCAAATTAATTCAGAAAGTCAGCAAGCTGTGTATTTGGCCACACAATTTCTAATGAAGCCAGTAGCTAGCTTTCTTTGAGTTGGACTTGGCCATCAGAATCACCCTGTGACATCTCACTTTAGATTTTTGCTATCATGTCATTAACAAACTCTCATAAAAATATGATATACAGAAGAAGTTATTGGGCTGAAGAGATGGTTCAGCTGTTAAAGACTAGGCTCACAACCAAAAATATAAGAGAAGAAGTTCTTGTCAAACCTTGGCATTAGGAAAATCTTTGGTTTAGGGCAGAATGTTACACTTTCAGAGTAAATATGAATGACAAAATATACAGTTTTCCATTGACTCTAACTTAATGTCAGTAATCATATTCATTGACATAAAAGTTGACACTAATTCTTAATATCTTGATATAATATCTTGTCATCTCATCAAGGCAGGAATCATATCAGCCATTTGAAATCTTTGGTAGAATTAAATAGAATATATAAACATAGATAAACACTTTTGGATATTTGTCAATATTTAAGTCTTCCATGGAAAAACAAAAGCCACTCTGGCTTCAGAAAAAAAAATTAATCAATTTTATAACATTAAGACTGAAGAGTAATGAACTTTCCCATTGGCAGGTTTAAGTGTCCTGGTAATTAAAGAACTGACAGAATCCTTTCATTTCATAGGTCCTCTCCAATGTGACTGACAATTTTTTTCTCGACAGTCAGATATTTAGCCTCTAATTTTATACACTTAAATAAATGCAGAAAGAACATATTTTATTCACATTGGTTTTCAGAATTCCTTCATTTTTAATAGACATAAATGATTAGCTCAAATAATTTCCCCAATCAAGTCTAATGGCCCAGTTAAGATGGCTGCCCGCGATGTGGTTCCCCTTCACTTTCAGTTTCTCTTCACCCCAATTGAGATTTTTCAGTCTGTTTAAGCCAAAATTCATATTTCAGTAGTCATATACCCTAAGCAAATAAATGAGCCACATGGTGTTGAGAATGGGAGAGAATATTTAAAGGCACGCCCAGACAGAAATCTAGAAATCTGTTTCCTATCACGAGTTTCCTGTCTTCTGCCCATCCTTTCTCCTATAAGATCACACGGAAAGACAGTGGGCCACAGTCAGGAGTTTAGGCAAGACTATGTCTGATTTATTCATTGATGCACCCCAAGTGTATTGAACAGGTCTTGTATGGACAAGGTGCTCAACAAATATTTGATAAACTGAATTGAACACTGAGAAAGAAAATAGTAAGTTCTCGGACTTGATACATTATTTACCCTGACGTTTGTGGATGAAAATGATTACTTTTTATCAAAAGTACAAGGGAGTAAGTCCTTAGATTTCCATCATAGGAAAGGCGCTAGATCCTTTTCTCCTTTTCATTAAGAAAATTCCAATAAAACAAAACCTGAAATCTAAAACTACTCAGCCATGGGGACATTGCTCTGGCAGCTGTGGGCACAGTGCCTGTGAGGCACGGGTCAGTGTAGCAGAGTCACCCATTCCCTGCCAGTTCCTTCTAGAGCAGTGTTTCTCTGTTGCAGTAAAGCTCCAACCCAAATAAGCCTGGGCAAAGAAAACACAACTCAGTTAATATGAATACAGTCTGCATGCCTACATTGGGCAGATCCACCACTACATTACCATATTCCCCACCTATGAGATCTCTTATAGCTTGTGGTTTCTCCAGGCCACGTGCTTCTGTTCTCTTTTCCTTCCACCTCCTCTTCTTCTCTCCTCTCCTCCTTCTCCCCCAAAACTTTTCAGCTACACCTTCCCTTCCACTGCCCAATCACTGGTTCTAGCCTTTATTTTACAAGTTAAGGTAGGGAGAAGGTGCACAAGAAGTCACCTGTGTACAGGATTCACTCCTCGTCCGCAGCCCCTCCTGGGAAAGTGGAATTAGCATCAAAATACAAGCAACACCAGGGCTATCCACAACACTTTTCCCTTTCTGTCCAGTTTGGCATTTCCCAGGAGGGGCTGTGGATGAGGAGTGAATCACATACACAGGTGACTTCTTGTCCCTTGTTGGACTGCAGCTGGCAGCATGTGCTTGTGTGCTGATCTCAGGCAACCTGCAGTGCAAGCAAGCAGTCCAGAGATACAGTGCGGCTGTCCTGGACACGGTGGGGGATGTGGGGGTGGGAGGATATGGGGAAGCAAACACAGGAAGACTCTCCCGGGCGAAGATGCTCAGATCAGTTCACTGTGTCTTCCCGAAAACTACCTCACAGGCAGTTGTGTTCCAGGGTCATCTGTCCCTCCCTGCAATTCTTACACGGCCTCTCTGTAGGCTCCTCAGACCCAGTCAGCTTTCAGTCCACACCATTGCAGCCTAGCTCGCTGCCGGAGCTGTATTCGGGGGAGGGGAGGGGGAAGGATTTATGGGGCAGTGAACTTTTATCTCAGGTTAGTTGAGCTCTAATTAATACATTGGGTGCCAATTGTTGTGGGAAATATTAAAAATGTGTAGCAAGTTCCCGCACTACACCTAGCAGTGTGTAGTGCGGCACTGGCTGGCAATGGCCAACCTGATTTTATCTTGTGGAGACTCTCTGACTCAGAGCTCCAAAATCCACCCAGCTCGATAAGTTCCCACTGGCGGGTTGCTACCATGCCAGCCCCATGTTTTAAAACCCCCAAAGCCTTTAAAACTCATACTTTGCCACCAGATCTTTCTCTGTGGAACCCAGTTGAGTGGCCGAGTGAAGGAAAATATCACACAAAAACTTAGTTTGGAAACAATGGTAACTTAATCTCTGGGTGCAACGACTGGAATCCTAATCTTGTAAGCCATATTAAATCTTATTCCTCTGGTGGCAAATCCTGGTGGAGCTGCCATGAAACTGGGAGACAGTAGCAGCTACATCTCGCCCTTTTGGCATCCCCATTCAAAAGCCCCCAACTCTCTCCTGCTTCATCTCTTCCTCCATCCAACCCGGAAGTCCCACCTACTTGCCCAGTGATTGGTCCCTTTATTCATTAGGGTAGGTTCACAAGAAGTCACCTGAGTACATGACTCCTTCCTCATTCCAGACAGCCCCTCCTGGGAGAGTGAAATTAACATCAAAATACAGGCAGCATCAAAGCCATCCACAACACTTTTCCACATCCTCATGCTGTAATTCTTTAATACAGATGCTCATGTGGGGTGACCCCAATTATAAAATTATTTTTGTTGCTACTTCATAACTAAAATTTTGCTAGTTATGATTGTAACATAAATACTCTTGGAGATAGAGGTTTGCTAAGGGGTTCGCGACCCACAAGTTGAGAACCACAGTTCTGGTGTTGGGGTAAGCCCTTACTTTTTTTGCGCAGTCTAAATGGAAGAGGGTATGAGAGTATTCCACTTGTGTTATAGACACAAAGCATGAGGGGGAGAAAGGGCTGTTGAGTTATCAGCGTTTGCTCTGTTAATGGGTAAAACACTCGGTTAAGGCTACTTTAATGTTTGATGTGAGAAAGTCCTACCAGTGGAAGAGCCACATGCAAACTCTGCTGGAGCAGCAAGGACTCTGCTTACTTTTCAAAAGAAGCAATTATTATGTATCAGTTTACAGATGAAAAACTAGCAAAGTGCATTGATGTTACCATTGTAGATACAATGTAGCCACTCATGGAGAATCAACTCATGAACCCAAGTTTTGTTGTCTCTCAAATTCCTGCTGACTGATAAGCACAGGATCCTTTAGTGACCAAATCACATTGCTTCTCTAGGTGCTAGCTGAGACAATGGCTGTAGTAATTGCAGGAATTCCAAAGAATACCTCTGACAGTTGATGTCCAGAAGCTTACTTGAGTCTTGGGTTGCCACTCTAGAGCTTTGCTTGTGATATGAAGATTTGTGGAGTTTCCCTTGAATGTGCCTGTGGAAAACCCTGGAATGTGTTGGTCTCTCTGTCTGGATAATCCTTCAGTGTAATGGACACTAAGGCAAAAAGGCTGGCCCTCTGTATTCCTGTCAGTGCCTAGTCATTGAACATGGGTTGCTCTGCAGAGAGTGCTTATCCTTGTATAGAGTCACCACCATAAGCAAAGGTAACACTCACAGAGAGATAGAGCTGGCACCTGCCATTCCAATGGCCGATGAATGAGGAGCTTGGTCAGAATGGGGCAACTGGGTGGATACGAACAGCCTTCACTCAAACTGGCCAAGCTGAACAATAAACTACTCTGGAAAGAGCATTTTCTGTATAACCTGCACATAATATAAAGGACATTCAATAAAGAAATTGTTGAGCTAATGAGTAGGTATTTATTTTGGAAGCAGAATAATGAGAATAACTGATTTAAAGGTCATCAGAATGGATTTAAATGAGGTCAAAGGAAAATACCAAATGATAGTAATCCAAATTGGTCCACAGCCTCCAGCTGTGGCATCTGTTTCCCCATGCTGACAATTGGTTTAGTCATTAAAATTATTCAGAGTCTGAACCTACTAAGCCTTGGGCAAACGTAGCAGGAAAGACCCAAGAGAAGCTATGATCTGAAGCTGAACATGCGATGCCCCTACTCACAGCCAAAGGGCAACTGCTTCTACTATATAAGAGTTTGATGGAAAAGCTTAGCATTTCAAAAAGGAAATTATTAGTTTGCAGGAAACTGGAAGGAACTAGAAAGGAACACTGATCAGATCTTCCCAAAATCAAGGACTCTTCCTGCCAGAAGCCTTTGAGCTATAAAAATCATCCTCTATGTTTTGTGCGAAGGCTGTACCTATTCAACTAAGGACACAGCTCCTCCTCTTCCAAGCATTTGGGAATAGTTTACAGCCAGCAATTTAATCACAAGACATTTACCCAAAATTACAAATTCCTGCAGTGGATGGAGTCAGAAAATTGGGGCTTGCATGGTAATGCCAAAGATATGTCACCTTTGCCCAGTAGGCTCTATCTAACACTTAGCTTGTAAGAATTTCTGTCCCTTGAGATTTAGCTGACTAAAGGCACAGATTAATATTTAATGTATTTAGAAGAAGTGATTGTTGTGCAAATGAGCAAATCTTGTCTTGAAAAGCTTTTTTCACTGATTATTCTGAAGTGGCATATTTTTCAGACATGTCCATCTGACTCTGTGTTTAAATTTCTTTGTGGGAGGATATTTTTTCTACACGGGATGAATATGTGACAGTCCATGAGTTTGAACACATTGATACCTCATGAGTGCTTTTAGATTAGGGTAATCAGGTCAGTTTGGGAATTTGTTTCTCCGATGATGAGGTCATTAAAAAAAGATTCTTCTGTTATGATTCAGGATCAGCTGGTACCCAGATCAGTGACTACACCTCCCCGGGGAATGCAGGCACAGAACACACAGACACACACCCACACACCTGTCACACACAGACATTCACATGTTTCCGGAAGCTTGAAATTCTACCACCAGCAAATTATATACCCTTTGTATAATATTAGCTCTTTCCATGGTTCCCTGTTAAAATATTCCTAAATAGGGTGTCATTAAGGTGACAGGAGGCAGGGGCCCAATGGATGTCTATTTTCCACTTCTCACGATGGAGAGAAAGAGTGCTAAATTTTGCCTGGAGACCCGCCTCACACATGACTCAACACTAAGAGACATCACAAAATATCTAAATAATTTAAAATAGTAATGGGAAGTTTAATAATACACAATTAATCATGTTTTTCAGTAGGTAGCATAAAAGAAGAATGAACTTCTTTGGTCTGGGATTGAAAGTGAGTGCTGTGGCTGGTACCGGTGAACCCCCCCCCCCCCCCGAGTTTATTTTTACCACTCCGCAACTATTATTAGTACCTGGACCCTCCTTTCAATGAAAGAATGATCAAGTTTCAAAATAAAAACATTCTTTTCATGCAATCATAAATAAAATAAGTGCATGTCTAAACCTTGCTCTTATTCCATCTTCATTTAAAAGGGATTTCATGTCTGTATTCATTTTCTAGAAGATTTAATGCCTATAAGTCAAAGAAAAAACTACTCTGAGCTGGGCAGTGGTGGCACACACCTTTAATCCCAGCACTTGGGAGGCAGAGACAGGTAGATTTCTGAGTTTGAGGCCAGCCTGGTCTACAGAGTGAGTTCCAGGACAGCCAGGGCTATACAGAGAAACCCTGTCTCCAAAAAACCAAAAAAAAAAAAAAAAAAAAAAAAAAAAAAAAAAAAAAAAAAAAAAAAAAAAAAAAAAACCAACCCCCCCCCCAAAAAAAAACACAAAAAACAAAAACAAAACTGCTCTGGCCTCCAGCAGCAGTGACACCAGCTTGGTAGGTTCAAGTCCATCTGGTATACCAGTTAGCTTCTACTGAGAATGATCAGCACCTACATGTTTTCAGGTCTGGTATAACACTTATCTCCATGAGTAGGACTTTGGTTCCTAGGTATTATATTTCTGCATATTTTTATACAATGCTTATTAGATGGTAGAAGGGAAGAAGTCCCTGAAATGAACTTTTTGTCATTCTGTCCTTCAACTGCTGTGAAGTTTTTTTAAAGTTTTATTTTCTCTGAGTCACTTAGTGCACATAAAGGCCTTACGGGAGGCAGGCAGGGACCAAGTATTTGTCTCAGTCAACCTCAAAAATGTGGTTCAACCTATGCACCACCCATATCTGTACTTTTTTCTACAAAAAATTGAAAATAATAAGAAAAAAGTCTAAGTTTGGCATTACTACATTCCGATTTCAGCCAGTCCTGTATCCCCTAGAGAGTTCTTCGAGTCTTCCAACCCATGCTAAGGAAGGTGTGCGACTGAAATAGTGATACCTACAGCCTTGTAGTTTTAAGAACCTTTTGTGATTCTTGGGTCTTTAGGAACATGTTTTATTCTAGAAAGACCAACTTAAAATAAAAATGGAAAATTTTAAAATAAAGGGGGATCATTTTCACAGAGAAAAATAATCTTATTGATTTGTTTCTGCCTGGCTCCTTCAAAACATCTTTTGAATTAGTTTCTGACAAGGGAGACATTAAAAATAAAGTTAGTGGTACCCTTGAAATTAAAAATTAGTTCCAAAGAATAGACTAATACAATATGTTTCCCAAATATCTGGTTCCATGTCAAATAGAGGTATAAGTTTCCTAAACACCACAAGAGGAAGTAAAGGTATTCGGGCTTCAGGGTTTCAGGAAAACCTAAGGTTGCCCAATATTAAAGGATTTTGACAAAGATGTTCCATATGGCTTGAATTCTGAGAGAAAATGAAGGAGAGAAGAGAACAAGCATAGGAGAGTTTGCTCTTTCTTCTACTTGTCTCTACTTCTGTGACTAGGTTGGACATAGGAAAAAAAAATCAGAAGCAAGACAAAGACAGGAGTGTGAAAATCACAAAAAGTCACTGAACACACTAGGAGAGAGACCCCATCCAAGGTCATCATGTGAGCCTTGCTTCATGCATGGGTCATGTGATACATGCAAAGACTGTGAGATTAGAGTTGCCAGTACAAGTATTTCACTATTGGCAATGAGGGTTTGTCATTGACTGTCATGACTGGCCAAGGTAACACAACCAAGTGATGTGTTTCTGTGTTCTGAAGACAAAGACTTTGTCACTATATGTTACTTAATTCTCATTTTGAGCACAAAACAGAACAAAAGGTAGAAGTTTCGTGTGACACCCCTACCCCACCCAAGTATTCCTCTCTCTAAATCAGGCAGTCTCCAGCTGAGGATGACCTTGAACCCCTGGTCTCCCACCTCTGCCTCCCAAGTACTGGGATTACAGGTGTGTGCCACAGTTGGACTAAATCTCTACTTCCTTCAGGTTGATGTTTTCTGAGTTCTGTTTCCCGTTGATAATTACAACATTTTGAAAATAATTCAAGCCATATATGTATGTGACATTTCTTGAATATTTTACATGACCACCAAGGGATTCTTCAAGCTGACATTTAAAAATGCCAAGTAAATCTATTGGAAGTATTTTTAGAAAATGGTTACTTTAATTTGAAACAATTTCTTGCTATAATAAGAGCTGTCTCATCTCTTAAACTGCCAAACACAGGTAGTCATAGGGCAATTAAATCAGAATCTGGCTTTAGTTAAGGGAATTGAATCCAAATGTCAAAATATTGCTCTCTGTTCCTGGATTTAGGGTAGCAATAGCTTGATGTGAGGACATGCTGGCGGGTTCTAGGGGCTGCTGCAGCAGTGAAGAGGCTGTTAAGATGACCTCTGACCTCTGCCGTTCATACATATAGACACTTTCACATGCTAGTTAGGTTGAGTTGAATACAGTTCAAGATGCACTGGAGAAACTATGTTAGGGGTCAATTAAGGGACTAAGAATGCCAATAAGCGCCTCTTCTTTGAGCTACACATTCATTCTGACGACAGAGAAATCAAAAAGTGCTTGTCAAGAATATAAGGAGGTTCTTGTCTTCTGCTCCCTCTTAAGTATTCAGTGAGTCCTGTTCAAGTCTGTCCTGTTCAAGAATTCAGGGTCAGATTGCTATGGAATACTTGCAGGTTAGGTGCTACTGTAAGGTCAAAAATATACTGGAAGGGAACAGGCAAGGGAATAAGAATTTTCTAGTCAACAGTCACTTGGGAGACAGAGCTCTGAGTCAGAACAAGCATTTCCGGTTCTCAGGATGAGGAGGTTGTCACACCATTAAATAGTTACCCCTCAGTAGTGCTCACTTTCCTTTTTATGGCTTTCTCAGCACACAGAGACTTTCTGCTCTTGGGTCAGCTGAACAGAGAGACTGCTAGAAAGAAGACATTGGAAGCTGTTTCCTTAATCTTAGTCTTAATATGTCTGAAAACACAGATTGAAAGTTGGCGTTTGGTTTTTGGGTCAGCCTGAGAGTTTTGTTACTTCCCAACGTCTGGGTACCCGCTGCCATTAAGATATGAAGTGTATGGGTGAAAAAAATTTTTTTTAGCCTTACATCATGAGACTTATCCTTGATAATCCATCTGTCTCTCCAAGTGCAGAAAAGAGAGCTTTTTGGATCCCGCATTACCCCAGCCCCATTTTAGCCCAGCACTCTTCACGGCTTTGATTTTAATCTACCATATTTGTAGATTTCACGGTTGTGAACAAACCACTCACAGAATAAAATGTTTAAAAATCCTGCATCTGCACAGACATGAATAATTTTTCTTGCTATTCCCTATACTATATAATACAATTCCTATTTACACAGCATTTATACTGCATATTATTATAAATAATCTAGAAGTGAGTTTGGATGATCAACAGTGCTCATATAGACCACATGCAAATGCTATGGTACTTCACAGAAGAGAGGTGAGCAGTCACAGATTTTGGTATCTCTGTGGGTCTTAAAACCAATCTGCTATGAATACTGTTAGGCCATATTAACTAATGCAGTAAAATTTGTAGCTAAAATGGACATAGTATTAAACTTTCTTCTAAATTTATATCTCTACCATACATTAGTACAGCTCTCAGTCCTTACTGAGAAGGTTGTTTGTGCAGTGGACAGTTGGTTAGTGCAGAAAGAAACAGATGATCAAAGAGAAAGGATAAATGTCAGTGGAGTGTCTACAAATGGGGCATCTGTACCATATCCTCCTCCAAGGCTAGGGACCCATCTTGGATAAGAGTCAGAAATGAAGAAAGATTGCCCATAGACAGTATATTCTGAACACAATCTACCTACTCATGAACCATTCAAGAACTGCACAAGACCAAGCCAATCAAACTACAGCAAACTCACGAGCCCCCACCCATAATTGAGGCATTACTGACAGTTGCTGGCTTTTGGGGGAGGAAGTGTCAGTTTTCTCTAAGGGCGTGGCTCTTGCTCAGTTGACTATGTTCTAGTAGATAACCACAAAACTATAGTATGCGAGTAGCACAAGATGCAGTGGGTTATTAAGAACAAAGAATCTTATTTCCCTCTCTTGGAACTATACTTTAAAAAAAACATTCTCTTGTGGTGCCTTCAAGATGGTTTTGCTTAAGTAGCATGAGATGGCAGCATCTTCCCCAGATGGCCCTCTGTAAGCCAATCATGGCAGTCTATCTACCTCAATGAAAATATAAAGGGTAAAACGTTTCAGAGTGAAAAAAATGTATTTCTTTTCTAGAAAACTGTGAAGTGTTAGCATAGAAAACACTAGAAATAAACACCAAATTGCTATGAAGGATGTAAAACCTCATGATTCCTCCTTTCACCAATAAACTGCTGTTAATCAAAGATGATATATGGCCAAATTTTTAAATCATGTAACATATAAATAAATACTGTATGCATGTATGTGTGTGAGTGTGTGTGTGTGTGTATAACTTAAAATACTTTTTTATTATTTATGCAGTGGCTCATAGATATACATGTGTTGTATGACCCATGTGATGCTGAGTGTCTTCCTCAATTACATCTCTAACTTTATGTTTTGAGACAGGATCTGTCTCTGAACCATGAGCTCACTGATCCCAGAGAGGCTTGTCAGCAACCCCAGGAATCTTCCTGTCCTGGTCCTGTCCCTCAGAGTGTTGGGGTTCCAGCCTTGACTCTCTAGGCCTCGCTTTTAGCATGGGCTCTGGGAATCTTCACACTCACACTCATCTTTGTATAGCAAGTACCTTACTGATTGAGCCGTCTCCTCAGGTCAGGTATCTGTAACTATTTGTTGTGTCTCTGTGAAAAACCATTAAGAGGCAATATGGAAGCAAATGTTGAAATGATGGAGCACACCAAACACAATATTGCATGTGATCAATAATGCAACTCTCTTGAAAATTGTCACCAGAAGTATGTATCCTCATGATGCACATCACTGTTTCACTACACATTGGTTTCTGGGATGTGGTTTTGGCAGGATTGGATTTTCCAGATTACTGAAGTTCAATATTTAGGGAATGAATCCCTTTTTGTAAGCATGTTTTTATTAATTGGTTATTTTATTTATTTACATTTCAAATGTTGTCCCCCTTCCCTGTCTCCCCTCTGAAACCCCCATCCTATACCCCATTCCCTTTACCTCTAAGAGGGTGCTCCCCCACCTACCCACTCCAGTCTCACCCTGCTAGCATTTTGTAAGCATTTATACTGGAAAGTTTTATTTAATGTATCTAACTCTATGTTTTAAATACTATTTAACCTTTCTTCTGTCACTGACTCATTGTCTTTCTTTCTTTTTTTATTTATTTTTTGAAACTTTATTTACATTTCCAATGTTTTCCCCTTTCCAGGTTTCCTCTTTGGAAACCCCCTATCCCCTCCCCCTCCCATGCCTCTATGAGGGTATTCCACCTCCCACCCACCAGCCCACTCCCGGATTCCCACCTTGACATTCCCCTTTACTGGGGCCTCTAACACACTCAGGTCTAAGGGCCTCTCCTCCCTCTGATACCCAACAAGGCCCTCCTCTGCCACATATGTGGTCCGAGCCATGGATCCCTCCATGTGTATTTTTTGGATGGTGGTCCAGCCTCCAGGAGGACCGGGGAAGTCAGGGCAGTTGACACTGTTGCTCCCTCCATGGAGCTGCAAACTCCCTCAGCTCCTTCAGTCCCTTCTCCCAAACCTCCATCTGGGACCTCACTCTCAGTTCAGTGGTTACTGTAAAGTGAAACTTGGATATTCCAAACTTTTGGGCTAACATCCACTTATCAGTGAGTACATACCATGTTCATTCTTTTGTGACTGAGTTACCTCGCTCAGGATGACATTTTCAAGTTTCATCCATTTGCCTGCAAATTTCATGAAGTCATTGTTTTTAATAGCTGAGTAGTACTCCATTGTGTAAATGTACTACATTTTCTGTATCCATTCCTCTGCTGAGGGACATCTGGGTTGTTTCCAGCTTCTGGCTATTATAAATATGGCTGCTATGAACATAGTGGAGCATGTGTCTTTATTACATGTTGGAGCATCTTCTGGGTATATGCCCAGGA
>CM052709.1:96343805-96373117 GCA_028551405.1 Uromys caudimaculatus | reverse complement strand
GTTCTCCTGGAGGCTGGACCACCAACCAAAGAATACACATCGAGGGACCCATGGTTTGGACCACATATGTGGCAGAGGAGGGCTTTGTTGGCCATCAGGGGGAGGAGAGGCCCCAGTAAAGGGGAATGTCAAGGTGGGAATCCAGGAGTGGGTGGGTGGGTGAGAGGTGGGGGAGGGGGAGGGGATAGGTGGTTTCCAAGGAGGAGACCTAGAAAGGGGGAAACATTGGAAATGTAAATAAAGTATCAAAAAAAAAAAAAAAAAAAGAAAGCTCATCATGTTTATTCCCTTGTAGTATGCCATTTAATCAGTTATGATTTAAGGACTTTTGTCTTTGGACGTAGAGTTGGGGAAAGAGGAAGATGTGTATATTGTATGCTTAGGAATGAGGGAGGAAAGCAAAAGCCAGGCTTAGACTTCACTATCAAAATAAATAAACATGTACATGGTGAATGCTCCTCAATAAACAATGCTGTTGATGCTTCCTCCAGCACCTTGATCTTAATATGGGCAGCCTGACACAATACTGTCCTTGCAAAGTTATTTTTCTCTGGCCTCGAACTCAGAAATCCACCTGCCTCTGCCTCCCAAGTGCTGGGATTAAAGGCGTGCGCCACCACTGCCCAGCTGTTATGCCGTTTTTGTACACGTGTATCATTATACCTTGTTCTCAATTGCTCCCCTCCCCAGCCACCCTTCTCCTGAGACTTGTGGGGAGAGGGTTTGATGGAGATGACCTGATGCTCTCTTACCTCATTCTCCCTGGGAATTCCTTAAGATGTCTTCCTCCCCCAAATCCCTTTTCTAGAACAAAATGCCTTTGAAGGATGGATCCCTTTGTCTTAGGAGACGGATGGACTGCTGAAGGGACAGAGGGACAGGGTTAGAATTGATCCACTTCTGACTAGACACACTCTCTGAAGTGAGCAAGAGGTGCCACACTCACACCTTGGTTGGAGCCAACTGCCACCATGACTTTCCTTGATCCGATAGACTCAAACCATGACACCAAGTAAACGCTTTCTCCTTGAGGTTACTTCCTGTCAGGGATTTGGTCATAGATATAAGAAATGTAGCTAATACAGCCACAACTTAATTACTTCTTTGTTGCAATATATTTTGAAAAAGCAATGGAAAAGTGAGAGGAATTGACATTTTAAACCCTGATGCTATTTTGTGCCTTTACCCCACTGAATGTCATAGGATTAAGAAGATAATTTGATGAAGCTCTTCGCAACCTTGCAAACAGTGGTAATTACTGAATCTCATAGGATTAAGAAGATAATTCGATGAAACTCTTTGCAACATTGCAAACAGTGGAAATGACTAGTCAAGCAGTCAACTTCGTGTCAACATCACATTAACAGAGAAGGTGCAACAAAAGTCTAGAAAAGTACTTTTGTTTGTGTTACCTGCTCTCTACTGGTCAAGACAATAGCTTTTTAGTCAAAGACTTCCAACTCAGGGCAGACTTTTAATTTTTAATTGCTCAATTAAATGAATGCTGAGAAAATAGAGAACACAGTCAAAGATCCATAGCAAAGCAGTCAGAGCCAAAAGGAAATACACTTCTGGTTATTCTCATCATTAGCAGCTCTGTGGACTCAGTCTGATTATTGTCATAATTACCATCTCTGTGGATTCATTCTGGTTATTCTCACTATTATCAGCTCTGTGGACCTCAGTCTGGTTATGATGAGCTCATAGCAAGTGTGAGCAAACCTGTGAGCTTGGAAGATGTTTAACACTGATGGTCAGACTTTTCTTGGCTCTAACTTTAATCTACCACTTGCCATCTGTGTGACACTGGAAGGTTCTTTAACTTCTCTGTGCCTCTGTTTTTGTTATTAGACAGGAACACTATTGCTTCAAATGCAGTGTAAGGGTTGAAGAAAGCATTAACGGTAGAAGTCAGATTGCCGTGCAGTAAGCAGTAACTGTTGGCTTTTACAATTACAGGGTAAAGGGATACTCAGAGGGGCCTTCATCTTCTCAGAGAACAAGAGGATGGGGGGTGGGAGGAGGGACTACATGAGGGGGGATCTGGAGGGGTGCAACAATTGGGATGTAAAGAGAATAAATAAATTCTAAGAAAAGAAACGGGATATTCACAACCCTCAGAGTTCTACTGGAATCAGAAACAGGAATAGAGATGGCACCCACATTTCCATCATTACCAGCTACAAAGTGAAGCAGCAGCAGCCAGAAAGAGATCCACCCCACTTCCATGCCCATCACTGGAGATTCTCCCTCTGTGTACAGATATCGAACTTGTAATCCACTGTTTGTAAGATGGAAAGGATGTAGACAAGTTTGAAAGAAAGGCCCTTTATGCCTCTTGAAGCCACTCAAGGAAATTCCTTGTGTGAGACCCCTTCCTCATAGGAAGGCGCAGCACTCCTGGCCTCAAGGGAGGGAGCAGGGAGTGCAGGAAGCCAAAGGGCACAGCCTGTTTACTCACTGTTTCCCTATCACCATTTCTCTCTCAATTAAACACCCCAGCTTCAGCCCCTCTGTTAGGCCATGCCTCAGAAATTAGTACTTTTAATCCAAATTTAGTGGGTTTGGTTTTTTTTTTTTTTGGGGGGGGGAAGTAATAGGGCTCTTTATTTCTTCCATGAGGGCTACATGACATTTAAAATTCATATTAGGTAAATCTGAGTGCTTTTCTTCAGTTAACTGATTCACGTCATCTATCTCTTTAGGATCAGACAGAAATGGACTTTTCCCCTTTGTGCTAGAGGAAAGGTGCTGTAGATAACTCGTTCTGCCTCTCTGTGGTGGAAGAGCAGGGCTTTATGAAGATGCTAACAGTTCTCATTGTTGTCACATTATGATTTATCTCTTAGTCCTCTACCCATCTGGGGAATATTTGATTAGGAGGATTGCCATGCTGTAGCAATACAATATTCTGAGAATTCCTCTAATATTCTAAGAGGCGGACTTTTGCCAGATCTCACAGGCAGAGTTAATAATATGCTTTGAGGTCACTTAAGACTTAAGACTGCTATCCTACTGCGCACCCAAACTGTCTGACCTAACTGGCATCCTACTATGCACCCAAACTGTCTGACTGACTGCTATCATACTGTGCGTCCAAACTGTTTGGCTGCTATCCTACTGTGTGCCCAAACTGACCTGACTTTAAGAGAATGATGCAGTAACAAACCTTACATTGGATTGCCAATGCAGTCAACTTTTACATCCTAAGCTAATGCATAGCTATAGTCTTAAATTATGTACCCTCCCATGCCCGACTGTAGTCTTAAATTATGTATCCTCCCATGTTCCTGATTATGCATGCATATCATTTCCTCAAAGCAGCAAATAAAGAAGTCGAAAGCAGCTTCCTAGAATCTACTATAAAGGGAAAAAGCAGCCAATCACGAATATCGGCTGATAAACAATGATATATGTTGTCCTAGTCAGCTGGAATCAGCTGCAGCCAATGACTTAATCCTTTCTAAAACTCTGTTACAGATTTCTGTTAAGTTTCCTGGTCCTTCCTCAGGTGATGCTTTCTGTGCTGTTCAATAAGGACAGAGTGACATCCTTTGTTAGGGAGGATAGAAGACACATAGCTCATACAGCAGGAAGGCACACACAGAAACACAGAGACAGAAACACACACACACACACACACACACACACACAAGTGTGCACACACACACATTCATACTGGCAGAAAGACTCACATAAACAGAAACAGAGGCAGAAGGACAGATTAATAAGGCAACCTTCAGGCAGGGACACATTAAGATTCATGAAACAGAGGACAAAAGATAGGAAACAAGTACAGACTTCAAAACCGGACTCTTGGTTAGGTGACTTCAAGTGGAAGTGCTTTTCTTTCTCCCTTAGCATGACAAGGATGCGTTACTGGTAACTTGGAGTCTGATGCATAGAATTCCTGCCTCATGCCAGCTCTAAGAACACCTTGTAGAGATGTACGATGTGGGCAGGACATGGGTGCCCTTCAGTCTACAGTTACAGAGGTAAGGTTGTAAGATGCAGCAGGCAGGAACTCAAACCAGAATTCTTACAGAATGTTCTATGTATTCTGAGTGAAGTTTTCTTGGAATTGAATCATTTCTAACTCAGAAGTACCTTGAATATTGATGTTCCCCTCCAAAAATGATCTTCAGATTACCATAGTTTTCACAAGGAAATAGAACTAAAGAATAAGGGTGGACAGCAGACCTTTCCTTCATTCACACAATGTTGCAGCTTTCCTTTCTCAATATTCTGCCATGAGCAATGGAGAGGGCACTGGTTCTACTGTTGAGGGTACTGAGAAGAAAATGTCTCCACTTTCTACAAAGGACCAACTTCTCTTTGTCTCTGATGGGAATTTAAAAATAATTTTTGCAGGCAGGGAACACAGCTCCTTGTTGGAGCACTTGCCTAGAATACATAAAAGCAGAAATATCACCAACACCAAAACTACTTAACAGGTTAAGGAGCATAGAAGATATAAAGAAGTCATTGAGTACAGTTAGTGTCACCAACCATACATAGGTAATGGCCAACCTGTCAGGGGCCTCATTCCAGAAGAAAACTGATTCTCCCTCATCAGCTGTTAGCTACCTTTAACTCTTTGACTTGGTGTTGGGACTTGTGAGTCCTTCATCTCTCCATGCTGGAATGGTGACTGATGTGGTCACAAGTCATTTGAATTGTATGATAACTTCAATATTTCAGATTATTTTAACACTATAATAAAAATTTTGAATTAAAAAAAAAGAAGTCAGTAATATGGGCAAATGCTGGAAATCCTAGTTTGAATTAACTATGACCTTGAGTGCAAATGTGCGATGGTAGAAACATTTTTATGGAAAATATTTCTTTTCTTCCATTGGATCACAGATATGTCTTGAAGAGATCAGCATTTCTCCCAAGGACATGTTTCTTTCAAGAAGAGCAATTGAAGAATTAACTACCTCCATAACTGATGAACTAGACTCTTAGATTTGCCATTCCTTCCAGAATTCTAGATTGGATAGTTTTAGGCTGGTGAGTTTTATAAGTGCAATGATAGTCATTTGGAAGGTTTGCAAAAAGTGAATATCTTGGCTAATGATAGTAATAACCTCTGTTTCATTCCCATAAATAACAATCAACTTCAAATATGTGGTTTAGTAAAATGCTTTAGAATTTTCTAAATTCCTTCAAGTTTTATAGTATATGATATTTGCCAATACTCTTGTAAAGTTTTGAGCAAGGCTCAAGTTCTGCATCTTTCTATTTGTCTCTGATCAAGACTGCCCTGGGGGGGGGGGTTATAGTATGGGACGTTGTGGAAGGGAGAGGCTTGAAGATGGCCACAGGCTCCCAGCAATTGGTTATTGAATCAAACACCAATGCAGGCACAGCTCTGAAGCAACTGAGCATTTGAAGGTCTCAGTCAGGTAATGTTAACTACCATAATCCCCTCTGGGAGCAGAGGATGTACTCTAAAAGTAAAAAGAGAAAAGGGGAAGTAGACATTGGGGTGATTGGCTTCAAAGAGGGATGGAGTCATCTACCGATGAATGGGGGAATATACTGAGGGACAGCTAGAAAGTAAAAGAATTTCAGAATATAAAGTCACACAGAAAAGCCCTGTTGAGTGGACATCTTGATGGCAACACTGTGCTACATGGCCACACTTGCCTGGGCTCCTGACCCACGGAGTTAGACATCACAGTCATGATGTGGAAGTTTGTGACAAAGTGTTATTGTGTGATAAAAACGAATATGAATTCTGGCTTTGCAGCAATGTAGACAAACATAATAGTTCCTTAAGCAATTTATGTATTGAAATACCAAAAGTTTCCTCAAATTTTGGTGTTTCCTCAAATTTCCTATTAGCTATATATCTAGAGAATTTCAACACTGCATATTATTGAGAATGAATGGCAGAACATAGGATAATTTCTCCCTTCTTAAAGAAATTCATTTATATGATTTGGAGTCATTTGAGACAAAATATAACACTTGGTTCTCCTATGACTAAACTATGTTTATCTCTCTGTCCACCCCAAATCTAGCCTTCAATTTTTCTCTTGGCTCTGAAAGGAGAGGGAATGGTGGACCTTAGCACATGAGTTTCATTATTGTAGCAATATTTATACATACTTAATTTCTACTAGAAATATTTAATTGTAAATATAATTTCTATAATTGGTGCAGGGAATAGAATAGAATCTAATTAGTGAAGAACATTTGCATACACAGCCTGGCTGGACTTTATGCAGCTATAGAAGACAGCAAACCTGAAATTAATCATCAAATGTGTGACATTAAAACAGGAATTAGTCAGGGCAGAAACATGAGTCAGCTCAGTAACTGATTCCATGGTTTCTGGGCAAATCTCTTTCTGGATTCTGATGAACACTAACATGTGTTTATATCAAAACTTCTCCAGCAGCCTAGACACTGTATTTAGTACAACCTGGGTACCCAAGGGGAGGATGTGTTTTATTCTGTTTGGCTGTTGTCTTTTGGAGACCTGCTCTTTTCTGAAGAGCAAATGAAGAAAGAACGGATGTGGAGAAGAGGCGGAGGTAGAAGGGATCTCGGGGGAGTGGAGAGAGGGAGAACTGTGGATTGTATGTATTGTATAAGAGAAGAATCTATTTTCAATACAAATTTTTGAAAAAAGATTTCAAAAATGATGATGGATTTAGATGTACCTATACCCTACTTTCCCCTTCATCTCCAAGACTTGTCTCTGAAAGGCAGACACATTTTATCGATGACACTTTAGCATTTCCAGCTTTATGTAATTGGCCAAAGCAGTCACATCCACCGAGTTTTCACGAACCACTGGTCTGTTTTATAACATCTACACAAAATGCTTTGTTTTTCTCTTCAAGGATGATGGAGAAAAAGCACTGGAGAAACAGCACTGGTGAAACAGCACAAAATTGAGAGAGTGGAGAAAGAAGAGGTAGAGGGATTGCTGATTAGATGCCTGGTGTTGAGATGCTTCCTAATTTATGATTTACTCAAGTGTTAGCAAATAAAAAACCAAGTTGGGAAATTGGATGAAATATATGAATGCTCCTAGCAATAGGTAATCAAGCAGGTAAATATTATCACTGTGTACTTAAAACACAAAGCTAGTACTAAATACAAATTGGCAACATAGAACAGTCCTTTCACTCAATTAAGATATTGAAACTAGAAAACAAAAGGTTAGTATCTATGACATGTAGTGGGCCCATTGGTCAAAGGGGGAGAAATATGGAGAAGGATAAGAAATGAGAAGTGCTCATTTCTCTGACAAAGAAGAACTCTTACAAATTAAGAATCAGAATACAACACACACACACACACACACACACACACACACACACACACACACACACACACACACGGAAAGCACAAAGAACAGATAATGTGGTAATATGTATTATACATTACAGATAATGTGTATTACTTAGCTTCCTATTACTATAATAACATGCTACTCACAATTTTGGAGATTGCTATCTATGACTGGTAGTCACATTGTTTTGGTTATGAAAAGCCAACATCGATGGTGGCAGTATACAATGGAACACAAGTGTTTGCCTGACAATCAGGAAGCAAGGGGTGTGTGTGTGTCTGGTGTTGCACCATCTCCACTTCGGACACAATCCAACGACTTAAGACTTCCCAGTTGGTCCTATTTCTTAGTTCCCACATCCTCTCAACAGACCCACACTAAGTCCAAGCTTTCACAGGACTTTGGTCGGTCACTCAAGATTCATTCTGACACACAACATTTATGAAAGCACTGATTTTATTTCTGGAAGGGCCAATGACTTCACCTAATGTTAATTTGGGAATATTCACAGTGGCTGTCATTCAAGAGTAAATTGTCTCCTTCTGAACTGCATCTAAGAAAAAGGATGGGCTCACTTTCAACTTCAAAAGAACAAGAAACAGTCTCACACCATACCATACAGCAAGTATGCCAATGCAAGTAGCCATTGGGCATCAACAGGCACGCTTGCAGTAAATACAAAAATCCCAGGCTGACCCTCAGAGAATTCTGCCACCCACATATACTTTCTAAACATTGTTGAGTTCTGTTGATCAGATTTGGGAACTAATGCCTGCGACTGCCTCCTCTCCCTTCCAAGAAAACAATATATAGCAATAGAAAGCAAACACACACTTACAGGCATGAATAAATGTACCTTTACACAAGAATCCATGTTTATCCCCTCAGTCAGCATCAGGTGTTTTCTCTAAAAGACAATTCTATTTCAATGTTGTCACTATCCAGAGGTAGCCATTTTGACCTGACGGGACTACTGTTCCTCAGCTGTCTTGGGTTTCTCTTAAAAAGCACTGCAGAGACCTCTTCATAATTGCCTCAATCCATTTAAAAATTTTCGTTAGCTCAGTGGTTCAGCACTTGCCTAGCATTCAAGATGTGAGTTTGATCTCTAGCAGCAGGAATAATAACAGCAAAATGGTTTCATATGTGTCCAAGGCAACAGAGACAGAACTGGTAACCACTTGGTACCCCGCAAATGTATTTCATCTCTGGCTTCTAATATGCACACTTGCCTGCATCTGAACTTCTGGGAAGTAGAGATATGATTGTAGCAAATGTATAAAAATACATTTTTGGCATAAAAACTATCCTGTTTTAAACTTCTCCCATTTAGTAGCTCCACAAACTGTTAATTACAACTGTCTGTGGTGGCTTATGCCACATAGAACACATAGGACACGGTAGCCCTTTGGATCTCTTTAAAAGACTAGTCCGGTGTATTCCTTCTGACCTTTCTAAGCTTTAAAACAGGCACCACGTTAAACAGTAACTAAGAATAGCAGTGACCTCACAGGAGCTGAATTTACATTACAGCCCTAGAATTAGAAGATTCTAGAAGAGAAAGAAGCCTTTGCAGCTTGCATGTCACCACCTAGCATCTGTCTACCTGATATACAGAGGAGTCAACCAAACATAATTGCTCAAAAGCTGATTATTTTCAAATGGTGACACAGAAATCATAGTTTTGTTTTTGTAAATACTAACACCTTCTGGGTTGTCTTAAAATTGTTCAGATATGGGCGGAGCTAAAGATTGCACATGATATACTGGACAAATCTCAATAGCAGTATCTCCAAATTTGACCAGAACCATCTGGAGCAAGTGTGAGCATAGACAACTTAACAGGCCTGCCCTTCCTAGGTTTAAAAAAAATACCATCTCACTTAGCATGCCATAAAGGATAGCTGATCTTTTGTGGTACAAAAATAAAAATTTAAAACATGCCTGGGGCTCAGGGTCTCATCAGAAATCATAAACACTGGTAAATAATTATATGATGCTTAAATATACATGTGGGGAACATGCTGAGGTTGAAGGTAAGGACAGGCAGTTCTGTGTGCTGAGGTACTATCCTGCTCTATCTCCTGAAATGCCTTCTTAGTACAGTGTGCTGAGGGCTCTCAATAAATTGCCCTTGAAAAGAAAATAAGCAAGTAATCACATTATTTTACATCTGCACTAATCAGGGAATCAAAGGTGAGAAGTCACAGATTGTCTTGCCTCATGGTGAAAGGAGGTACATCCTTGCAAAGTGTTTTCATGTGAAACTATTTTACTGTTGTCTGTGGCTCTGGGGATCAAGCCCAGGATCTTAGAGTTGTGGTGCAAGTGCTAGACCACTGAACAAAGAAGTCTTGTTTTTACTATCCTGAGAGAATTACAGGTATGTACATCCATGGAGCACGCAAGTGGATGCTTTGGATACATGGTGCAGAAGCTCAAGGCTGTGAGAACAGTACCCTTCCTATGGCTCTACGACAGAGAAGACCACAGCACTAAAGAGACAGGAACAGGCTGCAGTGTAAACTTCATAACATCATGCTAATGGCCTTTATGTTTGCTTCCAGGCACCTGGGAGGAAGATGGGAAGTTCTAAGCTGGCCTGAGCTACACAGCAAGTTCAAGGCCAGCCCAAGCCACACAGAATACTTGGTTCAAAACAGAAACCAAAGCAATCCCAAACAATCAAAACCAAACAACAACTAAAACAAGGGCTGGAGATGTAGCTCAGTGATAGTATTTGTCTTTGGCATACTCGAGGTCCTCGGTTCAATCCCTAGCATGAAACGAACAAAAATAAAGTAGCCTTTTACTTAAGTCAGAAGGAGATTGCTCCTGTCAGTGTCTGTCATACATCTGAATAGATTCAGAAAACTAATAAAATGTACAAGTGTGAACTACATCATCCACAGAGACTGTAAAAGTTCTTTATTTGGCCACTTTCAAGGAATGCTTAGAGAAATATAACCATTCAGATCTACAATGAAAAATCAAAACTCCAATCTAAGCCATCAGAACCCATTCTTGACATTTCAAAATAATGAAATTCAAATTTTGCCTTTTATACTTTTCTTATACCATATTGACTCTAAATGACTCGGAGTTTCTCACAGCATGATGAAGCATGGAGCATACAGTTTTCCAGATCTTTTTTTTGGTCAGAAGTGGGATCTATCCTGATGGGCTTGTCTGTCAAACCATGTCCACTCGCTAAGCCGGGCTTTAGACAGATTTGAGATTTCTTTCCTCCATTTCTTTGACAGTTGTATAAATCTTAGAATATATAAGGCAATAAGAACTAGTCATGATTGACTTGTGGTTTCTATTGGTCAGTCCTGAGCCACCCAGCAGAGGGCATGAAAACAACTTTGTCTACAAGTGTCAGCAGATACTGGGAGGTTGGTCATCATCAGTAGGAAGAGGCTGCAGACAGAGATAACTTCTGCTTTTTTTTTTTTTTTTTTTTTTTTTAGTCTAAGAGTCAGTCCTATCTGGGGGCGGATGGCCTCCTTCCTCCTGATCGCTTTCAGCTGAGCTACCTCTACTGGTTAGCATACCTGAAACCTCTGGTCTTTTGAGGTTCCCTCTCTGTCCAGCCTTCTGCTGCATTCTTGTTCTCAAAACTATGTTGCAAATCTGGATTTCCAGCAGGTTTTAATTCATTAAGTCTGGACCACATCTCCATCTCCTTAGGATATTCTATTTCTGCTGTGCTGATAAGCCCTTTTCCTGGGAGATGGGACATCTACCCCAGACCTCTCTGTGAGTATATCCTTTGCTCTTAAATATTCACGTCTTTAGCACTCTGCTCAATAAGACTCCTTAGATATAGAATGTCTTCTGGGCTAGCCCATTGAGTATCCACCCTGAATACAATTCAAGTTCTCTTTTGACAGTCATGGACCAGGACTGGGGTTTTAACAGTTTTCTAGACTGTAGTCACAACTGTCCATGAGAAGTGTATTGTTTATTTTTCTCACTGATATGATCAAAATACATGGCAGAAATAACTTAAGGAAGGAAGGAATGATTTGGTTAGGGTCACAGATGTGGGGTACAGTCCATCATGGTGGAGAAGCCATCATGCCGAAAGCACAGGGCTGCCGGCTGCACTGAACTGAGATTTGGGAGGCATAGAGATGAATGTTAACATCGAGTTTGCTTTTACCTTTTTATTCAGTTCAGGAACCCAGCCCATGGGATGAATATTCTGTTCACATTTATAATGGGACTTTCCACCTCAACTGAAATGAAATGAAAAATGTGTTCAGAGATTTATCTTCAAGGTTATTCTAGATCCTGTTGACAGTCAATATAAACCATGATAAGGGGATCCTGCTCATCTGCCTGTCCATCTGTGTGTCCATCCATCTGTTTGTCTGCCCATGCCTCCCTCCCTCCTTCCCTTTTTCCCTCCCTCCCTCCTCCTGTCTATCCATCTGTCTGTCTGCCCATCCATCTGTCCATCCATCGCCCATCTATCCATCCATCCATCCATCCATCCATCCATCCATCCATCCATCCATCCATCCATCCATCCATCCATGTATCCATCCATGTATCCATCCATGCATCCCTCTGTCTGTCCATCCATCCATCTGTCCATCCATCCATCCATCCATCCATTCATGCATGCATCCCTCCCTCCCTCTATTCATCAATCCATCTGTCTATCCATCTGTTCATCCATCCATCCCTCTATCATTTCCATTCATTTACTTTTTATTCACTTTTAGTTTAGTACTAGAGATACATGTGTTACAAGATAGGTATAATCTATGTTCTAGAAGAAGAGAGAGATAGATATAGGCAATTACTATAAAGTATAATAGTTTTCCTGCACATCTATGTGATAAGATGGTCCTGTGTAGTTCTGGTAGATTCTGTCTTCACCTATGTCTCTGTAAATACAGCTATCCTCTGTGGAGTCCAGAAAATATTTCCAACTTTCTTTTGTATCAACTCCATGGAAAATACTATCATGTAAATTGTATTAATATTATAAAAACATCTATACAACAACTTTTTAGGCTTATATGAGTTTTACAACATATAAATCCTGTTATTCTTAGATATTATTTTATATTCAGAGCATAGCTGTATGGTAAACGCAGGGTAGATTTTATTTTCATTTTAAGGAAAAGAAACCAAGATTCACACAGTTAGAGTAGGTTTAGTTATTAAAAGGAAAAAGAAAACTTATTATTGATACCAGGAGATTCTGTGCACTTTATAAGTACTCAAGGGAAGTGTACATAGCTTCCAAGAGTCTTAGAAATGTCGCTTCTTGTTATTGTATGTTTTTGAAAAGAAGCCTGGCATGCCACCTGCTCCAAAGAATGGCAAAAGATAAGCACAGAACTCTAAAGTGCTGGTTTATCATCCTTTAAGCATTTACTACCTTAATATATTAACCTAAGGTGGCAGGGAGGGAAGGAAACCACTTAGTTTTCTTTAAAAGATGGGAGATCATTCATACACCCTGACAAAACAGCAGGAAGCTCTCAGAACATTTTCCAAAGAACACTTAGTGATTGGGATGCAGATGACTGGAGTTCTACCATGGTGTTGCCCTCTCTCACACTATGGAGGTAGCTCTGAAGTTCCACTGTGGTGTTGCCCTCCCTCACACTATGGCAATAGCTCATTCTTCTTGTTGTCATAGGCTCAGCAAAATTTGTTCTCATGCATCATATGTTCCTTTGCTTTGTGTTTTGGATAAGTCTACTGATTTCATTTTCATTTCTTCAAATAGACTTCGTTTCTTAAGTACACCTGGTCGAATAAGTATTTAGGTGTCAAACTACTAGTAAAAATTTGCTGTTCTTTATGTTTTCCATTTACCTCAGTTCTTTAATGATCTTTATAAAGTCTGGTTTTCACATGGCCAAGTTAAAATAAAATGTAAATATGGGATTTTTGCATTTTTTGTGAATTCCATATTTCAAAGTAATTCTAGAATATCTTGACTATGTTAAAGCAAGGGCATTGTATGTACCTAAGAATTCATTTTGTGGCTTTTTAGTGTGTTGTGTGTATCTCTCTGTGTGTTTGTGTGTATTTGTGTATCTCTCTCTCCCCCGCCCCCTGTACACTTTAAGATGTGATCCCTCAGCTTCCTGATCTGCCACCTGTGCCATGCATGCCTCTCCATCATGATAGGCTCTTCCTCTGAAGCTAAAGTAAACTGTTGTGTTGGTCACTTTTGGTCATGATGTTGTACCACAGTGACACAAAGTGAACCAGGACACAGAGCAAGCACATACTGATGGTGGTATCTCCCCACTTCCTCCTTTTTGTAAATATTTAGTTCTCCTAAGCACAGAACACTCTGATAACCATGGAGCTGTGTTTAAAGGAAGCTGTGGCCATTGCCTTGTTAGTTGTGTATCACTGTCAATTGCTCGTGTCTGGTACTTTTATAGAATGCAGCAAGTCTGCACAGTGGTTCTCACTTGCCCTCTGAGCCTTTAGGTCTGTATAATGGTGGTCTGGGACTGCTCTGTGTAATAATATCATGAATTGCCAAGTTTCATGAGGGATGTCGTACTGATAAATAAGAAAAAAAACCCTCCAAAGTCTCTATGAGCTCTTCTAGTTTTTTCCCCTCAAAAATTTTAATCAAAAACCTCTCAAGACAGGAAATAAGTTGTTCATCTATATTTAAAGAGTGCATATTTCTTCAAAACTGAACAGATTACCTAATCTGTATGAACTTAATCATAGTTCATGTAGGGGCTCCAGTAGGGTCTGTATGGATTTAATCATAGTTCATGTAGGAGCTCCAGTAGCATCTGTAGACGTTCCATGAGTATAAATCTTGACTGCACAGTGGTAGACACACAGGGACAAAGAGGTGCGGTCATTCCTCCAAGAAGAGTGGAGAACATTATAAAATAAATTTAAAAAATTTAAAGTTCTCTGCAACTCCACTCTCTCCAATAATCCCAAGAAGTACATGGAAAGAGTAAGACCAGCCAAGCATGTTCCAAGTCCTCATGCGACATTACACTTCCCATGGGCTGTAGCATTCACAGTGTAACTCAATAGTCAAGTGCTATGTCAAATCCATTACAACATTTCCACTTTAATTACATTTTAATTATGTTTATTCATGGAAAATGAACATATATTTGAGGCTTGGCTTTGCGAAACACACAGTCTTTGAATAGATAAAAAACCTCACTTTTTATATTGAAGTGGTAGGCACCCAAACCTAGATGACACTTTATGACTTCACTGACTTTTAGTATTTATTCTGAGGTATTATTTTATGGGCACTGGGAACAGGACACTGATTACAGTTGTTAGTGGGAAATAAAAAATAGCTAGTGCTTGTTAAATAAGTCCAAAATTTCCAGGGATTCAGAGCAGTCTGGTCCCTGGTCACAAGCTGTGACCAGTGAAGCCGATGAGGAGCTATGGTTTCTGGGTCATGGTAGAGCACAGGCAGATAGGTTTCATCAGAATGAGTTTTTCCAGGTCTCACAGCAGGGAGAAGAGAGCCTGTCTGCACATTGGCCACTCATGTTTCTTCTCAGCAAAGGCAAGATGCTTTGAGTCATATTTTACTGGCCCAATAGAATAATTCACTAGCCAGATTCTGTGGTTGCATTTATTTTAAGTGCACTAGGAGTATAATTCTACTGTGTGTTCTGGGGGAGAACTGGTAATATTTGTTGAATGGCACTGAGGTGTCTACAGAGTGGTAAGATATGCATGTGCTACTCAAGAGAATGCCACTTAATGCCAACAGGCATGCTGGTTAAATGGCTCATCATAAAAATACAAGAATTAATTACACTGTCATAAGTAAGGAAGCTGTGTTATCATCACCCTGCTGCCATGGGCTGATTCAGAGTTGATCGAAGATTGATGACAAGGAAGAGGGAAAACAGAAGGTCGGTTGTTTTCATATTAGAGGCAGATCTATATTCATGTGATATGTTAATTCGAGTCTGCTATGAGGCAGATGCTGAAAATGAAATTAGACATGAAAAAGACTAATGGTAAGGGCATAAGAGAAGGCAGCAAGGGCATAGGAATATATGCATCAACCGTAGGAGAAGAAGGTCAAAGGAAAGGCCTCAGGGTGCAAGGCATGTTGAGAGTAGTGATAAAAGATCTGCATGCCACAGTCTTTTAAAGATGGTCCTTCAATAGATGAGTTTGTCTTTGTACTTCTGATATGCTTAGTCACTGGTTGAAAACATCACACGGTAAACACATAACAACACAAATTTGGGAGTAGATCCTATATTTATGGATTGACCAACAGGTGGGTACCCAGACAGCTTCTTTCCTGTCAGTGGAAGATCCAAGTGATCATGTATGTATACATATGAACACAATGTGTGTGCCTGTGTGCCTGTGTGTGTGTGTGTGTGTGTGTGTGAATGTCTGACCATGTACATTTCCTTGGTAACATTCAGTACAAATCAACTAAAATAATAGGCTGTGAGTTTATACAATATGAATGGTTGTGGTATTCAAGCAGGAGTCTCTTGGTAGTAGACATTGACTATAGGAGCAGAATTTTATAGGGAAGGAGTTAAAGGCTGTGGGGTGGGGAAGCATGGAGTGCAGAGCAAGGTCACCACAGAGGTGTGCCATGCACTCTCCTGCCAGAATCCAACAGTGACATCTGCTATAGTCTGTGAAGGATTGTGTTTTCCCTCTGTTGTTCAGGAAGAACTCAATATGTATCAAGCAGGAAAAAATGGGAAGACTTTTAACATACATTTTCAAATCTCGTCTTTCCTTACACAGTCTTACCCATCTGGGATATCCACCTGTGTTCTCAAAATCTAGTATGAGCATTTCAACATTTCGTAGCTCTCCATCTGATATTTTATGGAAGTTTTCAGTTACCGCACAACCTAACACATAGGCTCTGCCTCATGTTTTTGCCATAGTTGATATTTTTCCATTAAAAAGACACTATCATAGAGTATCGACATCTATATGTTCTTTCCACAGCAGCTTTCCACATTCTTTTCTCCTTTATGTTTATTATCTGACACACTGAGTATAAAAAAATTCTCTCTCTCTTTTTTTTTAATTAAATCATTGCTCTCTTAGTGGGACACAGGCTGCAGGAGTGCAGGATTAGTTATTTGTTCATGTAGAGTTATAATGGTTTCTCAGTAGATGCTTAATACATACAAATGCATCAATGATATTTTTGTGTTTTGCCATGCATTCTAAATTTTATATTGTGGTAAATATTTATGCATAGTACAGGTCTGACAAATACTATACAAGTGCTGCATCTTTTTTTAATTATGCAAATTATTTATTTGAACAAAGAGATACCATGTTAATCTCTACCTAGACAGGAGTCAATAGAAAAGGTCTGGATGCTTACAGTATGCTTTTACATATTTATTTCATTTTGTTTATGTGCATGTGGGGGTGGCATGTATGTGTGTGGGGGCACATATATACATCAGTGCAGGTGCCAGTAGAGGTCAGAGGTACCAGATATCCCTGAAGTTAGAGTTATAGGTAGATTGTGACCCAAACATCGGGCTGCTGAGATTGAACTCGGGTCCTCTGCGAGAACAGTACCATGCTCTTAACTGCTGAGCCATCTCTACACATCCTGTTTATGTTTTAAAATGAGGATATTACTCTTTTGATTCCCCCTTCCCCACATTTAAAATAGTAACACTATCACGAGATGATTTAGATGCTCAATTTTAGAGCTATTGATGGTGTTCAATTACATATCTTAATGAATATGATAATAGTCTTTACAGTTCCAATTACCATGTAAGAATTTTCTAGTGACTATGTAACAGCAACATAAATAAAAAGAACTGTTATTTATGTAGTCATCAGGTCCTGTAAGGAAGGTGCTAAGCTAGTTGGTCCTTGCTCTATAGCACCATCTGCTGTGCATAGGCAAAAATCAATGAACAGTCAAATTTCCAGAGAGCTAACAAGAACCCTAGAAGCTATCTGATCCATTTACAGTTAGTTGTACACATAAGAAAGCAAAGAGGAAGTGAGTTCCGTGCCAGCTTGTCACATAACTTATTCTTAGCAGAACTGAACACAGAGAGCTATCGGGGTAAGAATGTGAGTCTGGAGTCAGCTTCGATTTGCATTTTCTCTGAAGCATGCCTTTTGAGACTTGATGAAATTTACCCTGTATGACTGAAGTGAGGCTATCTATATCACCTGTCAAACAGCAGGCCCGATTGGGTCTAAGAATAGAAGGCTAGCCCTTCCACAGTATGGTCATTTTAATCTTGAAATTATTAGTGATATGTGGCATGTAAAGCACTTGGTTCATACTAATTACCTAAAAAACATACACACTGAATACACAGAAGACCATTGGGGGGGCAGGGTTTGAGGGATCTTACATACCTATTCCAGTTATTCTGAAAACTGTGTACTGTGGATAGATGAACCTGTTCTGTAAAGTGCAGAGTCACACTGACCAATTTACCTCTTCATTTGCTCCTTGAGGGTTCCTAATTGGTGACCCTGCCAGTTAGCTTCCTACAAATCATGTCTAATACTTCAGAATATTCACATCTATTGCTTCCGATTCGACTCGGTTTTCAAACACAAGCTTAATTGCATTTTTAAAAAATCCTTGATTTCTTTTTGCAGCTGAATATCAGATTTTTTTTTTTTTTTAGTTCCTTCCTGTAAGTCACATGTTCATAACAAATAAATCCCCGAAAAGGGGAGTGTCTACCTTGGAGAATCTGGTGCAGAGAACCACCTGGAAGCTTCTCATAAAGGTGACTGCTTTGTGTGACACCACTTCCAAATATGATAGCTGTGAAAGGTTTTCTATTTTCCAAAGCTCAGAGAGATGGTAATCAGAAAAAAAAAAAAAAAAAAAAAAAAAAAAAAAGAACTACAGCTCTCACTCATGGCCAGGGACAGTGTAGGTCTTAAGGAACCTGGGGCCAGCAGCAGCAAGAGGAGACAGAAATGAAAGAACTATGGCAGACGGAACTAGAGGGTAGCTGCAGACATCACAGTGTGACATGTCGGGCCTGATGCTATCTCTCTAGAGACAGTGACATTATTTTGCAGAACTTTCATGGCTTCCTCATAGAGTCTAAATTGAAGCCAATACCATCAGCTGAAATCCCCAGCTGATGCCTCATGTCTTCTACATGACAGGGGGAAGAGTGTTGATAGAATAGAGGCGAGCAGTGAGCAATGACTACGCAGTGGGACCCTACCTCATAAAGTGAGAAAAAGAGAAGGGAGATGGGTCATCAAAAAGAAGCCTCACATTGACTCTGGACCTCGGAGGCTGTGGTCTTTCACATCTCCTATGGCCTGACTTACTTAACAGCAATGTGATAGGTCTTTTGAGAGAGGGCCTATAGGATGCAGCCAGGGCTGTTCTGAAGCTCACTATGAAGACCAGGCTGGCCTTAAACTCAGAGAGATCCACCTGCTTCTGCCTCCCAAGTGCTGGGATAAAAGGAGTGTTCCACTACTCATAGCAAATGTGATTTTAAATACTCTGCAATAAGGGATATTGGACAAATAATTAATTTTCCAAACCCAGATATTTGGTTTTTTTTTTTTTTTTTTGCTGTTATGCACAATTTTTATAACCCTAAATACAAACATTTGACATGTCCTATTATGATGTTTTTGAGTTATGGATTAAGTAAACACACACACATAAACCACACACACACACACACACCACACACACACACACACACACACACACACACACACCACTAAAATGCCTAACTTAAGTGCTTATTGATAAAGCAAAAAAAAAAAAAAATCACTGAACAACCCTTGGTATTTATTTGAATTTTTTCAGAAAATATTCACCCAGCTAGCATCTGATAAGGAGTCAACACCATGAATATCAAAATGATACGCCTTGTAATTATTTAAATATCTCATGGCCAATTGCCAATTTTTGACTTCAAATGTATCACAATTCCCTGTAACAATTTTAAACACAACTAGTCAAATGTTAGTCCTCTGGGTGCAGTATCAACTCTCAGAGAGCCCAAGAAATGAGTGTCACCCAGTCTGTGTGATATCAGGAAAATTATGCTGCTGTCACCATATTTGAGAGCATCTTGGCCCCTAGAAATGTCTGACTCCTCTTGTACTTCTTCTTCCAGAGTGTACAGTGATGGTGCTGCATTGAAATCCCTCTGAAACTAGTTTGCCTTGACATCGTAATTGGCCACAAAGGACAGCTCTGGCTGTTGAACTGCTTTAAGGGAGGATAGGAGGAGGAGGCAATGGCAGCCTCGTTCTTCGAGAACTATTATTATGATTTTTCTCACACACTCCTTGTTATGGGGAGAATCTCAAGTCTGTCAGTTCCAAATCCCCACTCTTGTGGTGCCTACCACAGACCATACAGTTCCACTACACTGCAGAAGAATTTCTGTTGGATTAAACTTGATTTCCTCCACTAAAAAGTATTCCTTTATACAGAATATAAAGAACGTGTTCACATAGGTGTACTGCAGTTTTAATTACCTCCTGGTTTTTGAAGCAATCTTGTCAAGACCGAGGCCATGTTTTTTGCCTATCTGTCCCCCCCCACCAGTACAGCAGAGTCTGAAGACCAGATGGTGACATGGTAATTGTCTGCACCTTCAGCACTGTGCAACGAAGACTCAAGCTTTGGCTTGCTTATAGCCGCTTCAAGGAGCTTCATTGTTTGGTGGCACAGAACATTGACCTTGAGTTTATTGAAATATTACCATGGGAGTGGTGAAACATTCTTCGCCGTGTATCTTTTCCTGATGTTTTTATGAGAGGAAAAGAGAATGAAGAGTTCCTACGTTAGGGATGGAGAGATGGCTCAGCAGGTAAGAGTGCTTCTGGGGAAATCTCACGACTGGAGTTCATGTGTAAAGTCAGATGTAGTGTCTGTCCATCTGCTTACTGGCCAGCTACCCTGGAGTATTCGACGAGAGGCTGGATTTCACTGAGATGGAAGGGGGGCACTGACTCCCCAGGTTGTTCTCTGATCTTTATGTGTACACACACACACACACACACAGGTACATGCACAGGTACACACATATACAAGCACATAATAATAAAAAACTGATTTTAGAAATGGGTGTCCACTTGGATCAGGAAAGTCGAGTTTGAGAACAGCCGGTTTTAACCAGAACACACCACTTTCCCAACCAGCAGTGACTTCTTTTCAGGCGCCGACTTCACTGTTTCATATCAGGATAGTCAGTTATATTTGGGCGTTGCTCTCTGAGGATAATGGAGGGACTGGGGAGATGGAAACACATATAAAAATCCCCACTGAAATGTTTTAGCTTAGAGTTAATTAAAGATGACCTACTTTGGGAAACAGAATACCTAAGCAAAGAAGGTCTTTATTTATTTTATTTTATTTTATTTTTGGTTTTGTCTGACAGTGTCTTTGGCTGTTCAGATACGCACCATGTAGACCAGGTTGTCCCCAAACTCACAGAGATCTGCCTGTGTCTGTCTCCCAAGTGCTGGGGTTAAAGATGTGGGCCATTGCGCCTGACCAAAGAGGTTCTTTACAGAGTGAACTAAGTAGATACAAATTCTAGTAATTTCATGTTACTAAAGAAAGAATTTTTTTCAGGATGAGCTGGTTAGTAGAAAATAGGAAGGACTATCTTTGCTTCTGACTATATTATTATGAGACCTGTAGACACCAGCAGTCACTTTCTTTTGGAAATTCTTAGAGAAAGGAGCCAACAAAACTCTGATCATTCACAGCACAGATTTTCTTAGCTTGCAAATCAAACCTCACAGTCAACCAACCCAAGGGAGACTCTTGGAGTTCAGAGCAAGGTCAGAAGAGGGAAACAAGGTTAGTGTTCCCAACAAACGCACACAGGAAAAGACAAGGCATAGAGTAGCAGTCATGACTGACTGTGGACAGATAATCTAACTAAGAGGAACGGGCAAATTTGAAGAAGCAAGCAGAATACAACTTTACCCATAACTCATGGTCTAAATGTTTGAATATTTACTATGAAGTATGAATGAGGTTGATGAGAGAGTATTTAACATAAAACAAAAAACCCATATATATATGAAACTAGGAGCTGGTGATGTGGATGGAATTCTAGAGGCAATCACACACATGCACACACCTGTACATATTTGTCTCTGGGCAGCAATCATATTTTTCTCAGATTAATGGATAGATTCAATATTTTAAGGTTCTCTGCACCTCTAATATTTTATGCAGGCATGTGGTCAAGGCTCTTTAGAGCAGCAAGGTTTCCTGACTTACATTTTGATAGAAATGGCTGTCTGTACTATGGAGAAGGAAGAGACAATCTGTTATCTCAGAAATAAACCTGTTACTGGTTCACAGGATTATCAGGCCCCTAAAATTTCAGCATGACCTTCAGGAAATTATTTTAATGTTAGTCTTGATTCCGGGAGCCGAGTAAACTGCCAAAAGTTGGAAAATGATTAATTGTTGGTGGAGACATCGCGTAACTCCTGACATTATACTAAATCTGAAGGAATTTCAGAAAGCGTTTTATTTAAAGTGCTGCAAAGCAGCTAATCTACAGCCACCAAGATCAATCTGTGTCCTTGCTAGGAACTTCTACAGTTTTCTGAAAATGTCAGGTGAGAGCTGTCTGTATTACATTTGCTTTACCATCTTATCCTATAGCTAACTATACACGCATGTCTTTCCCGGAGCACAAAGTCATTTTCAATCTGCACACAGTCAGCCCTCAGAAAGTGTTCCCTGAATGTCTAGATGGATTTGTTCTTGCTGAAAATGTTTCCCATTAATCTCACTGTGCAAATGTCACAGCTTTGGCATTGTTAGTTTTCTTGACAACAAAATGTCTGGAACCTTTTCACGTGAGGATGGCCAAAATTTACCAATGGAAATTCTCTTGTTGACTTTACAGGTGGGCACTTGACATCAGACAGTCTTCTCAGTGCCACTGTGTTAAAATAATAATAAAACAATGGCAGTAGTTTCTCCAGACAGGATTTTTTTTTGCTCTACAGCCATATGTTGTTAGTGAGCAATAGCAGAAACTCTCTAAACATTTTAATAACGATTGCTAGTTCCGGTCCTCTGGCAAGTGGCGGGGCTTATTCTCCTTTTCTGTACAGAAAGAAATAGCTAGGAAGCAAGTGAAATATATTTCCTCTTCCTTCTTATAAAACAACAAAATGGAACAACTGTCAACCAGCCGTAATAGGAAATGCACAGGATCGTCGGTACCTCATGATTTGTAGGCACCTGTCCTTTCTAATGAGGATGAGTCCCTGTTTAGTTTAAGTACACGGCCCTTGAAATACAGAGGACCTCACTGAACAAACTGCAGATGCCATCTCTTCTGCAGGAAAACAACGAGCATGGGATGTTATTTAACTCTCTGGAAGTATTAAAAATGGCAGAATGTGAGACCACTTAGATAGTTCTCTTCTGAGACTGTCAAGCCAAGCACACTGACTCATGTTAGACCTGTGTATTGTTCAGCTGTATTTAATGTGATTTGAGTTGATCCTGCTCAGTGGGACACATGATGATTCAAGAAAGTTCTTATTTTAATCAGAATCTTTTGTTCTTAGTCTCACAGTGGATGGTATTGTCAGTCGTGAAACCTACCATAGCTCTGCTTACTTTGCCATTGTGAACTTGTATCTCGGTTTATCTCACTGTCTCTGTCCCTGTGACTGACTCTCTGTCTCTCTGTCTCTCTCTGTCTCTCTGTCTCTCTCTTCTATCTCTCCCTGTCTCTACTTCTGTGTTTGTCTCTCTGTCTCTGTCTGTCTGTATCTCTCTTTCTCTCTGTCTCTCTCTCTGTCTTTCTCTGTCTCTGTCTCTCTCTGTCTTTGTCTTTCTGTCTCTCTTCCCCCGCCTACTGAATTTACAGTGCTCTGTTTTCTGAGAAGTCTCTCCTGCTCTCTTTCCATCCTACATAGGGCCCTCTTGCCTCCAGCATATCCTCAAAATGAGTACAGTACAGGACTTGTATTTTTTCAATGGCAGCTTAGTACACTTCTCTGAAATATGTCATTTTTAATGGTCTCCTTGGAGACACACTATATATTTTATTTCATTAAACACATTTATGGGTGAAGAAGAAGAGCTCATTGTAATTTGTGAGTTCAATTGGATGTGGCATAAGATTGGTAGAATGGAGATGTAGCTAAGACACAGCAAAATCTTTATTTACCTAGGACCTCAAACACAAGTTCATAATTTATAGGAATGAGGAAGTGAAAAATCCAGAAGAGAACCTGATGCATGAGAACCTGCTTTTTGGAAAACAAAGGGTTAATGCCCTGTGTCTGTTATTACTGCAGTCCGTGCCTCCATCTTCTGCAGAAGCCACTGCTTCTGTTCTCCTCAGAGCTCAACACTGTTGGTTACATCCTGGATTGCTCATGCTTGTCTCCTACACATGGGTAAACTCCCTGTGGGAGGAAGGCAGGGACCACTTTGGTTGGGAGGTTTCCAGACAGAATTAATTGTATTAATGCATAAAGGGATTAGTCCCACCCATACTATGTAGGAGACATGGTTAACAGGTCAGATTTGTATCCATTTTAGTAGTTTTCCATAAAAAACCCACAATTAATGTAAATATATTAAGGAGATAGATTGAATAAGACCTAAGTATACAGTGAATTCTCTCTCTCTCTCTCTCTCTCTCTCTCTCTCTCTCTCTCTCTCTCTCTCTCTCTGTGTATGTGTGTAAGACACACCCAGAGAGAAAGAGGAGTAAGCAAAGCAGGGACAGAGGAAGAGAGTTTGAAATATTCTGTGCAGAGAAGAACCATATCTGAAATCATTCCCAGTCTTATTGAGCTTACTAAATCTTAACAATGATCCCAGGTAAAGCAATCCACTTAGGAGTGCAAAGGTCCCAAAGCCTTATGTAAATTTAATCTAGCTATTAGATAATCTTTAGGCTCTGATGTAGAAATCATTTGGTACTTAAGAGCTTTGAGTCATAGGGAGGCCCACTTTACTTAGCAGGAAGTCAAGCGGCCCACCTGTAAAGAGTGGAGATGCTGAAACCTGCTGTGGGATGTGGCTCAGACATGGAGGTCTACAGTTTGAGTGCTTGGGAGTGTCATGGATGTTTCAAGGTTAGATCATTTCTGAGTTACTGAGAAGCCAGGCACATCTCTGAGTATGTAGTATGATGCTTACTTTTAGTTGTAAACTTGACAGAATCTACAATCAACTAAAACAGAGTCTCAGTGGGGGATCCCTAGTGCCTCAGTGACAAAGATGTCCCTAAGTCTATGGGAAATTGTCCTTGATTCTGTTCATTGAGGTGGGAGGAGTTGTCTATTGTGGGTGACACCATTCCCTAGGCTTGGGCTCTGAATGGGCATGAAAGTAGGGAGAGCTAGTTGAGCTGTTGTAGGCGTGCATGCATTCTCTGTGTGTTCATTTTTATTTCTTTCCCCCTTTTCCTAAACATAGATTCCTTTCTCATACAATATAATCTGATTACAGTTTTCCTTTCCTCTACTCCTCCCAATTCCTCCCCATTTCTTCTACCATTTGGATCCCTCCTTTTCTGTCTCTCACTAGAAAAGAACATGTTTGTAAGAGATAACAACAAAACATTACAAAATAAAATAATAAGATAAAACGAAAGCCATTATATCGAAGTTGGACAAGCTAAGCCAATAGAAAAATGAAAGAGCCCAAGGGAAGGCACAAGAATCAAGAGACTCATTCATTCACACATTTGGAATTCCCTAAAAGCATTAAACTGAAAGGTGTGGTTTATATGCAGAGGACCTGGTGCAGACCTGTGTAGACCCTATGGTTGCTGCTTCAGTCTCTGAGTTCACATGAGCTCTGCTCCGTTGTTTTAGGGGGGGGTCTTGTTCTCCTTGTGTTCTCTGTCCTGTGTCCCTCACTCCTTTTGCCTTGTCTTCTGTGGGGTTCCCTGAGCTCTGAGGGGAGGGATTTGACAGCCTCTCTCTGCTTTTGACTGTGAACTTGACTAGCTGTATCACTTTCTGGCTTTCCCAGTAATGGTGGACTGTGACCTGGAATTATAAAGTAAAGTAAATCTTTCCTCCCCTAAGTTCTTCTGTCTGAGTATTTTATCACAGCAACAAGAAAGAAAACTGCACACCTAAGTCCTAACAAACAAGGTCCTTTCCCAGGGAAATACGTTAGTAGAGCGTCAAGGGGAAGGGGGGCAGTTCTATCAGTAAAGTGCTTGTCTTGCAATCATGAGGACCTGAGCTTGGTTCCCAAAACCTACATAAAAATGTCCCATAGGGTGGCTTGTGCTTGTTATCGAGCCCTGGGAGGCAGAGACAGGAGATCCAGGGCTGTTGCCAGCTAGTCTAACCTAATTGATGTGCGCCAGGCCAATGAGGAGCTTGTTTCAAAGGAGATTCATTGATAATGTCCCGGAGATTGGCACTCATGGTTATCACACCTACACATATATGCACTGCCCCTAACTATTAGAGTTTCAGAGACTTGACAGAGTTCAGAAGGTATCTAAACTAGCTTATTCATGTATCATTCTAAAAAGTTATTAAATTAAACTGTATCACTCTAAAAGTTATTAAAATTAAACTATACCACTCTAAAAATGTATTAAGATTGAACTAACATATAAGGAGATTAAAACTGTCAATCACCAAAACAGGCTGAACCAAAACTAGAAAAATTGACTTGATGTATGGCTCTGTATACATTAGAATCTCTGGCTCTCATTAAGTTCTATGCATTTCTATTTAGACAGAGACAACTGAATACGATCTGGGGCTGAGGCTCTGTAGGAGAGAGCTTCCCTGGCCTACATGAGGCCCTATTTTAATCTGTACCACAAGAAAAGATAGTGACCAAACATAAAAACCAGCAGCTTTTAATCCCACTTTGAAATTCAGGGGCAGATCGTTAAACTGATATTTGTGATGGCTCCTCAAAGTACTTGTGTGAAAAGATGCTTGACATGCCCCCAGGGCAGCAGAAAGAGTAACAGAAAAGTCTGACATGAGATGCTTTACACACTGGGTGGCATGAGATCCTCAAAATGAGACACTCAGATGAGAGGAAACTATCATTTATAAACATCGATGTTAGAGCCAGTACCACAGGTTAAAGAGCAATGCTGTCTGTCCAGAATTCACCATCTGCACACTGGTCCTCTGCATTCCGTGTGGGAAGAATGGAGGATACGGGGGGGGTGTGTGTGAGCAGTATAGAAGGGTATACACATGGATTTATGCTTCCTAGAAAACCAAGGCCCTTTAGGTAACAGACTCTCGGTGCTTCCATGTTTACTAAGCACATTATGGAGACCACAGCCTAGTTCTCATGGGGAGTACACTGCAGCTCTTAATCTTATAACCATTATTATATTCTTTGATATATTAATTACTTTTCTAAGTGTATAAAAATGTGATAAAACTTCATGACCAAGGCAACTTATAGAAGAAAGAATTTATTTGGGGGCTTATAATGCCAGAGGATTATGGTCCATAATGGTATAGATAGCAAGCAGCAGACATGGCAGCTAGAGCTGGAAGCTGAGATCCCCCTTATCAAACCAGAAACAAGAAAGAGAGGAGAGAGAGAGAGAGAGAGAGAGAGAGAGAGAGAGAGAGAGAGAGAGAGGGAAAGAAAGAGAAACATGGCTTTCAAATCGTCAAAGCCCACTCCAGTGATACATTTTCCCCAGCAAGGCCACACCTCCTCTTTCTCAAAGAGTTACCAACTAAGGACCAAGTATTTAAATGGCTGCTACTCATGAGGGACATCTCATTCAGACCACTACAGGCACCTCTACTGCTTTACAATTATTCTTGTTTAGAAAGCTTAGATAAATAAATGCGGTTTGCAAAGCTAAAGACTGGCAGCATCCGGGTTCACCCTTGACTCACAGGTGGTGAATGAGAGTATCTGTTTCCCACATAAATTCAAAGCAAACAAAGCTCAGGGGACAGACTTGAGCTACTATATATTGGCTATTCAGAACGGGAAAATAGAAAGTGGGTACGCACGCGTGCGAGCGTGTGTGTATGTGTGTGTGTGTATGTGTGTGTGTGTGTGTGTGTGTGTGTGTGTGTGAGAGAGAGAGAGAGAGAGAGAGAGAGAGAGAGAGAGAGAGAGAGAGAAAGAGAGAAGAGATGGGGAGGGAGGGAGAGAGTCCTTGTGTGTCTCTCTATGTGAATGTGCATGTATGAGAGTGTGTGTACTTGCGTGTTTCTGTGTGTGTCTGTGTGTCTGTGTGTCTGTCTGTCTATATCTCTCTCTGTGTGAGAAAGAGTCTCTGGGTATGTCTGTGTCTCTGTGTCTCAGTGTGTGGATGTGAATGTGTGTGTGTGTGTGTGTGTGTGTGTGTGACAGAGAGAGAGAGGGAGAGAGAGAGAGAGAGAGAGAGAGAGAGAGAGAGAGAGAGAGAGAGAGAGAGAAAGAGAGAGAGAGCAAGCTTGTGTGTCTCTGTGAGAATGTGTATGTATGAGAGTGTGTGTACTTGTGTGTCTCTGTGTCTGTATGTGTCTGTCTGTCTGTCTGTCTCTCTCTCTCCCTCCCTCACTCTGTCTTGTCATGTACATTGAGGAAGTGGCCTCTTTCAGGTTCCCTTTATGTTCCCTACATGTAGGTTTAGTCTTGGGGCAGTGGGGGAAGAAATCATGCAGACTACAAAAGCCATGCTTTCCTGTAATTGGGATGTAAAGTGAATAAAAAATATAATTGGAAAAAAAGCCATGCAATTGTAGTAGAATTGTAGGCGTGAAACAGATCTGTCTGGGTAAGAGGAGAGAAAAGTAGAAGCAAGCTGTATTCTGCTCCTGGCACTTGTGGGAGCTCAGTACCTCCCTCAGCTCCCATCTGTTCCTACAGGGATCAGGCATGACATGGGTATGGCTAATCAGCTTCACTGTAGGTAAGAATCCTTGGCTCACTAACAATGAGATTTCTGGTTTCCTTCCAGAATCTCTGACTTCAGTGCATCAAAAAACAGAGCCAGGATTCTGTAGCTGCCTCAAGTGAGCCTTGCATAGTCTTTTAAGGCAGTGGCTCCAGAGCCCTTAACAGGCAGACACACCTCTCACGAGCCTTAACATGTGTGTCCATCAAATTTATTCTGTTCAGAAACAAAATAAAGTTGGTAATGTGAACTACCTAGGAACCAGTTCACTTCTCCCTTTGCTGGGTAGTTTCCAATTTTGAAGAAAATTTCAAATTCTGTTTTATCAAATTACAAGCACTTTATGGCACACAGTGAAAGAGCTATGCTTCCATTTGCCAGGGATTTGAGGAGAGGGAGCAATAGAATGTAAGTTCCTCTTTTAGCTAAAAATAGATAAACTCTAGTGCTTTGCCTGTGCAAAATGGGCGTTGAGAAAAATCCATCCTTAATTATAAATCCCACTTTAGGATGCCGCACAGTGAGACCTGATGAATGATAAGAATTACATAAATGTCTCCCTTTCGGTTCAAAGGTGGAAGCACATGTTTGGGAACATTGAAAGATGGTATCATTTACTGAGTACAGGGTGTCAAACACTATACTTGATCTTTTCAAATGTTACTTAAACACACCTTTTTCTGGAGGGAGTGCTGGAAGCCACAGACTCTAACATTCAAAGCCAGTGTACCACCACTGAGCCACACTTCCATCTTTAAGTATTTGTTACATTCATCTGTTGTGTGCAAGCGTATGTGTGTCCCCAAGCACTCTCCCTCCCCAAAGTTACTTTTGCTCAATGTGTTTACCCTATGACAGAAATGAGACTAGGGAGTCATTCTCTATGCACATACCAATTTCCCTAGAGTTCTATCATTCATCTACTGGGAATCGGGCATTCGTGATATGAATTTGAATACTATAAGTTTTTAAAATTTTAATTTATTATAAGGATTTTACTTTAGGATAAAAATTGATACTATATCACATTCTGTTTGATAACTTTTCTATTATTAAAAGCCGAGAGTTGGCAGAGGGCCAAGGACGCGCCCCACAGCTCACCAGGCCACAGAGACTGACCGCCAGCAGCTTCC